>CAHIKZ030001283.1:55000-539240 GCA_903632075.3 Acanthosepion pharaonis
AAAAGGTAAATGTGTAAAAAAAGATACAATTTCAGAAGGTGTAACATCGTTTTACAAAACTGTTCAGCGAAAAAGAAGCACTGCCATAAATGGGGGAAAATTAATCATTTCACTGTAACCCGCAGAGCTAACTGATCTTTTAATGATCCGTGGTAAAAAAAAAAAAAATTAAAATGTGTAAAACAGCGATGAGGTTTAAAATCGGCACAGGCGACACATAAACATTATCTCAATTGAAACTTAGACAAATCTGAGAAAAAAAAGCTGTTTTAAAACCAGTAAATGGCAGCTTCAAAAGTCCTGGAGGAATAGTCCAGTTTATTGGAAAATTTAAGACTACTACGGAAGAAGTTAAGGCCAAATATTCGGAGATATATGTCATTAAATGTCTACAGAGAGAGAACCTATTATCTAGGAAAAGTGATATAAAATGTATTTAGTGAAACGTTTAGACAAAATAAAACAGGGAACGTCATTTGACACCAGTGAATGTATGGATGGAGACCCAGTTAAAATAGTTCTGACAAAAGATGCTATACCATACTGTGTAACAACAGCTCCAAGAGTCCCAATCCCTATTTTACCAAAGCTGAAGGAAGAACTGAAAACGAGGGAAAGAAGTTTATAGAACCAACTGGTTGATGTTTGCCTATTGTACATATAATAAAAAGAAACGGAAAATCTCGAATGTGTGTAGATCTAAAGAAGCTAAATATAGCAGTGAAACGGGAATGTTACCAAATTTAGGTGATATTTCGCCTAAACTAAATGGAGCTAATTTTTTTTTCTTAATTGGATGCTACCAGCGGATTCTACCAAATTCTGTTAAGTAAAGAAATCTATCTACTCACGACTTTTGAGAGATATTGCTTCAAAAGATTACCTTTTGTTATAACACTAGCTCCTGAAATATTTCAAAGAAAGATGTCAGAAACATTGAAAAATATTCAAGGAGTCGAAACCATTTTCGACTTGAATATTTTGGGTACAGGAAACGGAATTCAACCCAGCAAAGAAAGGCTGCACCTACAAACTTAACCGAACTACATCGTATAATCGGCATGGTCAGCTACTTAGGCAAATTTTTACTGGATTTGTCTGAAATAATACAACAACTGATGAAATTATTAAAGAAAAAAGGGAACACCGTATAACTAACTCAAGCACCAATTATATCGTACTACAATCCAACCAGACCTACAGTAGTTAGCGCTGATGCTAGCAGTCATGATCTCGAAGTTCTATTTCATGAAATAGATGGCAAGTTAAAAATATAATAGCATTTATGATTTGCCTCACGCACATTCAGTAGCGTCGAGAGGAAATACACACGAATCAGGGAGAGAGAGACAAACAGAATGGAAAAAGAATTTTAACAGATTCCATGAGGCCAGAAACTTACCAACTCTAAATAGAGGAGATAGAATAAAAAAAAAAGATTAATACAAGAGAAATTACTGAAAAACTCAAAGCGGATATGTGTTTGATTTCACAAAGTGAGTGAGTTATCGCCCTTTGACTGTATGACAAACAAACTTTGATTTGTAATTATTTATTTTGTAATTTTGAAAAGTTGGAAATAAATTAATAAAGAAAAGAAATTACTTTAGCAGGAAGGATGTTTTATAACAACATAAATAATTTTGATTATTATTATTATTGTAAGCACTTCCGGTGCTAGTAGGGAATGCTGAGAACAAACAGATCAAGCGGCAAGCTTGAATAAATAATAAAATAGTTGTTGGGTTTATCACGTCTCGTCTTTGTGTTGCTACAGCTTTTCTACGGCCAGTTTCATATAATTTATCTTTCCACTCTAACCCCAGTGGAACAATGACTGCCATTTTGAGGATGGCGTTCTCAGTACTCTTAGTTATCAAATAGATGGAGGAGATCTTTACTTTACTTTTTGAGGAAATTTTCCGACAACCTGGACTTTATTAAACCCTGGATATTTATTTATTTCGTACCTTTTTTACGCTTTAAATGATTTTCCAAACTCCTTTTATTATAGTCCTCCGTTTATTGCAAGTGAGTCTGCAAACCTCTTTTTGCTTCTATTTTAAATTTTATTGCTTTATTAAATAATGTTGTTGTGTTCTTGCTCTTTCACTAACACCCGATTTAAGCGAACTTATAATAATCACCTTCTTTATCAACGCTTGATACAATAAGAAATGTTAAGCACATACATTAGATTAACAATAATAGCCTAACCATGCAAAATCATTGATTTTTACACAGCAACTATTCATTTTTCAACGTAATATCCTTCCTTGAGAAGGCACTTAATACAGTTGTGAATATTAATCATATAGATTAAACATTATGCAGTAAAAGCTAAATATAGCTAATAACTACATATCAAACTGCGAATTCACCATCATATATATATATATATATATATATATATTATTTATTCGAAAATTATAACATAAATATGTTATAAAATCACTACAAAAATAGCCATTTTGTTTCAACAATTCTGGTGTCTTATCAAGTGATGGTGTTCACCATCATTTGGTAAGACACTAGAAGTGTTGAAAGAAAATGGCTGTTGTTGTAGTGATTTTATATCATATTTATATGATAATTTTCAAATAAATAATTAAATTTGCTCTACTCTGTATTGAGCACTCTTTTAAGAATAGTATTTGTTTATTATTAGAATTTATTCCATAGTCACCAATCCTATACTTGGATATATATATATATATATATATATATATAACCCGTTATCCCCCGGGTCGATTTTGGGTTTGACCTCCTTGGTCAATTCCACGCTGTCCAAAGCTGTTGCGAGTCAAATATTGTTGGTTGGTTGCACCTCACACTGCCCACGTTGTGTCCTTGGTCACAGAGCTGGGCGAATCTATTAACGGCGGTACTTGATGCGTTGAATCAAACTTCCGTGAACTGGGCTATGTTGATAAAAAATAAAAAGTTTTTTTGTTTTTTTGCAGAAGACATGCAAACGAAAACAGAGACTTGGTTTAACTTTCGATTTGTTATTATGTAGTTTTTCGATGTACAAAAATTAACCCCTTCCCACTAGTGACACTTCCGTCCATCGGTGCAAATTTCTTGATGCATGCTTTAAATTTGGAAACTCTCTCGGCGGCAAGTCACGTGAGTTTCAGCAAGTTTAAATGGCAAGCTTAAGTATTAATGCAATACTTAAATGCAGCGATCAGTTTTGAATTCTTCTGTTGTTTATTGTTGCCTATTGCATGTACTCCACCCTATCTATTGCGATGAAGGTCCAAACAAGAGCCGTCCACAGGAGCGAGCTTAAACGCCTTTATACACACACACATATATATATATATATATATATATATATATATATATATATATGTGTGTGTGTGTGTGTGTGTTCAATTTATATTACATGAATTATTCATACAAAAAGAAGATTAGTAAAGTTAATGATATAAAATGGCGAAAACTCTACGCAGACAAAATCGAGTGGTTCGTAGGTTAAGGCAACTTAAAATTTTGTTTGCGAAAAGTTTTCGCCATTTTATATCATTAATTTTACTAATCTACTTTTTGTATGAATGATTCATGTAATATATATATATATATATATATATATATGAGAGTGAGGGAAAGAAATGTGCAATTTTCTTAACGCATATAATTAATGTTCAGCCTTTTATTGTAAGCAAGTGAAAAGAGATTACATGTAAATAAAAACTAACTATTGCTTTACTCACCGTAATAAGTTCCTTTAGTCTGATCATGGCGAGGCATAAAATCTTTCCTTCCGGTCGTGACAACCCATCCGCTACTAAATTGATACCCACAAAGGTATGGATGTTCAAAATTGCAATCGATTGAAAGAGCTAGAAGTAAAAGAAGCAGAATTCACCTTCAGAAATAAATATAACAAATACAGTTTGATCTTATTTAGGATTTGAACCTAGAGGAATGTGGAATAGGCGTGCAGAGTTCAAATTCAGAATTCGTCACTTTCACTTTCACTTTCACACAAATTCCTTGAATAAAGGTATGAATCTACCTCTTCTATCCCGAGTTAAAGGAAAACCGTCTGATCTGGTGTGATTTAAACAGGTCAGATGGCGATTCCTCCTAGTAAAAGAGACATTTGCTTTATTAAGTTTTCTTGAATGTACAGGCCAGTAGGCGAAATAAACACAGTGACACAAATACAGGCATCCACTAAAAATAATGGTTGAAGTGATAAAAATATGCCGTCTTAGGTATGACGCGTCCTGGGTAAGACGATAAACTACGTCCAATAGCAAGGCCTCTGATCAGGAGGTTTTGAGGAGCGTGGAACCACCTCTTAATTGCTTATGTTCCCAGGTCCAACATCACCCGGGGTGGTGGCGCCTCTCAGGGTCTTAGCTATGGGCAAATATTTAACGCCCCAAAAGGGGTCAAAACACTATGAAAGTGTAAAAAATAGGTTTTATTACCAGCAATATTTGTTTTGGAAAAATTACCAGCAGTATATTTTTGAAAAAGAAAAATATTATCAGCAATACATTTTTTGAAAAAAAATATTACCAGTAATAAAAATCTTATCGGCATTAAATAACCCACTGAGGTTGATATGCCGTAAAGCAAACCAAATGAAACCAATAAAAATGTGTCAAATTATAATTTAAAAAATCCTTAATTTCTTAAAATAATTTCACCCCAAGCAAGTCGATAAGGCCACTGAGTGTCAAGGGGTAACTGGAAGAGAATGTGAAAACTTTAGTAAGGAGACACGATGAAAATGGACACAAAAACATCAAAGAAGATGGCGACTTGTGTTGCGTTTAAAGAAGATTGTAGGTAGGAGAGAAGCAAAAAAAAATGTCCTCCTTGGTGCCTCGACTGCATGGATTTAAGCGTTTTACTGTTGAACTATAAATAAAATAAATAAATATAAATAAAGATAAATACAGCTGTATTTTCTATTCTAATAGTTTCTTTTCTCGCACTTTTCGCCTGTGGAAATCCTTTTCGATCTTTTGCTCCTTTGCCATTTCCAATCTTCAAAAATTTAAATGCAACAGCAATTGCAATGTTCTTTTATTGTCCTTTCTCATCACTAAAATCTTCTCATTCTCTTTTACCCCAGTCTTAATGGCATTATCGTTTTGCTTGGAGTTAAATGATTAAAAAAATGATCGTTTGTTCTAATAAGTTACGTTTAATGAAATTTTAGTGGCAGCATAAGAGTTTAAGCCATAGAATCAAAGATGGACTGAAACTAAAGAATTTTAAAAGTTTGTTCACAAGGATACGAGAGTGACCGACGTCAATGAAGTCCACTAACATGTAAAATTAATCAGATACAATCTATACTTACAACAATTCATTTCATCACTCATGTCCATACAATCATCTATCCGGTTACAAATATCTCTCTTTTTAATGCATTTGTTATTTTTGGCGCAAGGAACATGATCTTTGCTGCAACCTGAAATTTATGAGAGAAAAAAAAGTGAAATTTATGAGAGAAAAAAACTGTAATTTATGGAAGACAAAACTTTTACTTCATCTTTTGTAATAATTTTATCTTCAATTTTAAGGTTATTACATGAAGTATTTTAAACTATAAGTATTTTACGTGTATTTCTTTCATCTTCATCTTAATTTCATTTACTTTTTATTACATGAGTAAGTTGTAGTATCTTGAATTTCATAATGATTAAATAAAAAATTATTAATTTTTCCTTGTATTTTTCCTCTAATTTTATTTAATCAATGCAGTTAATCAGATATTCATTATAAATTATATATTACAATTTCAGACTTGTCAAAATGCATACAAAAACGGTATCCAGAAAGATTTTAATCTTTAACTTTACTTGGATATAAACGATGCACGTTGTCGTCTGCTTTTTCCATATCTTTGTGCACAGTAAAAATGTCTGCCTTTGTCAGATACATTGACAAGAACAACTAAAAAATCTAATGTTTGCGCTTTTTTAAATAATTTTATTTCACAAGTACCAATATAAAATAATTTCTGGAATATATTGAAGCCTTCTTATGTAAGAATTTTGGTAGAGTTGTATAATAGCATGGCAACAAATAATCACTTTAAAAAAATTTAATCATATTACTATTGATTAAGAAATACAAATCATGAATACCTATTAGATTATAAGTTAATAGACGATCCAATTTACTAATTACTATCAAAAAATAAATCTTGCAATCTAAAATGTAATTTCTGGCTTTAAATAAGCCATAGAAAACGAATCAATGAATAAATTTCTTAAAATCTAATTTTTTTTAAATTCAAAATCCGGAGTGCGTCATTGATAGTAATATATGATATAAGAAAATCACAATTTTAGAAATCACGTTTTACAATGAATTTACTTAGCAATTTAAAATTTACAATGAATTAAAATTTACAATGAATTTACTTAGCAACTTTAACCACCTATTAAATTTTATGATTTTTCTTTCATATTTGTGTTTTGGAGTGCTTCATCTAAAGTGATATGAAAAAAATATATATTTCTGGTTGAAGTGACAATTTTACAACTCTACCATAATTTTCTTAGTTGAAGTGAATGTCTTAATTTGCCTCTGATTTTAACTGAGCTTGAACATTGGCCAATAGGATATATACAGCGCTCTCATTAAACGAAGCAAGCTTTTCCAAAGTGTATAATGAATGGCGTTCGTTTAACCCTGTCCTGTTATTACATTCACCTCGTTTATCTCGTGATTAGTTGTAGAGCCACGCAGGTGTCATAAAGGAATTTCACATAAAAACAAATGAGATCAATAAAAAGTATATGAAATCATATAAAAAACATATGAGATTAATTAAAAACTTATATGGAAATCTATATCTGTGACTAATTAGAAATAATTTAGAAATTTGAAAATGTATGAGATCCTTGTGTGAAAAATTCTTTTTTTTTTTTTAATTTTGTTTACTATATATTTAGTTTAACTTTCTGTCAACTTGGGTCAACTGAATAAAAATAATAGTAATAACGTTGTTTAGAGGTTTGTATGTTTTTCTACTTACCAAGTGGAGGGCAAGAACCTGTAATTAAAAGGATGTTATCCAATCCGATCTGGCTCATATATTGACCCTTTATGTTAAACACCAATTGCACGGTTCCAGCTGTTATGAAAAACTGACCAGGTGACCATGAGTGTTTGGCCTGATTGATATGGGTCTTCCATACTCGAGCACCAGTCCGTTTATTATCATAAAATACGAAAATCTCAACAGAAGGAAATGACCTTCCGTTATAAGAAAATTGGACACAAGAATCGTTGACCCTTTGCCACGGTGAAGTCCAGTTCGTATCTCTACTAAATAAAATTATATGATAATCTGAAAGCAAAAGAAGAAGAAATCGTAATGTTTAGGAAAAGTGAGGAGGTAATGCCGATTAAAGGATAAAATGAAACTTGAATCCTCATTAGTTAACATTTTATTCACTCCGATATTTCGTCAGTTACTCTTGGCTAGCGTGGGTGTCAGATCCCTCATCTAACATGGGGGCCTTACATTCCCTCTGCGATGTGTGAGAGACTGCCTAAATACTTCTGAAGCGGTTGTTTATATATTCATCTGTTCAAAATTTTAATTCCCAAGCCTGTGAAAACAGATGCAAGTGCGAGGACACGTGATTTAACATTCGATGGCCGGGAATAACCCCAGGTCAGTTCTGCACTTGACTTTCTTTCTTTATAGGAAATTTGAATGGAATGTCTATTCCGGCATAATACCATAAAAGTCTATTTAATTGTTTAATTAATTCGAAAAAAAAGAAAGAAAAAACGATTAGTTTAAACTATCTTTATGAATAGATAATTACTTAAAGTCATAAATCTATCGTAACATACAGGTGCAGAATTTGATTTGTGTGGGCAGCGAGGTTAGCTGCTAGGAACGAGGAATCGGGGATCTGAGTTCAAATTCCAGTCGAGTTTGTTACATTCAATTTCGCAAAAAATATCCTTAGAAAATGCATTAATTTATTATCTGTCTATATTTTTGAGATGAGGTATTATGTACACTATTTACATTATTCGGACTATTGTCCTCATCTATGTTGCCATATTTATCACAACGTTTCGGCCTTTCAGTATCTGTCTATATTTTTGAGATTAGGTATTATGTACACTATTTACATTATTCGGACTATTGTCCTCATCTTTGTTGCCATATTTATCACAACGTTTCGGCCTTTCAGTATCTGTCTATATTTCTGAGATGAGGCATTATGTACACTATTTACATTATTCGGACTATTGTCCTCATCTATGTTGCCATATTTATCACAACGTTTCGGCCTTTCAGTATCTGTCTATATTTTTGAGATTAGGTATTATGTACACTATTTACATTATTCGGACTATTGTCCTCATCTTTGTTGCCATATTTATCACAACGTTTCGGCCTTTCAGTATCTGTCTGTATTTCTGAGATTAGGTATTATGTACATTATTTACATTATTCGGACTATTGTCCTCATCTTTGTTGCCATATTTATCGCAACGTTTCGGCCTTTCAGTATCTGTCTATATTTTTGAGATGAGGTATTATGTACACTATTTACATTATTCGGACTATTGTCCCCATCTTTGTTGCCTTCTTCAGGTGGTTGGAATGTCGAAATGAACACTTTATTTCGCTCGCTGGGATAGAATTTTCTAGTTCCACGTGCCATGTCAAATGGATGTCAGTTATCAGTTATCTGCTGTTAATTTACCTCTCCAAGTTCTCCACTACCATAACAAGTTACTGAACTCACAACGCTTTGGGTCCTGTCACTGGATCTAACCAACGCCTTTATCCACTGTGCCATGTGTCCTTGACGACATATGGCCTAGTGGCGACATTCCAACCACCTGAAGAAGGCCGGAGTGTACATCGGCCGAAATGTTGGGATAAATATGGCAATAAAGATGAGGACAATAGTCCGAATGATGTAAATAAGGCATGAATTTTATTCGTTTTTTCTTTCTTCTTTTTTGTGGGGTGGAAGCTAACTAGCTGGGCAAACTGGCCTCTCTAGTCGTGGTTGACAACCAGTCTAGAATAACAGCAACTCTGAGTCCCAAACCTTATGTAGTGCTGATGAAGTACATAACATACAGCCAATGTAAAGGTCATGTTCATAATTAACTACGGCGCGGATTGTGGACCTTTTGATCTGTATTGAAACCGATTAGGTAGTTAGGTAGGTAGGTAGGTAGGTAAGCAATGAAACATAAGTCTGAATCGAATTCATTACCAATCAGGAAAATTTGATCTAAGAGATGTTGAACTGTGGTAACCCCTCAAATAATTTTTTTTTTACACGGTGTCACATCAGAACACCAGAAGTGCTAGGTGCCTCAGAAGGTTGAGCTCATAGCTACTAAGGGCAGAATCGAACCTCAAAGAAAGTCGGTAGCAGCACAAACTAAAAGCAGGAAGACAAAACAGCTTAACTTTGATAAAATATAGACGCAGGGCCCACAAAAGGGGCGGTTGAGAAGCTCAATTTCTCGAAAGAAAATCAGATATTCGAAGAAGCACTCAAAAAATTAAAGTGAAATAAAATAAATAAAAACTCATTCCCTCAAATCCGGCGTTAATTTGACAGTCCAGAATTCCAAATTCAACTGATCTCCTTATTCTTAAAGCATATATATATATATATATATATATATATATATATATATGTATGTATGTGTGTGTGGTTTTTAACCATAAAATTATAATAAATAAATAATTATCGCTCTACTCTCGGTATCGAGCCCTTTTGGATTAATGCGGTGAACGTTGGAATTTATATATTACTTTCGTTCTCATCGCATCGGATATATATATATATCACCAAAATTCATATAAAGAAAAACACAAGAGGGGAAAAGCCACAGTTAATTGGGGAATTGAACAATATCAAAAATCTAATTTACGAAATCCTACAGTCGAAGAATATAACATCAATCAACTGACAGATTTTATCGTATATATATATGTGTGTGTGTGTTTGAGTGTGTATGTGCGTTTCTGTGTGAAGAATCATACATATTAGTATTCACTACAGATTAAGAAAGCAAAATAAAAATAAACGAAGATATCTCTTTTAGCGTTTCATATCATCATCATAAATAGACTTTTAATTTAATTTACTCTGTAACATTGTCTGAATTCTAGAGTTTTAGATATGAGAACAGCCATAAAAACATCAGATGTAGATTACACTGTGCTGAAACTGAAGGAACTTTTAGACAACGTAGTAATGAAAAGCAAGAAAAAAGGACTAACTACTAATTTCAAGAAATCAGAAATGCCTGGTCGTTAGCAAAAGTGACAGTCCAACGATTGAGCTACGTATTGGGAAAATCAAAACCAAACCGGTACAGAAATATAAATATCTGTGAAGTAACAGACGATAGAAAATCTGACACAGCAATCTGAAGATGTAAAGGAATAGAGAAAGACGATTTTCATAAACTAGGTAAAGTTGTAAAACGCTGAAAATATCATTAGAAAGAAACACATGCGCAGAGAAAAATAGTGCCGAGTTGCTGTGAAATATCTACTTTCTTCTATGGTAATGAATTCTGAGTAATCTTATCGCAGATGAAAAGAATTGAAAATAGAGATATGTATTTCTTTCGACGAATGCTAAGAATATCATGGACCGAACAGGTGAACAATGAGGAAGTCTTAAGGGAAAAGGGAACAACAAGGGAACTTCTATTTACAATCAGAAAGAGAGGGAGGTAAAATTTCTGGGATGCAAAATGAGAAAAAGGGCCCAGATAATTTAATACTCACTAGATATACTGACAGCAAGAGAAGTAAGAGGAAATAGCAAGTAACCTATTTAATGAATTTGTGTTACTGGCAGAACAAAGGAAAAAAAAAGGAAAGGATCAAAATTTACTTAAAAATTCAGGAAATTTTTGGCAAGCCATAACCACTCGTCTTGGAGGAAAATGATATATAAAAGAAAAAAGTGAGTGGATGGCAGAACAGGGACAAAAAGGGATATTAAAAAAATCAAAAGAGGTTATTTTGAGCAATAAAAGAGAGGAAGTTGTGGAGAGCAGTAATCACAAACATCATGAAAGGACATGACACAATAAAGAACAAGAAATGAATGAATGGTAGAAAAGTTAAAAAAAAAAAAGATGGTAAAAGATTTAAAATTATTTTGAGTAATAAGAAACAGGATATTGTGGAGAGTCATATTCGCCCATGTCCTGGAAGAAAATGGCGTAGAAAAAAGTAACAGAAAAAGGAACAAAACGAATAGCAAAATGATCAAAAGTTACTTTAAGCAATAAAAGACAGGAAGTCATGGAGAGTCATAATCAGTTACGTTCTAAAAAGACCTGACACAATAAAGAAGTGAATGGAAGGCAGAAAAGGGATAAAATTGGACGGTAAAAGATCAAAAGTTACTTTGAGCAATAAAAGACAGGAAGTCGTGGGGAGCCAAAATCACGCACGTCATGGAAAGAGATGGCACAACAAAGAAGTGAATGGAAGGCAGATAAGTTAACAAAAACGGATGGTAAAAATTTACTTTAAGCAATAAAAGATAGGAAGTTGTGGAGATTTATAACCGCTCACGTCCTGAAAGGACATGGCCAATAAAAGAAAATACTAATGCTTTAAGTTTAATAAAACTCATCTGAAATCTTGCCTATAAAATTAAATTATAAAAGTTAACACAAATTATTTTTCAAAACAATTTTTCTACAAACGATCTGATTATCTGTATTAAATGTTTACTGCACATGCGCGTTATATTTGAATGAACGAAACATCCGGTTTAATAAATTTTTTCTAAAATATCAGTACCTGATTTGCCGTTGGATTGTTCGTATCTTTCATATTGGTCTCTTTTCCCGTAGTATCCACAATTATTGGGATATTCGAAGTCACAGGCAATTGTTTTCGCTGAAAAAATAAAAAATAAAATAAATAAAAAGAACATCTTATTTCCATGCGGATTTATCAGCAATTATCACATCTCTCTCTCTCTCTCTCTGTCTCTCTCTCTACCCTCTCTCTCTCTCTCTCTCTCTCTCCACACAGAAAAACACACACACACACGTAGAAAGTAACGAACTGACGTACAATTAAAAGCTCAGCGTTACTTTTGTTGACTTTTTTATTCGTAAGAATTAAATTGACCCAGCTGTGGTCCTATGCTGGTCACGGCACGAGGTGTGGTGTTAGTTTCGTGATTACCACGCGCGTCTCCGACAAGTTATTGTCAATTCCTTCTGCACACACGCTGTGTTTGAAAGATCTACATAAGGGAGATGACACAATTCGGATGGAACTTCTGACGGTCTGAATAGTCGGTAAGAGTTGCTAGAATGGTCAGCCACTTAAAGAATTAAACCTTCGTTAAGAAATAACAATAATATTTATTGTAACACGATTTGTAAAAGAACACATAAAGAGTAGAAAATATGAATATCTGCCATTTGATTATTGAAAGAAGACAGTTCTTTTCAACAGGCGTTAATGTTGTCGGAGTTATCTCCTCCTTAGCGCCTTAACCCTGCACCAGGGGTCTCTCTCCCCTGGCTATAAATACTCACTGACCCTTCGCCTCTTCCTCTTTTTCCTCAGGCCTTCAGCCTTACCACCTCGCAGATGTGAGCGCTCACAGATACAGCGTTTCCCAAATTCTGGGAACACGCTAGAACAATGCACGTACGTACGAACAGTGACCACAACACACACACATAATATTCACCACACGCACTCTGTCCATTTAACTTGTAACCTTTCTTGTTATTAATACATATATTTGTTTACATATATTTATCGGTCTTGTTTGTTTTCTTTGCTTTCTTTGAACTTAATTAAAGTCCAACTTTCTCATGTAGTTGGACCGGCTAGCAGGAAAATTCTACCATGTATTCTTCTACTCTACATACTCATCACCGCCACGGTCTGCTACAATGTCGCCAAGTGGGAGAGAAAGAAGGACACGGTAAGAACTTTTATCGGCAGTGTTAGAAAATCCTTCTAAATAATTATTTCGACAATGTTTCTATTTATTACATTCTTATTGACCGACAAATCGTTATTTAGATCCCATGAACCAAAAAATCCTCTATTTGATTGCTCCTGACATTTGACCTTTAACTCTAAAGACAGCCAGGATGCTGTAAGTAGGTCAAATGCAGGTGCTGTGAATTTTGACAATCTACCTCGCAGTGATCTTTCAATATGGAAACTGACTACAGGAATAAAAATAAACAACAGGTGTCTTGAATTTTGACATACTCGAACTTATTAAACCCAGTGACCATTAAAATAATCAAATTGTGGTAAAATGCTTTGTTTTTAGCAAAATCCTATTCTTGATAGAAATGTATCAGAAAAAAGGAAGATTTTCTTAATATTTTTAGATGCCAATTAACAATCTCATCGTGTCACAAGTTTATTTTAACCTAAACTAGTCTCTAATCCTAAACGAGTCTTTTCTTCACTTGTAAAAAGATTGGCCAACATTCACTGCCATATAGAAACATTTTAATAATCTTTTCTTTGTTTCTGTTGCTTCAAATCTCTTCTTCATCTGTGAGGAGATTGTCCATCATTCACTGCTATATAGGAGGATTAATATTACGTAACGTTATCAGTACTCTTATCTTGGTTTCAAATTATTTTTTTCTGTTTCTTAATACTTTGCTTAGCTTATAGAAGACATCTTCTAATCCCAATGCAGCTTCAGATTTCAGTGTTGCACTTTCCAGATAATTGTTGTACTTGTTTAATTATGATAGCTTCAATTTGTAATGTGTATGTTGGGTTGTTCCTTTTGCTAACGACCATGAATTCTGCCTTCTTGTTATTAATATTTACTCCTTTCTTCTCACTTTACTACCTTCTTTACGAGTTCTAGTAGTTTTCATTTCTGCATCTGCTATAAACACTGTGTCATCTGCATATCTTATGTTGTTAAGATTGTGGCTGGCAATAATGAATCCTGATAGGACTTCTAATGATCTCAGGATTGCCTCACTGTAAAGGTTGAATAAGTCCGTTGAAAAGACACACCTTCTTACGTCCCTTTCTAGATTTATATATTTACTGAATTCATTTTCTATGCGTATAGTATAGGTTCTGGATTATTCTAATATCTTTCCCAAATATGTCATGGTTAACGAGCAGTTCCAACAATTTTTTGTGGTCTACTTTCTCAAACGCTTTTGCATTTGATTTTCATTAGGTGCTCAAAAGAATATTTTCAGGAAGCCATTATATCCTTCATTCCTTCCCAATTTGAATTTAATTGTAAATAAATTCTTTTTCTTCAATTTCACACCGAGTCGAAATCCTTTTCTTGTCCGCCTAATAACGCCACTTATTTTCGTTTTATTTTGTTCTATATTGGAATAAAAATTTCATTATTTTTTATTTAGTTGAAAAAAGAAAAGAAAACGACCACTAGTTAATAGGCATCTATTTGTTAATCGAATACTGATGATCTACAAGCAAGTTTGAGCTAGCAAATAAATGATTATTGAAATCTAGCATTTGACATTAATCTTATGAAACGATGTTTCGCGTATCTCATAGACAAGTGTCAGAACTGAAAGATTTACTTATGACGTCGGGGTACAATTAGAACGAAAAGGTGAAGTCGCCACACACTTCAGTTGAGAAGAGATTAAAGATTATGGAGAAATCAAAGAGCTACCATTGTGGATTGTAAATATATGCGAAATCTTGTCAATAATTATAACAATCAAACTAGTGAATAGTGCCTTATAAACGTAAATCTTTCTCAGCCTCTCAAACAATCAACCCGTAAACTTCCATTAGACAAAACCTAGAAATTTTATCTTTGGATTCTACGCCGTAGTTCTACTGTTAATGTCTCAAATTCACAGGAAATATATTAAAGAATATTAATCGTAAAAGTGGGTACAGACTGGTTTGTGGTGGCTATAGTTTAGATTAAGAGATTTTATACCTAGAGGTAGGATGTAGTGTAGCCCTTATCATATCTTGGGAGTATTCTAGATTTGGATAAACTACATGCAGGTATATTCTGGGTGTGATTTAACCTGGGCTGCTCCACTCGTAATCGACAAAAGATGCCGGGTTTTCTCTTTTGAACTTACAAGTCTCATCAGAATTGGTTAAAATAGATTTCTTTTAATTTTTGTTTATATCACATTTTTTATATAAATTAAGAATATCTATCTTGTTGAAAATAATCTTTTTACTTACGGCAGATTTCGTCGCTTCCATCTTTACAGTCTTTCTGAAGATCACACACCTGTTTTTTGTTCACACAGAAATGTCTGTCGCTGCAGCCCTTCATACGTTTTGGACATTCTGAAAATTGTCAAAAACGAATAATTAGTTCCTGATATTACGCAGATATAGAATAATATTATATGAATAATAAAGAGGCAAAATATAAACTTTGCAAGTCGGAATTATTTTTTTATCCTAATTACAGCGCCAAAAACGTCCAAAAAGGATTTTATTCCAACTCTGCAGGCAGATAAAACTAGTTCTGCACCAAGAAAAATATTTCAAAATTATACTCTTCTAACTGTATATGCAGAAAAAAGTTTACCTTTTCCGAAAGGTAAAATATATAAAACTCAATAACGTCTTGAAATTATATTCTTCGAACTGTAAAACAGACATTTTTTGAAAAGAAAAATATATAAAACTCAATACATGAACAATTTAAGAATTAATACTGATTTTTAACTTTTAAGCTTTTAAAAAATTTAATATCGATTTTAAAACATAATAAATAATTCGCCAACAATTTTAGAAATTATTTTCTTCGAACATTATCTGAAAAAAAAAGTATATGAAATAGTTACAGTATTGGAGGAGCTGGAAAAGCGGTCGTTCCTGACAAACTCAACGAATAAAGAATATATTGTTGTACTCACTATGACAATTACAATTAAATAGAATTTATCTGAAGTCAACATAAAATTAATCAGAAATCAATATACTGAAATCATTAAAGAAATACAACTGATGGAAAGCAAGATTTGCATACTGATAAAGAGACAATAACTTGGGATAAAATGTCTTATTAAACTACTTTAATTATTACAGTATAATACGCACTCTTAATTGGTTTATAAATACTTTAATATGTCCAAATGATTATTTTGTTTTGGGCACAAAAAATATGACCAATAATAAAAATTGTCCCTAAGTAATTTTCCAAAATTACTTTTTAGCGAAAGTACACATTAAGTCATAAAAAAGGTTCATTATAATGTGACAGGACAGTGCTTCTGATGAAGTCCTAATAATGCATGAAACGTCATGAATCTGATGGGAGAAGGTTCGGTTTAAAAATATTAAGCAGAACCTTTAAAATGCTTAGTAGAAAGCATCGATCGTATTTGAACCACAAAATAAAAACTAGTAAGATTTCACTATCCCACTTTTCATACCGAAAGAAGTTGTGATGTCAAGATTAATGTGTTTACCAAAATTCTGCAAAACCCAGACGAATTTTGGAAATATTGATTTCACGAACTATCCAGCCAGAACTACATGATTACATGTCGAAACCAGAATCAGGCCTAATTTATCTGTAAACGCGCCATGTCTGGTCCTAAGTACTTTAGAGGCATAACCATTGACTTTGTAATCTTTTTGCATATTGACAAGATCTCTAGTCTTAAAATTTTTCACGTCATTTTGCTTATAACGCTTGAGTCGTTTATGCCTCGGCCTCATCAGAATCCTGTTTATTTCAGAGAAGCAATAAGAAAACTAGAGGTATTACTAGGATAACTCAATAATTACGCAAAGTATCAATATTCGTAGCGGGGGAATAACCTTAATTAGGAAGTGAATTTGAAACCCCACTAACTTGGTAGAACGTACAAAGATGAAACAACCATAAGGAAGGATGTTGAGAAAGGACGCTCCTTGGAAACACACGGACGCCAAAAAAGGATACTGTATTGGTGTCAGATACCCATGCGTCCATAGAATAGGATATTACAATAGACACCTGAAGAAGACCGATGAGTAAGCAGCTGAAATGTTGTAAAGACAAAGACGAAAAAAGTACACCGAAGGATATTTAAATATTTTTATGAGGCTCCAAAATTTAATTACAGAAGTAAAAACACAGGAAGAAAACAGAATATAAAAACGGGGTTGGGTGTTATTTTAAATACGGATATCTACTA
The DNA here is from genome assembly GCA_903632075.3 of Acanthosepion pharaonis. NCBI lineage: Eukaryota > Metazoa > Mollusca > Cephalopoda > Sepiida > Sepiidae > Acanthosepion > Acanthosepion pharaonis. The sequence continues at coordinate 72,167 of CAHIKZ030001283.1, forward strand.
AAAATAAAGTTTAAAAAAGTAATACATATATATATGTGTGTGTGTGTGTGTGTGTGTGTGTGTGTGTGTGTGTGTGTATTTCAAATACAAGGTATCTATCAAATACCATATATCTATAAATATATATATATATATATATATATATATATATATATATATATATATATATAGAGAGAGAGAGAGAGAGAGAGAGTTTGTCTGAAGTTATTATGCGACTTACATAAATATTAATAGCTCTAACTCGCTTTAAAAAATTTTTGTAAAATTTTAAACGATGTTTAAAAATAAAAACAATGTGTGAATATGGCAATGAAGATGAGGATAACAGTCTGAATAATGTAAATAATGGAAGTAAATATCATTCAGATCTAAAAACCACTCCGATTTACAGAGGGAGGGCTGTCAAGAGTTAATACATATAATAAGATTTAAATGAAGATCTTAATGGACTTAAAAACTTGTCATTATTGTCGGACTTTAAAACTTGTCATTATTGTCGGGCGACGATGCACACTGAGGATTATTCAATGTATGTTTACCTATCACAGAAGTGGATGTAGTGGCACACTTATGCAAATAAGATATACAAAAACATCTTACCTAATGCTGGACAGCTGCCATAGATAGTGCTAACGTTGGCGATGGATATTTCACACATATTTGTTGAATATGCGTCAAATTTGAGTTGTACTCTTGCTTGCTTGATATAAAATTGTGCTGAGGCCCAAATGCTCTCATTGCTCTGCAACAACGTGAATAGCTTCTGCTGATTTTCGAATATCGTTAAGTTGCAACTGGAACCACGCATTTGGTATTGTAAACGCACACAACTGTCAGTTATATTCACAATTGCAGATTTCAGCGAATATTTACTAGTGGACGCATTAACACTCATTTTGAAGCCTAGAATGAAAACAATAGCAATATGAATATGTATACGTACATAGAAACAAGAATATTTATATAGAATACTTTATATAACAGACAAATAGAGCAGATTGAGATAGATAGATAGATAGATAGATAGATAGATAGATAGATAGATAGATAGAGATGAGATTGAAATAGATAGATATGAACCAATTCGGAGAAATAGATATAAATTGATTAAGATAGACAGATTGATTTGATCCGACAGAGTTAGATATATTAGATAGAAGACATAACACATATATATATATATGTACTCACGCACATACATACATACATAGATAGATAATAAGAGGTAGTTACGAACATAGATATATAGATATGATGAGATTGAAATAGATATGAACCAATTGAGAGAGATAGATATAAATCGATAGAGATAGACAGATATATTTATAAGAACAGACTGAGATTGATATAGTAGATAGAAGACATAACGTATAATATATATATGTGTGTGTGTGTGTGTGTGTGTGTGTGTACACATGCACGTACATATAGAGACAGATAAGAGGCAGTTATGAACATAGATAAATATAATAAGAGAGAGTTATGAACATAATTAGATATGATAAGATTGAAATAAATATGAGCCAATTGAGAGAGATAAATCGATAGAGATAGAATGATATGAGATTGACATAGTAGATAGAAGACATAACATATATATTTTTTTCATCGTAATACCTATCGATATGCGTATATATATTAACCAGTGTAAATATACTATTGATGTCATGTCCAATCAGTCAATCAATCAATCGATCTATCGGAGTGTGTCTCTATATATATATATATATATATATATATATATATATATGGACACACTCAGATAGATTGATTGGACATGACATCGATAGTATATTTACACTGGTTAATATATATACGTATATCGATAGGTATTACGATGAAAAAAAAAGTTTATTAAAAAAAAGAAACATTATTTTACGCAACAAATGAAAATTTAAGAAAAGACATTTACTTTTCTCAACAAATAATCATTTGTCAACATCATCTTCTTCCTTTTCAATGTACTCAATTCAGTAATAAACATTAAATGTGTGGATCAAATATTAAAGAACTTGATCGTCCAGGTCTCCATACATTACTTTTCTTTATTATCTCTGAATTGCCATGTTTTCTTGGAAAAAGATAATGAACTGGTTTTCTCGTTGCCTTCTCCACGTTTTGGAGTTTGGAGGGTTTTTTCTATTTAATTAGTTTGCCGCTCGAGGCTAGTGAACCTAATCTACATTGCTATTTAACCCATAGCTAGGATCGGAGAGAAGAAACGAACTCATGCCTCTGCTAAGAGTATTAATGCGTTCCAATACACATAGAAATGGCGGCAAAAACACCTCCTCCCATACAGATGTATGCTGGGATTTCTTCTTATCCAGTAAGATAGGGCACTTCTCAGCCTCATCCGAATTAATTCTGGTCTTTCTTGTTTTGAAATCAGAACACTGCGATCCCTTGTCTGTATCCCCTTTTATGTGTTAACATCATTCTTACTTTGTGAACCTTTTGCCTTATTACTATTGCCTTGCCTACTTTTGTCTTTCATATATTGTTAGCTGAGTATTATTTTTGTTCTTTTCTTTCTCTTGTTATTGTTCATTGAAAACTTTGTCAATTTTGTTTGTCGGGCATTTCTGACAATTACATGTAACCATGACCAATTACTCTACAGAATATAACCTGACGAGATTGCAATTTGAAACCGGCTGGCCAATTACACAGTAATAACCATGTTTCAAAAACTGAAGCTAAAAACTTCAAATTTAATTATATAATTAAATTAAAAAGTATTAGATCCGTTTCATATTCAAGCGAATTTTGTAATAACATTTATGCTCTGTAAATTTGCACTGTTTTGTAAAAATAAAAATGAAAAATATCAATAAGAACACCGGATTATATATATCTTACTGTTCTTTCTTATATATATATATATATATATATATATATATATATATATATATATATATATATATATTGAATAAAAAGACAGACCACGTTAAGATTCCATGTAATAAGCTATTTCACCATAACCCCTTTAACAGGGTTCTGGATCATCAGACTTTACTTCCAAAAGCTGAGATGAAAAATGAAAAAGAAATTCACGTTTTTTTACGGACCTCATCAAGTATACGCAAAGTTAACGAAGTGAGGAAGTGAGGTGGGAGAGAGGATATGAGTGTGTCATATGTATCATTTTAGTTTCCTATTTTAACCCCAGTGTGTCGGCTGGATGTTGCTCAAATTTCTTCAAATAAGCGCTACAGTATCTGTTACAATGTAAGCAAGATTTCACTACTACTTCATTTCACCCGCAAACAGAGCATATCATTTCGATATTTTTCTACTTCCATGAACCTGGTGATCAATGTTATATATATATATAGTCATCCACAGACAGACTGTTTCGCTGTTTCACAGCTCATTAGTGTGGCTAGACATCCGATTGCCTCAAGCCTGGATCGGAGATTTTAGCCCTTATCGATATTGCCGGCCGGAGAGCTGAGCAGAAATAATTTTTTTCAGGAAAGTGTGAATATAAACCAAATAACGAAATATTAGCAACTGTATATGTTTGCGATAGCGTGCATACGCAGATAAGCAAATAAATATTTATTTTATTTAATTCCTGGTGCAAACAAAACAGTGCTTAATGTAGTTAAACGAAGCTATGAAGTATATATTAATAAATATGAATGTAGATATATGTGTATTTATTAACACTCGCACACACGCACTCCCACATACACATATATATGTTATATATGCGAGGTGTTTATTTGAAAGTGCTCAATATCAGTGCTAGAGCTAACTTATTCAGCTGTATAGCTATGAGTTTGTGACCCTGGGTTTCATGCTTTTGCGATCATCAGACAAAATGGATTATTTTTTTAAAAATGAATCTATTTAAGCTTGTTTGATTATGTTTGGTGGTGGGAGGGGGAAATCTTCCTCTGTGTCCGTTTTGGGATGATACTCTTACAGACACAGACATACATACATACAGGTGTACGCGTTATAGTTCACACAAACATACCCATATAAATAATTCGTGATTAGGCACAGATACGTTCGAGCATACATACACAATTGTAATCCTATTTTGGTATTGAGACTGTATATAGCGAAGTTCTTTCAACAAAGGGCAGGTTGAAGTGTTCTTGGCTCTTTTCAGATCGGCCGTCTCCGTCGTCAAACAAAAATACGCTTCTTTACATACACATACACACATGCAGACTTGCCCCTACACTGCGATCTGTCTGGGCCTTACATCACCATATTGGTTAAGTGGGTTCTGTTTGTGGATATGGCGATGATGATGTATTTCATTTTCAACGCTGACTGCTTGTGTATTATTGACGTCAATAACACCAAACATAATCAAACATAAACAGGCATAAATAGATTCAATTTAAAAAAAAATAAAGCAGTTTATCTGATGATCGCGAAAGCGTGAAACACAGAGTTACAAACCCATATCCATACAACTGAATATATATATATATATATATATATATATATATATATATATATATATTAGAGAGAGAGAGGATAGTGACTAAAATAGGTTTAAGCACTAAAAATAATGTTTCTTGTAATAAGAAATAATGTCAGACAGAAAATCTATTCAAAAATGACTTCACATTACATCGATCACCAGGCTTGTGGAAGAAGGCAAGGATATGCATCATTTTCTGAAACGAATATCATTTTTTAATTACTAACGAAAGTGGAAATACCACTTCTGTTCATGGGATTGTTGAATACGCCCTGATCGTGCTTGTGGGTGAAATGTGGTAATAGTGAAATCCTGTTTACATGGTAACAGATACTCTAGCGTTTATCGACGATATAATACATAGGCACCCCAACACAATGACCAGTGCGGGTCAGAAGCGTCACGGATTCGGGTTTTTTTACGACAAAATCTTTACTTTTTATTTTTGTTCTTATTAAATAAAGTCAATGAAATGAATTCACTATTGTACAAAACAAATCGTAAACATAAAATAAATATATTTAAAAAAAAGAGTTAGATTTGTTAAATTTTCAATATACACTATTAAAAAATGTCAACATTTGTACATTGCTTACTTCCCTTTAATGTGTTCTAAATGCTAATGTAGTTACCACATTCAGAACTGAAACTTGAATAGCTAAATAATTCAACGATGCAATCAACATAATAATCGCTTATTTAACAGGTCCTGCAGCGTATATTGAAAGCAGCTGTATAGTATCTTTATTACAAGAGTTATTTGGAGAGAGTATCCAAAAGAAAGCCAGTTTATATTCGGCAAAAATTGAAAAATGGAAATGTGGGACAGAATATTAAAGTGTTAAAAAATTGTTATCAGTATGTGCTGAATTTTCAAATACTGGATTAGTGTACATTTGTGGACTTTCTTACCAAGAAAGTTTTTTCAATAATCAAGAGTGCCCTATGAAATATGGCGCATTTGTGGTTATGTATTTTACGAAGCAGTTTTAAGCATCAGTCATTCAAAGATGTCTTTCCAAGATCTACTCACGTTTATTTGAACAAAATCAAAAATCTCTCCGTGGACAATGGGGTTTCAATGCTTCTTCTTCTATGTGCCGTGTCCTTGCAGGACGTGGCCGATCAAGAGCAACACGTCTTTACTATTAACTAATGATCAGTGCGTTTTCTGCAAATGTTTTCTGTGTGCTTCCAACTGTCAATAATACTAATCCACGTTAAACTTCTCTCCATTAATCGTCTGAGAGACCCTTCACTGTCTTCCGTGAGTATGGCTGATGCTAACCTCCAGGAAAGTGACTTGTTGCATCTTCTCGGACTAACGTTCTCAGCTGACATGAAGTGAAAAGACTACATTGAATCCATTGTTAGGTCAGCTGCTAAAAAAGTTGGTTCACTGTGCCGTGCGAGAAAATCTCTCTCTCCAGAATCTATCTTACATATCTATAAGTCTACCATTCGTCCATGTTTAGACTGTTGCTGCTATAGTGATTTTCAAAATGCAGCTTAGGTGTGGCACAATGCCGAAAGTATGGGACACCCAGTGAGGATCGAACTCACTACTCAGTCATAACTGATCTAGCGAGACAGGTTTGCTAACCATTACACCGCCGAGAGGTGCCCATGTTGCTGCTATATATGGTCCGGTGCTCCTGCTATTTTTATTTAGCTCCTTGATAAAATCCAAAGAAGAATCAGCAACATTATCAGTCCTGATCTGGCGGCTCAACTTCAGTCACTTTCCCACCAGTTGCCTTCCTGTACCTTTCTATAAATATTTTCATGGTAATTGTTCGGATGAGCTCTTCGCTATGGTACCTAGACATTTTTTTTTTAATTAAGCGCAGTGTGAGACTGGCGTCGACATCTCATCAATTTACAGATAATGTGGCTAGACGTAGCCGTAAATTCTATGTTAACAGTTTCTTTTCTCGCTTATGGAACTCACTTCACGCTCCATGTTCTTCAGGAAACTTTAATCTCCAAATGTCAATTGCTATCTATTGTCCTCCTGGTTATTCTTTTCTCTTCCCGTTCATTAGTATTGTTTCTGTTCCTAATTCTTCCACGCCTATTAACACCTTGTGTCTTTACTGCCTTGTTTAGGAAAAAATCGATTGAAAAAAACTATTTCGTCATGGTTTTGCACTAGATTCGTTCTAATCTGTAAGTGCCAGGCAGCTGTAAAACTGTCATTACTAATCCTCTATATACGCAAGATTTCTATTTTAAACTTTGCCTACTGCCATTTTCCGTTTGAGTGGGTAAGCAATTAAATGCCATATTTAATGTCAGTTATATGTAATATTTAAACAAGAACAGACAACCGACTTTGTACATATTAAATGACTTTGCGAGCGGACACACGCGCGTAAGCATTGTTCATTTGATAAAAAGTTAATACTTTATTGTCTATTTATGATTCTGCCTATTGAAACATAATGATATATAATAATATATCAAAAATAATATAATGTAAATAACATATCAAAAATGGTTTCATTTTAGTTTGCTAAAGGTTTCATTTTGTTATGTTCACAAATGTTTTTCTATATGTCGTGTCCTTTTAAGATGTTGGCAGTCATGGCTCTCCACAATTTCTGGTAACTCTTAATAAATGTTGTATTTTTGTTATTTCTCCTAAACATTGTTTCGCCATTTATTTACTACAATAAATTTGAATAGGACATTTCGTTACAGTTGGACAAAGGATAACGTTAAGATTAACAAGGAACCTAATTCGTCTGACCACTTCCAACCACCTGGATAGACAGCGGAACCAGGGCGTAATCTGACGCTCTTCCTGGCCTGACACTGCCCCTATGACTAGCTGGTTGAAGTTTCTAGGACGCGTGATGAGGAAGGAGAGCCTGGAGAATCTGATACTCACGGGTCGAATAGAGGGAAAGAGAGATAAGGGAAAACAACGCGTGACATACCTGGCGGACTTAAGCAAGTGGATGACAGAATGTGATTTGGGGGAGGAAGCAGGGGGTACGGAAATTGTTGAGAGCTGCAAGGGATAGAGGGAGGTGGAGAGCCATGATCGCCTACGTCCTGAAAAAACATGGCACATAAAAAGAAAGAATTAAATCTACGTGACTATATGCATATATAAATCTCGTGACCAGATTAATTACCAACGCGTACAAACATGATATTCTGAGTTTACAACATGTTGCGGAATATTTTGCATTTGATTTTTTCGAAACTGAATTACAGGTGTGCCATGCAAAGCTTGTTTCACATTATTGTAAAAATAGGAGATTAAATTTCTGCAATTTCTAATTTACATGGATAATAATGGACCATTCAGTATTGATTCCGAGGAATGACGGAGGAAAAGGTTGTCTCTTTTAGGGAGAGAAAGAAAGACACTTCGGCGTGATATAATGATTAGCAGACATGTTCTCGCTAGAACAATTACGACCGTTCGGTCCCATACTTTCGGTTTCGAGCCACATTTAAGCCACAATTAGAAATCTCAGCACAACAAGAGAGAAAGGACGTCATAATAAGAAAGTTTGATATCTAAAGGGTTGTTAGAAATTTATTTTTAATCAAAAAAAAAAAAATATGACGTAATATTTCATTAATAATAATTCTTTATTAAATTAAATTTTTAAAAATTACAATTTTATTCTTCCCATGATCTGATATAAACAATAGACTATTCTGTTTTGGTTACGCGGAAAGACAGAAAAATATATGAGATAATGTCTGTCTTAATGATTCATTAATTTCCTACGGTTTATCAACCTTTATATATATATATATATATATATATATATATATATATATATATTTAAAGCCAGAAAATATTTTTAGATTGTAAGAATCTGGGACAGGGGATAGAGATAATAATTATTTAGTCATGTAAGTTTTGCTAATTCACCCATAGCTGGAGAAGAAGAGGTAGATCTATACTTTTCCCACGAGTATTTGCAAGGGAATATACGAACCCCAATGGGAATTTGAACTCGGCTCTCCGAATAACAATTCCGAGTCATTATCCATTACACCACCCGCATATCCAAGTTTACAGCACCTAGTGACCAGGCTCCACGCTGCTTAATTTCTGTGATCGTACAGGAATCTGTGTTTCAACGCTATACGGCCGCAAGCTGTCTGGTTTTAGTGAGCATACATAATAAGTAAGAAAGTAAAATCGATGAGGCACTGAACGTCTGCTTCAACGAAATAGATAATCTTGTCAGTTTTTAATATTTTCATTTGTACCCTCTTCTTTAAATAATAACCTGCGTTCATAATATTGATTGTTATTGCAATATTTTGCTAGAGCTTTTTAGCTCATGTTTCTTTTTTCCCCAATGACGTTCACCCTGTACAAGGCATTCGAGCCGCTCGAGGCAGAGGCTTACAGAGTAAAACACAGTTTATACGGGTATGTGGGGAAGATATAGGGATCAGAGAAGCATACTCTTATGCAAAAAGCAGCCGTTTGTGGGAGGAAGTTGCTCGAGTGGAACTCACATCTCACCAAGACGAATGGGATGATGGTGGCAGCTACAATGTGCGTACCATGGCGGGTCTTACCTGTGAACTGATGGAACTAAAGAAATATAGTTTTCATGAAAATAGCCATAGAGCAACGAAATGCTTGCGGCGTTTCGTCTGTATTGGATGGCGAAAAATAATTTGTCACCAACAAGGACTTGGAGACGATTTGGATTTTGTTGAGACTGGAAAGTGAAGACTAGGCATTCCTGTCCATATAGTAACAGTACTCCATTTTTCGGCCTTATCTTGTAGAGTTAGAGGATAACAGGAGCCGGGTACTTACTGGAGAAGCACGGGGATTATTTTTTTCAACATCTTTACCAATAGATTGTATAAAATAGTTCCACTTGAGGTCTGCGTTGAGTTTGAGTCCCAATAGACGCTCAGGGCACTGGACCTCCCTGGGGTAACATCCGTTCGCCGGGATTGGTGACAGTTCTGGGTTCGATCGGCAATGATGGAAGTTTAATGACGCAATAGTATAATTTCCACAGCTATGCTTTTGAAAATTGCAAGGACCATATTCAGTCATTAAATGAAGAATTATGATTCTTTAGAAATTTCAAAACAGAAAAACGTAAAATTTTCACGTATACTGAAAATTGATGGAATATATATATATATATATATATATATATATATATATATATATATATATAGAGAGAGAGAGATGAGAGAGATGACGTGAATATATTTATTATATATATATATATATATATATATATATATATATATAGTTGACGTGAATATATTTATTATATATATATATATAGTTGATGTCAATATATTTATTATATTATGTATATATATAGTTGATGTGAATATATATATTATATATTATACAGGGTGTCCATAAAGTTCGTGGGCACTTAAAAAAATTATAACTTATTTTGTATTTGCGATAGAAATAATTTGCAAAAAGGATTAGAAAGAAGTAAATCTATATTTTTAACGTTTTATTGAAATTTTATTTAAGATTCCACATGTCCTCCATCATTAGCAATACAAAGGGTAATACGATTTTGTAGTTCACGGAAAACATTTGCCAACTGATTTACAGTAATGCCTGGAATCACATTAGTTATTTTAGCTATACTTAAAACTAGGTACGTTAAACATTATAAAAATTTTTACAGATTATTTCTATCACAAATACAAATAAGGTTATAATTTTTTTAAAGTACACTCGAACTTTATGGACGCACTGTACAAATACACACACACACACATATATATATATATATTATATATATATATATATATATATATATATGATGTGAATATATTTATTATATATTATATATACATATTTGACGTGAATATATTTATTATATATTATATATATAGTTGATATGAATTGTGAATATATTTATTAAATGTTATTATATATATATATATATATATATATATATTCATTATATATTTATATATCTGAATCTATTTATTATATACATATATAGTCATATATTATACATCTGAATATATTTATTAAATATATATATACATTATATATTATATATCTGAATTTATTTATTATATATATATATTCATTATATATTATATATCTGAATTTATTTATTATATATATATATTCATTATATATTATATATCTGAATCTATTTATATATATATATTCATTATATATTATATATCTGATTCTATTTATTATATATATATATATGCATTATATATTATATATCTGAATCTATGTATATATATATATATATAAGCATTATATATCTGAATCTATTTATATATATATATATATTCATTATATATTATATATCTGAATCTATTTATTATATATGTATATATATATATATATTCATTATATATTGTATATCTGAATCTATTTATTATATATATATTCATTATATATTATATATCTGAATCTATTATATATATATATATATATACATACATATATTCATTATATATTATGTATCTGAATCTATTTATTATATATATATATATATATATATATTCATTATATATTATGTATCTGAATCTATTTATTATATATATATATATATATATATATTCATTATATATTATGTATCTGAATCTATTTATTTATATATATATATATATATATATTCATTATATATGTGAATCTTTTATATGTATATATTCATTATATATTATATATGTGAATCTATTTATTATATATATATATATATTCATTATATATTATATATCTGAATCTATTTATTATATATATATATATTCATTATATATTATATATCTGAATCTATTTATTATATATATATATTCATTATATATTATATATCTGAATCTATTTATTATATATATGTGTGTGTGTGTGTGTAAAAATATATAGAAAATGAGAAAGAACTCGTTAGGTAAATAATCCAAAGTTCTTAAGTATTTTTGTTATTATTTTTTTAAAAAATAGTGCTCGATACAAAATTAGAGCATAAATATAATTATTGGAATCATATTTTTAAATAAATAATTATATATATATATATATATATATATATATATATATATATATATATATATATATATATATATATATAGTAGAAGAGAAAATGACTTTTTTATAAAAATAAGATGAAAATTACTCCCGGAAATTAAATTTGTCACTGTCATTGATTTTCTCAAATTTTTAATGTTTGCAGTTGAATTCATTATAGAAAGTAGCATTGTTTACATACCATTTGCGTCCATTACTCTCGACCACCCACTGCTTATGCGGTAACCACAAATCAACGGCGTACTGAAATTACAATCCAACGACATATCTGGAGAAGAAAAAAAAATTAAGAAAATATCTTACTTATCCATGATGTATAATCTCTTCCCCTCTATCTATATATTCACACACTTATACACACCCGTGCTCGCGTAGATACAGCGGGTCTAAGTGAACTTCAGCATAAATTGGGAAACATTAAGAAACGAAATCACTGGCAACACCATAGAGGATTCTTCTTTTATTTGCTATCAGGGGAAACTTCCAACCAGGTCGTTTAATAAAGTATAGGACTCCCACCTCCGAGCGATGCCGTGTCATCAAGAGCACTGGCTACATACACAGCTATGGAACACAGTCTACAAGAAGGTTCATCCTCTATTTGACAGGTCTTATTTTTAATCCTCCTTGGAGTTTTAGCCACCCTCCTCACCAGAAATAAAACCTGGCGGCGGAATTTGTTTAGTAGTCGACCAGGCGGTAGATAATACTAGATTACAACACTAGGGATGTAGTTGTTAGGGAAGCTGAAAAAGGCCGTGTAAAACTATTGGACCAATAAAAGATCTGAGATGATAGTAGGAATCCATTTATCTAGCGAGATAAATGTAGCGCCCTGTTTAGTCAAAATTAAATCCTTTGGTGGTGAAACTGGAGTGGCCTCTCCAGGGCGAAGGCCTGGACAATAATATATGGAGGTCATGCTTTGCCCAGACTACATAGCACTTCTCTCGGTGCTACTGACAAGATCCAAAAGAATGCAGAGCATTATATTTGGGGCCGACTTGGCTGCAGGGGTTCCTGGGAAGTTGTCAGCGTTGACAGTCAACGGCCTTCGGAGCTCCACTCCGGGTTTGCTGTCTGTATTTAGTTCCATAGTTTTTTTCCGTGATTGGATATGACCGAAAACTATTAGAGGTTTAAAATCGAGGTTTTCTTTCCCCTAGTGGGCTGCTTTCCTGGGCTGTCGAACTCTGTCTATCCGAAGCAGCTGGTTATGAGGCACCAGATTTCCGCCTTTACCAATTTTCCGGATTGAAGCTAGACTTTTTGAGACACATGCCACGGAAGCATTTTATAGACAATGTTAGCTTGTTCCCGCTATCACATCCGGCTATGACAACCATTGGAATATATATAATGTATTGGAACGTATACAAACATATACAATATATTGGAACGTGTATAAACATTATATACATTACGTGCCTTAGGTCATATTTATCTGAGATGATAAAACTATGATAATATGCAAGTTACTAAGTAGGAATTGTTCCATTTTATTAAGACGAGTGTAAGATGCCTTGACAAGTTATTGTAGTTGGACATTAAGTTGCTTTTTTATACTAAATTTCTATTAGTGCTTATAAGTAATATGATATAAATACAAATAAAATAGGTATACAGTAATGAAAAAACAAAACGTGTGCACAAAACGTATTGTGTTGATTATACAAGCATATCAATAATAAACATATCAATGTATCAAACTGTTTGCCCCGTCATTCACACACACTTCTCTTTACCTGAAAAACATTTATTATTTAGTAAACAATAAAAATTATGAAAATAAATATATTATAAATGATTTTAATAAATTAAATGATTCCTAGAACTTCTATTGTAATACTGATAGTACTACCGTAATACGTACTGTATACCTACTTTCGCAGCCCCTTGTATACAAATGTAAAAACTCTTATAGGGCAGCGATTATATAATAATAATATCATACACGACTTCTATCCCATAATAGTTGTTACTTTTGCATACACCTTATGGAAGAGAAAGAGAGTTCTCAGTTTCTGGAATAAGAAACTTCGCAAAACATTTGTCTGTGTTTTAACGAAAAACGATATAAATACAAAAATAATTGATATTATAGAATTAAATATTCTCGACATCTACTTGTAAGATAGTGTTACTCACATGGACAATTTTGGTCGTCTACTCGAACGTTATCGATGGCGATGTCCCCAAGATAAGAAGATCCGTGCACGGCAACAAGGCTGAAGGCATCGATATTATTTACAATTCGCAGGCAGAAATATTTCCACTTATCGCCTTGGTTTCCGGATACTGCCCACTCTTCTTTGCTCAACTGACCAACATGATATCGCAAACGCAAGCTGCCCATACTTTTGCCGTACATATGATACCAGAAATGCAAGTATCTGCCCGTTGTGTTCCCCACTGGGAAATTAACAATAGCCGAGTCTCCGTCACTTCCGTACGAACTTTCAGCATACAAGTAAAAGCCTGAAAAGAGGAAAATTAGAAATATTATTGCAGTTTTTTTTTTCTGAAAATGAATGTGTTATCCTAATATTTTATCTTATTTTATTATTGAGGTGAAATACCAAATAAGGAAATCTCAGTCAAGGACACATGGCACAGTGGATAAAGGCGTTAGTTAGATCCAGTGACAGGACCCAAAGAGTGTGAGTTCAATACCTGGTTAAGACGGTGGAGAACTTAGAGAGGGGAATAAACAGGAGATAACTGATAACTGACATCCATTAGACATGGCACGTGGAACTAGAATAGTCTACCCCAGTGAGCGAGATAAAGGGTTCAGTTCGACATTCCAACCACCTGATGAAGGCTGGAGCGTACAACGGCTGAAACGTTGTGATAAATATGGCAACAAAGATGAGGACAATAGTCCGGATAATGTAAATAATGTACATAATACCGCATCTTAGAAATATAGACTGATACTAAATGGTTTTAAAATAAATGTGGTAAATGTAACACTAATGTACACAGGTGTGCAAACGTTTGAGGACAACTAAATAAAATCATTTACGCTCTTATTTTATGAAGATTGTTTAGTAATAGGCTTATAAAGGTAAAGTCTATGAACTTTGAGGATTGAGAAGTTTTGAGGGGCGTAGAATCAACTCTTAATTTCTATTGTTCCCACCCTGACCCAGGGTGGTAGAAGCTGCTATGGGGTCAAAACATGAAAATACTTTAGAAAAATTACCAGCAATACATTTTCATAGTAAAAAAATAAAATAAATAAAAAATTACCAGCAAAAACATTTTTGAAAAAAAAAAAAAAAAACTTACAAAAAAATCAAATTTAATCATTAAATGACCCATAAGGTGTTAATATGCCGTTAAACAAACAAACTAAACCAAATCTTGAAGATTGTGTAAAATAACCACAACGGCAATGGTAGTAATAATTCACAATTATTTTATTTTCGTACTAATAAGCTACAAATACAAAATATAGTGATTTTCCAGGCGTAGTTCAGATGTGGCACAAGGCCGAAAGTATGGGACACCCGGTGAGGATCGAACTCACAACTCAGTCGTAATTGTTGTAGCGTGATAAGCTTGCTAACCATTACACCACTTCGAGGCGCCCACAAATACAAAATCTATCTGGCCGCTGGCCGAGGTAACTTATGTTTTCCTATGAAAATCCCCCAATTATCTAATGAGACCTTCGACTTCTACTCTACAGATTCGAATAAATGTTCTTGCGTTTTTCTAGGTGCCGTTTACACAGCTATAATCAGCTTGAAGTAAAAGATCTAAGTCATGATAATATGAAAATTCTCTAGGAGGAATTGTGCCATCTTATTAACACGAGTGTTAGGTGTCTTGATAAGTCATTTTAGTTGAATATTAGCTTACTCTTTTTATTCTTTGAAATCATTAAAAAAAAACATTTCTGAAAATTCCTGATGATAGTTGAAGCGAAAAGTAACTGGACAAGAGAATTTATAGAAAAAGTTTCCAATTCATCCCAAAAGACATTTTCTACTATAGAAAGTGTTTGAAATACAAATAAAACCGGAAGAGCCCGACAGTTAGATAAGAGACTTGAAAGAAAGATTGTGAGACATTCGGTAGACAATCGACCGTGAGGAGTGAAATCAGTTTTAACAGTGATATTTCAGTTCATACAGTCCGCGGGATATAACAGAAAATAACCCAACTTGAAGATGCGTAAAGCAGCAACAAATCTCCAACATTAATTAAAACACATCGGAGAAGATTGAAGTGGTTAAAAGAACATCCAACATACAATGCTGGAAAGTGACAAAAAGTAATTTTTAGTGATGAATGCAAAATAGAGTTACATTCTAATGCAGGAGAATATATAAGGCCGGTAGGAGTAAGAAACAATGCAAGATACATAACAAAAACGGTAAAATTTGGTGGTAAAAATGGTGTGTGGTCTCATCAAAATCGATGGTAAAGAAAATTGGCAAAAGTTGAAAGCTATATTAGTTTATTACGGTCTAATCTTCTGCCAGACTGCGAAGATGAGAGATTTTTTTACAATGACAGTGCTCTATGTCATACATCACCCGCAACCAAAAAGGTTTCTTGGAGACAAAGATATCCATCTTTTGGAAGACGAGCAAGCACAAAGTCATGATCTCAATATAACTGAACCATTGGGAAGGGTACTGAAGAAACACGTGCCCTAATGAAAAATATTCAATCTGCAAGCGCTTTGGGATTACTGACAGGAATAGGAAACATTTTCTAATGCGAAAAAAAGGGACCTTGTTCCATTCAACACCATATTGAATTGAGGCATTTGTTCGAGACAAAGACTAAAGTGCTAATATCTAACTCTATACGCTGACGTTTTGTACTTTCAGTTATAACAAATATAACTTTTTCATTTCTTTTTAACTTAAGAAAGAATTGATTATGCTCAAGATGCTCTATCAACCACTATGCAGCATTAACTAAAATGCAGTAACTTGTTTTCTGGTCCTCAAAGATCATAAAATGTACCCAGAAAAGTATGCTGCTAATACCTATCGATTGTGGGGTAAAATTAACAAAAGTAATTGATTTATTAATGAAGCCCAAAGGTTTTGCACGCTAGTATTATTACTATATGGCTTTTTTCGTCGATAGCGACGGTCAGCAGCGAAAAATAAAACACAGCGTCGATCATGGCTAAAACAATCAATACGCGATCGGTACGGTTTTTGACAACGCCCATAGTAGTAGAGTCATCCACCGTGAGTCCTCTGCGTCTTTGTCTAGCGTCTACAGCGCTCTGGGCTCTATTCTCTTCATAGCGCTTTGCTCCCACGTAAACAGCAGCTCTTCACCTCACTCGATCCCGGACAACCCCATCCCAGTTCACAACATTGATAGAAAATTCTGTCATCGACGTTTTACATTGGTCCTTGGAGCAAAGCTTGGGTCGTCCAACGTTACGCCGCCTGTCCTCAGGCGGTCCCCCATATAGTATCTGTTTGGGAATTCTGGAGTTATCCATGCGCGCAACGTGCCAAAGCCACCTGAGACGCCGAGACCGCAGGATGGCATATATTGAGTGAATGCCAAGGACATAAGTATGGGGTGTATTTGAACTCGCCTCGAAGATTCCATTTTCTGCACCGATAACCGTTACGGTACCGACACTGAAAGATAATTAATTTTAAGAATTATATTAAATAATTTACTGAATTTAAATATCAAGAATAAAAATTAATAATTCGTTAATCGATGACAGCCATCAAAACTTATGATAATTCGTTTATCTGTCTACCTGGTGCTTCGTGATGTTTCTGTAATCGAAGCCCCACGCCAAGTCTCTGTACTCTAAGTAAGAGTTAGTGTTCTGTTAAGGTTTTCCTTCCTAGACGACCACGTGTCCCTACATTAATGAATTCCAGGGTTTGGGAATTCATAGATTTCCTTCTCCTTGATTGGTTGCCAACCAAGATTAAAGAACTCAGTCTGCTCTAATATTTAACACATAGCTGAGGTAGAAGAGATTGATACATTCCTTTCCCAAGGGTATTTACGCGAAAGTGAATGTAATAAATTCGACTGGAAATCGACCTCCGTTAGCCGTTTTTTCATTCTGAGCTACTATATATTATATAACCCACAAATTACACTATATCATTATTAATTTGACATTTAAAATATAGCAGACTTTCTTCCTTACCATTAAATGATTTAGCAGCATCTCCGTTGGGTCCTGTTCCGAAAGTGGGAGTAGCACCTTTGTATCTCTTCCAGACATATTCCGAAGCACCTGTGCAAGCAAGTGTGTAGTTACAAAGCAGCGTGTTGTCAAATGTACACAGACTCATCTGTACACTGTCTGTAATAGAAAATAAAGTAAATAATTCATATCAATGATTTAGATTTGATATAAAAAATTATGGCGACAGCAAATATCAATTGGCCTCGCCTGCCAAACATGCACTTTTTCGATGCTAACAAGTTGGACAGCAGCTAAATTCTAAACAGTCTCCGATCCTCAATTTCACTCTTATTCTTTTTTATTCCATGTCTCTTTAGGACTTAGCATTGTTTGGCTTGGTTTGCTTTATGGCTTATCAACTGTTTATGCCTTTTAATGCCGAAATTTAATGTTTTCTAAACAAAGCCTTCTATTTAAATAATCAAGATATTTTATTTCAAATAGTAAGGCTAAGTTAGTTATGGCTATTTTTTAAATTATATTTTTGAAATCAGTTCTAATTTTTTTTTAGTGTTGCTTTGATTGTAATTTTACTAGAAAAATATATTGTTGTTCATTTTATTATAAAAATGTACTGTTGATTTTTGTTTAGGGGTTCACTATTTGCCCATACCTGGGGCCCTAACAGGTGCTACCATCCTGGATCAGGGTGGACCTGGGAACAACAGCGATTAAGAGTGGGTGCATGCTCCTCAAAACCTTTAATCTTCTGATCTGAGGCCTTGCTACCGGATGTAGTTTATTGTCATACCCAGGAATGATAAATTTATATAACTTTCTATCCGATTCATCTCCAAACAATATTTAGCGCCTTACTATCTCTACCAATGACTGTTCTGCTAACCGTTTACACGATATCCTTAAGTGGCTTATTCCATGTTATTTTTTTTTCTTTTAATAAGAAATGTGTTCCAAAAATTTCAACAGTCACTTCCATTATTTTATCTAAAACTCTTAGTCTTTTTTTTTTCTGTTGCCATATATCGTCTGGTGTTCCTGCTATATATTTAGCGATCCTTGATAAAATCCAAAGAAGAATCTGCAAGATCATTGGCTCTGACCTGGTATCATAGCTGCAGACCATTTACCACTACCGTAATGTAGCTTTCTTGTCTTTTCTATAACTACTTGGTAATTGTTCTAATGAACTTTCCACTATGGTAACTAAATTGGCGGCAAGGTCTCATCAATTCACGGTTGAATTGGATGTAACTATAAGTTCTATGCTAACAGTTTCTTTTCTCTCATTTCTTCGCTTATGGAACTCTCTTCCGGTTCCTTGCTTCTCAGTCAAGTTTGATTTCCAAAAATCTAAATACAATGTTTTCTTATATTCTTTCACACTCAGTAATCCTCTGCGTCTTAGTGACTTTGTTGCCTTGCTTGGAATGAAATGACTAAAAAAAGAGCTGGTATTTTGCGCGCATAATCGGAAATGAGTCGGCAAAATCATTTTTCCACCACGAAAGCACACAAGCTTTATAAGCACATAGCTTAAATGTTTTATATGCCTATAGTAACAAACCACTTACCAGCACTGCATAGATGTGTAATTACATCTCAAATATGCATTGTTTCGATGCGTCTCAAAGGTGCACTTACAGAGATGCATCTCAAATAAACACTTATTTCGATGCATCTCAAATTTATATTTATTTCTACGCATTTCAAAGTAGTTTCATAGAAGTGCATTCCAAATATGCACTTACACAGATTCATCTCAATGTACACCTTTATAGGTACATCTCAAATGCATGCGCTCATAGATAAATACCAAATGTGCACTTGTATAGTATACATGACCACTCATATTCGAGAATACATGTCTAGTAGGGCTGCTAGCCAATCCCTGTTGCAGACGTTTGCTCAGGCACATTTGTGTTTATTCCATACCCACAGAACCCCCCTCCGTAGTTTTTACTGAAACTAATCTGAGCAGACCTTAGTTATAGTTTCTGGAAAAAGCCCGTAATTTGAACAAGGCCAGCACGCTCAAGCCCTCGGCCACGATGACTTGTGACTTCGTGTTAGCACAGCTATCGGCGATCCCCAAGGGTTCCGTCTAAACAATTTCACTCATAAGGCTTGGATCAACCCGTGGTATGGTTTTCAGGCACTTTCTAAAGGTGCCGCACGCTGAGATCGACCCCATCAATCCGATAACACCAGGAAGTCTCCTTCCTGACGAATCGACCATAGTGAGAATCGAACATGAGTCTTATGGTCAGAATACGAACGTTCTAACCACTCGGCCACGTGCACTTGTATATATGCATTGAAAATGTCCAGTTATATAGATCTCATCTGCGCATCTTTATAGATGTGCATTAAATCTACATTTACAAAGATGCATTTTAAATGTACAACCACAAAATGCCCCTCACATATAAACTTACATAGAAGCATCTAAAATATGCACTTAAACAAATGGATCTTAAATGTACGCTTATATAGATGCATCGCATATGTACACTTATAAAGACGCATCTGAAATATACACTTACATAGGTGTATCTCAAATGCACACTTATATAGATGTATCACATATGTACACTTATAGTGTACAAAGGTGTATCTTATCTATATACATCTAAAATGTGCAATTATACAGATACATCTAAAATGTATACCTATATCGATGCATATCAAATGTACGCTTACAAATACTCAACTCCTACATAGATGGATGTCAAATATAAACACACAGTGATGCAGCCCATTTATACATTTATCATTAATACCAGAGCAAAAAAGATTCACATGCCGTAGTGTATATATATATATATATATATATATATATATATATATATATATATATATATATATGTGTGTGTGTGTGTGTGTGTGTGTGTGTGTGTATTATGTCTATTTTATTTTAATCCTTCATGGTTCAAATTTTTATATACATGAAAAAATTTATATAAAAAATTTATTTAAAAAAATTGCGGACAATAAATAAAACTAATTATGGCTTTAGTAACAAAGTTCTAAAATGTTTATAAAACAGAGTTTGAAGTATCTAAATTGTAATTGTTAAAAGACTGCAATTGTGACAGAATGTTTTAAAACAAGTAATTTTTAATATATTTTTAAAATATGAATTAAGTTACTTCCCTTACATAGAGGTATTTTTTAATTAACCGAGCGAGTTCTTGCACATGCACAACATTCATAACTATAAATTACATTAATTCGTTGTCTTAGCAATTTACCCCTGAAGATGATCTCGGATGGGATTGAAAGTACTTGGGAAAATAAAAAGTATAAGAACAACTACGGCGTCTTAATCAGTTTTGTACCAACACTAAGATATTGATCTGAAGATTTGAGAGGATTAAAATTAAAATAAATAAACATTATAGGTGTAGATAATTCAACTAAACAATATGCTACATATATATATTACTTCTTTAAAGATACTTACGTTCGCAACTTCCTTGAGAAATGAAAACTTTCTGAACGGCCATAACGCTTTCCGTATTTGGTCCTAGAATGCCAGTAAACAAAAGATAACCCGTTCGATTTGGAGGTAATTCCATACAACCATAATTCAGCTCAGCGCCATGATCTTCTGAATCAGACCAGAACTGGTGATCTGTTTTAATATTAGCTTGAATAAATTTTACCTGGAGTTGTCCAGCATTATCTCCAGATAAATAATAAAAAAATTCTACTCGTTCTTTTGGTGTCGTCTGGAAACTCAGCGATTGGAGGAAACTTCTTGCGCCTTCTTTCCCGATGCCCACCAATGCCACATAATTTTCTTAAATAAGGAAAAAGAAGAGAAAAATCAGTGAAACTCACACATGGATGGTGAGGGTATTTTTAACTCTTGTTGCAGCCGAGGACTAATGACTAATTTTACCATTGACTAATGGTAAAATAATAAATCTTGCATATAACAGAAACATCGGAAATTTCACAGGCTTACATTTTTTAAAAGGCGCATGAGACCTTTCGATCAAGTAATGTATGTATATACAAAAAAAGGATTACAAAAATGGTAATCACTATACAAATAAACTAAATACTTATTGTATTCCAGAAGACAAAAGGAAAATCTTCAATATTTTTATTTTGACTCTGCAGATTATGTAAAATATTACTTCTATAGAATATCCATTAGAAGCAAAGTTCAATTGTGAGAGAGATGGATAAATTTATATAGACCTGCAAAAATTGATTTAAAAAATAGTGCATGGGATATTTGGCTTATTTCTTTTAACAATTTTGGGATACTGAACCCAAAAATAACATCAACTTTTCTTCCTTAGAGTTATTCCTGTTACAGAATAACTTACCCCTTGTAAAATAAAAATGGTCATGATTGGGATTGGTCACTGAAAATAGAAAGACCAAATAAATGCTCATTTGAAGCTTATAGACAATCTGAGTGGGAAATAAAACACAGGTTCTGAGATGCGAAAGAAATATAACCAGATAAGTGATTATAATTTCAAATATTCAGGCCAATTGGAAGAACTTTCGCTTAATTGATTTCGCGAATGCTTAGTAGATTTGTCCCACCTTAGGCTCCAGCAGCAGCGTATGTAATTGTAACAGTGAACACTGAAGTCAACGCTAAGCGGCAAACAATCTGTTTCCTGCTTGTATGAAAGTTCCAGGCCAAGTATATATATATATATTTGGTTGGATAGATGTGAGTTTGTGACCCCGGGTTTCACGCGTAAAACCCAGGGTCACAATCTCACCTCAATCCAATCAAAAATGTTAGCTCCATCTCTGATATTGAGCGCTTTCTAATAAGTACCGCGCATATAATATATAAATAATTATACATATATATATTTATTTATATTTAGATACACTTTTCACATATATATATATATATGTGTGTGCGTTTAAAAATTCAGATATAACTAAAAACGTATCTGTAGAAGGTTAATATGAATAAAGACTAAGATGATTTGTCTTTTGTCTATATATATATATTATAAATTAATTGATTTAAAATATGTTTTTTTCGCTACACAGTAAAAAATAAAAATATCAATAGGAACACCGGATTACATATCTTACTGTTCTTTCTTTTTATTTAAATATATATATATATATATATATATATATATATATATATATATATGTGTGTGTATGTATGTATGTATGTATGAATGTATGTAAGGTAAGGCAAAAGTTGTGGACCGTATGGGTTAATTAATTAATCACCATTCTTTTTCTGTGGGTCCATTTGAAAGTTGTTTATCAGATGCCCCCCAGAAATACTGAGGAACTCAAAGAAAGAATTAAATATGAATGCCGTAAAATGACAGAGGAAAACTTTCCGACGTGTTAATGAATCATGCAGGCACAGAATTGAAATGTGTTTTGAAAAAAGAGGGGATCATTTTGGACAGCATATATAACAATTAAATAAGTAGTAAATAAAAGTTTCATTTGTAATTATGCCTTTAATAAATTATCCTTAGGGTGCGCGACTTTTGCTTCACCCTGCATATATATTGCTGGTTTTTTTTTTTATTGTTCTCTCTCCTTAAAAATATTTGCTTTTTCTTATATTCTCTCACACTCAGTAATGCGTCTTAGTGACTTTATTCCCTTTCGTGGGGTGTACTAATAAAAAAAAATGACCAATCTCTACTTTTGACTTCCGTTTAAATCATTTATATAATGATGGGCACATTTTAAATGCAAGTATCTTAGATTATAAAAATGATATAGTGTACTAAATATATTTATTACATAAATGATATGTTGAACATATTATCTAGAATTTGAATATGACATTCCTGAGATTGTCACCATCACTAAGAGAACATACAAGAGCTCACTCTCTCATTTCAAACACGAACATCATGGGGGCCCATTGTCAGCAAAAGAGATATCAGATACCCGTAGGAAATAGAAAAATCTTTGATAATATGTTGAACATATATATATATATATATATATATATATATATATATATATATATATATACTGCAATTATGTTCAGTGAATCATAGTTACATTTTCTGAGATAATGTGCATAATCTGAAATGATACCCAGTTTGAAGAAGGTCAGTATGCTCAAAACCTCAGTCACAATGACTTATGAATTTGAGCGAGCACAATGATTGACAGCTTCTGACTACCCAATTTAATTCACAAGACTTGGGTCAAACTGTGGTATGCTTTTCAGGCACCTCCACCAACATGATGCATACTGTGATTGTTTTCCCAGAGTGATATTATCAAGAAGTCACCCCTCTTGACAAACGGATCTGGTGACATATATATATATATATATATATATTGCATAACTGAAATACATGAGATAGTCACCACTATGAAGATAACATGCTCTCTCATTTCAAACTCGAATATCATGAGGGTCCACCATCAGTAAAAGAGATATTAGATACCTATCACCCTGTATTAGAATTTACTTGGTCCGAGAGTTGGTGAATATTGCCAGTTTGTATTTGAGTCCATATGCATTTACTTGGAAATCTTATTTTGGGGTAAGATAGTTTACCTCTGCAGAGAGCACTGCCGGCGTACTCTTAGCCACACAGTCACGGTATTCAAGAATGATGGTACTCAAAACATTTACACACGCACCTAATACAATTCAGTAAACGTACTTCTATGATGACAATTGCCGGCTGTTATTTTTAACAAAACAATTTATTTATTCCAATTTATTAAAGTTACTTCAATGAAAGAAAATGTACCTTTTGAATGTTGCGTATTGGTAAAATTGTTTGCTGTTAATGACCATGTTACGTTTTGTGAGACAACGTCCGGAATTATTCTATAACTGCAAAGGGACTTGTTGAATACACAAGACACAGTTAAATCTGAAAATAAATAAATAATTGATAGACAATCAGAGGATCAATCTAATCAGAAATTTAATGCGTATCGCTCCAAATTAAACAAAGTATTAAACAAAATGACTATCGGAACGGACATTTTCGGAGTAAAATTTAAGGAAGGTTCAAAGAAAGTAAAACATGGAAGCTTCTACCATTTGTGCGTTTAATGAAAATCTTTTATAAACAAACAGCGATTCCATTTAGTTCATAAAACAACTACCACACAGCCCCTTTGCCGACAAAGGCGCACGAAACGGTAGTAAGCAGTCCCATTTTCGATAGAGTGGCATGTAGATTCATCGTCGACAAGGTGGCACTTAACTACATCATCGACAAAGTGACACGCAGCTATATCGTCGACAAGGTGATACGCAGCTCCATCGTCAGCAAGGTAGCACGCAATGCTATCGTCGACAAGGTAGCACGTATCTTCATCGTCAGTAAGTTAACACGCAACGTCGACAAGTTTTCACGCAGCTACATCGTCATCAAGGCAGCAAGCAAAGGTAGCATGTAGCTTCATCGTCAGCAAGGTAGCATGTAGCTTCATCATCAGCAAGGTAGCACGTAGCTTCATCGTCAGCAAGGTAGAACGCAACGCCATCGTCAACAAGGTAGCACGTAGCTTCATCGTCAGAAAGATAACACGCAACGCCATCGTCAAGTTTGCACGCAGCTACATCGTCATCAAGGCAGCACGCAATGCGATCTTCGACAAGGTAGCATGTAGCTTCATCATCAGCCAGGTAGTATGTAGCTTCATCGTCAGCCAGGTAACATGTAGCTTCATCGTCAGCCAGGTAACATGTAGCTTCATCATCAGCAAGGTAGCATGTAGCTTCATTGTCAGTAAGATAACACGCAACGCCATCGTCGACAAGTTTGCACGTAGATTCA
Source organism: Acanthosepion pharaonis (assembly GCA_903632075.3). Lineage (NCBI taxonomy): Eukaryota > Metazoa > Mollusca > Cephalopoda > Sepiida > Sepiidae > Acanthosepion > Acanthosepion pharaonis. The sequence continues at coordinate 97,582 of CAHIKZ030001283.1, forward strand.
TCGTCGGCAAGAAGGCACGCAACTCCATTATCAACACATCGACAAGGGATCACGTAGCTCCATGGTTGGCAAGATACCAAGCAGCGCCATCATCTACAATATAGCATGTTGTTCCATCTGAGTAAGATCGTAACTCCGTCGACTGCAAGATATAACACAGCGCCACGGTCAAGTTAGTATGTTGCTCTACAGCAGAGAACATAGCAGGTAGATCTATTGTCAACTAGGAACAACGCAGATCCTTCATCGATAAGATATCACGTAGATCCATTGTCGACAAGGTAGCACGTAACTCCATCGTCGACAAGATAGCACACTATACATACATACACACGCATATATATATATATATATATATATATATATATATATATATATATATATATATATATATATAGATGACAGACATTATATCTTCTAATTTTGATAAAAATCCGCTCATACTGACGAATAACCTTCCTTGTATTGGTGTTAAAGTATGAGAGAAATGTTCTCTGTTTAAATTTATTTTATCTTTATTTTACAAGTACTTTTGATCTTCTTCCAAGATCATCTGCTTAAATACACATATTTTAAATTATATAATCCAGCATCCCACCGGAACAATATCACCTGGCAATTTAAACGTGGCCTTGTGAAAAGGCAGATTAAAGTAAATAATGTTAACTTGATAACACTCAACAATCGGAAGCAAGCGATACACAACACACTACAAAGGAAGACCACCTCTGAACAACTTAAACAAATTTAGTATTTGTTTTATAGACTAAAAGAAATTACTAACAAATCGGAATGTAAACATAGGTTAAAAATTCAAAGAAAACGCAATACATTATATAAAGAAACTATATATCTCCTGAATAACTTTGAAAGATTTATAATCATTTCTGATTATGATTTAACTGACAAGAACTACTCAAAATTGCGCCTAACAACCATATATACAAAAAATATAATGGACTACATAAAAAGTTGAGATTGAAACATTATACCAAAATATAATTAAACTCTAGGAACAGTAAATAATTACCACAGAACCAGAAATCTGTGATCTACTTCAAGCAGAATCTATAAAAGACAGACATAATAAAAAGGAAAATTCGTCTAAACTCTTAAAGAAAACACTAAAATTTGCTGTAAAAGTATTACGCAACCATCCGAAATAGTAACTAAGGCCGCTGATAAAGCAAACATCTTTGTTGTTTTAAAAAAGTCTGACTACAACTTAGAAATTGAACAGTTACTTAATGATCACACTAAAGTTAGAAAACTTACTATTAATCCTAATATTCAGCTAAAAGTAAAAATTACTAAATTAATCACAACAATACAGAACAAGACATTCTAAAACTTACCAAAATAATCAGAGACTATAAACCAGGATACATTTATGGTTCTATCAAAACGCACCAACCTAACTTTCCACTCTGCCCTATTATATCCCAACTTCCCACTCCTATTTACCAACTAAAACGTTTAACCAATTAAATACACTATACAAACCTAACAAATACAGCATTAAATCAACCTTTGAATTTATAGAAATATTAAAATCCCAAAAACCTAGGAATGCAACCATAGCATCACTTGACGTTGAAAATCTGTTCACTAACGTTCCATTTAGAGAAACCATCGACATTGTTATTAAAAATATATATAATAATTCATCTCTACCCCCATTAAAAATTAAGCCTAAAATATTAAGAAAATTACTTTTGACCTGTACCATTGAAGTCCCATTTTATGACCACAGAAATAACGTATACGTGCAACGTGATGGCATTTCAATGGGTTCAGTTTGGGTCCAACATTTAGTAACTTCTACATGGCCAACCTAGAAAATAATATATTTAGTACCACCAAGAAACCCTCCATCTACCTAAGATATGTAGATGATATTCTTATTTTAGTCTAAAAAGTTGAAGAAATAATGAAAAAACTTAAAAAAAAACTGTCCTCAAGCTCACATACGAACTTAACAAAGATAACAAAATCCCTTTCCTTAACATTTTAATAGACACAAATAACAACACATTTACTATGTATAAAAAAAACAACCAGCAAAAACTCTCATCTATAAGAGTGAACGTCCAGATTACTACAAAATAGCACTTATACAGAATTTAATTAACCGAGCATAAATTAATTTCTCCACAAAAAAGATTTTCTACATTGAACTAAAAAATATTAAGCAGACTTTCATTAATAATGACTTCCCAAGCCACATTGTAGATGAACAAATAAGACGATATATAAAAAAAACCTCAACAAAGGACACTAAATATATCAAACTACTATATTGTAAACAGATGCATGTTAACTACAAACAGGATGAAAAATCATAAAGAATCTCATTTATACTAACATATATTTTTTCTAATAAAAAATAAAATTATATATCATAAAAAATACAATACAATCAAATTAATTATTCGCAATAACTCCTCCTCACTAACTGATGTATTACATAAAACCAACATTATATACCAATTTAAATGTTCCTTGGGAGAATATATCTCCGACAAAAAAAACAAAAAAACAAATATATATGATGGGTATACGACAAATACACAAACAAGAAGGCTTACACTTCACATGTCTGATCATTCGTCCATTACGAAGCATCTACAACATTCCTGTCTGCATTCACAATATAATGTTCTGAAATTCCTAAAAAGGAACAATTTTTTACGCTTTAATGTGCACATGACGATGACGTTATAACATAGAGCTAAAAAATTCCAAAAAGAATATTTTTTTCACGTTCTAATGAACACTCGGCACATTGTCAACCGTTTGCATTTAAAAGCATAATGAAAAATTACAGTAATGGATAGCAACGCACAACTTTGTATAAATAGTTGTACACCTGAACAACATATAATTTTGTACTACTTGCACCCCTGAAGATGATCTTGGAAGAATATCGAAACTATTTGGGAAATGAAAATAAAAGAAATTTAAACAGTTATAGCACATTTCTCTCATCCTTTAATATCAATACACGGAAGGATATTCATGAGTATGAACGGATTTTGTTAAAAATTAGCAGACATAATGTCTGTAATTTATTAAATCACACACACATATATATATATGTCTACCTGTATATATGTAGAGTAATTTGCGCTGGTTAAATGTAATTGACAGAAATACCCAACAAGTAGAATTGACAAAGTTTGCAATAAACAATAACAAGAGAAAGAATAGAACAGGGCAAAAATAATACTAAGCAAACGATATATGCAAGACAAAAGTAAGCAAGCAAGAATAATGAAGCAAAAAGTTCACAAACTAAAAATGATATTAACACACAAAAGGATACAGACAAAGGATTGTAGCGTTCTAACTTCAAGACAAAAAAGAACAAAAATATGGCGGATTAGATCGAGAAGTTTATCTTATTGCTTCGGAAGTAATACCAGCATGCATCTGTACGATTTGTCTATAAATTGGGGGGGGGGTTTCAGTCATTCCTAATATGTTTGAAACAAACAATATTTATATAATGAACAACATATGTCACAAAGAAGCTTAAGAGAAAATTATATTCACGTGTATACAGATAATTTTTAAAAAATGAAAGAAAATATAAGCGTCGTATGTGTGCTTGTGCGTGTGTGTGGGAGAGGGAGAGAGGGAGAGAGAGAGAGAGAGAGGACGTGAGTAAGTTTCCACGTGGTTTGTATCAAATTAACTAGTTGGTTTGCCAGGAAGGATATCTCCTCTCGGCGGTGACAAATTCTGTGTTGTCGCAGCTACATCTTGATGCAGAAAGGGATCTAGGATGCTTATTTGCCTTCCTTATATAGTCCTGATTAGAACGCCCTCTAGTGGGCGTCATTACAGATAAGTAATTAACCCCACGATACCAAAGCAAGAGGCCTGAAGGGAAATGAATCCTTCTGTAGGGATACAGCGGCCGCTCCAGCTATAAACAAAATGAAGCAAGGAGACGGAATTGCGTAGTAATTGTCAGTAATACATAATTGTTTGCCATCATAGCCTTCTGATTTGAATTTTTCAGCTAAAATATTTGCCACGGGCTTGGCGGATATCCAGTTCGACTTGTAAACACAACACCAGTTGCAGAATAGTAAAGAATAGATCGTGGCGTGGCTAGTTACAGCTTAGCGGGGAAAGATTACAAATAATGTGGTACATTCACAATTTGTCATTCACCTGATACCCAGTAAGGCATTCCACAGGTTAATGTAACCTAACAGCGACAGTGCAGACAGCAAAGTGTGTCCATTACAAGATAATAAGAGAAAAGGAAGCTGTGAAGAGGCATGATTAACTATGTCCTAAAAGCACATGGCATTTAAAAGTAAGACAAATATAAGAAATACTGAGGAATGTTTTGTTTTTTGTTCAGATGTTTTATCGCAAAGGTATTCATACAAGCCTATTGTGGTGAACATTCCTTCTCCACCCCCCCCTGCCTATCATAAAAATGGAGTGTTTTTTGTTTGTACTAACTATACTATTTAGTTATTGCATTGTTATGTTGAAATTTTCCTTCCAGTCCAGTTAAGTTTATTTCAATTTTGTTGAACTTTTGAATTCTTCACTTTTCTTTTATTTTGTGTATGCCTGTTTTCATTTGTTTATATTTTTTGTGTTGTTGACTCCTCCTCGTTTTCATTTCCGTTTTCGTATTTATTTTAATTTTTGTTTATCAACTTTATTCGTTTTTAGTTTTATTTTTTACGTGCTTATTGTTATCAACTTTAATTTCCCACGTTCTTGTTTGATTTGATTTTTTTTTCATCCGTCCACGACTTTACTTCGCCTAATCATTATTTTCATTGTTAAAAAATAATATAAGCATATATGGTGCAAAAGCGGTGCAGAAAACAAATACGTCATCACCGAAAAAAACAGCCTGAAAAAAGGCCCCCAAAAAGACTAATTATTATAATAGCCTAAGGGACAAATATGACGCGTTTATTAAAAGCAACGAGCTCCTGAATATCCCAGAAGCAATGGATGCCGTAAAACTAGAACCATCTCCCTGCTGATCACCGACGTAGGAACTCGGAAGCTTATTGGGGTCAGCAGGGAAACAATGAAAGAAGCTCGGAAAAGCCTTCATATAGGATCCAAAATTTTGGCCAGGAGGTCAAATGTTTTATGGGACATTTTACTGGCGACAGAATAGACTAGAATGCTGGTAGGAAGTAACCTAACCACGAAATCAGTCCGCTTCCAAACGGAGTATATGGGGACCAGATTAACAAAGATTACCGTTCATGGAGTCCCGGTGACATCAGTGGGGATAAGCTGGTTTTTTGGGGTTTTTTTTTTTTTTGCCCAATACGGCCCAGTAGAGGAGGTGAATGCATCAGTCAGCAAATCCGGAATTACCACTAGCGATTTCGTTCTAATAGTTACCTTTACGAGGAAAAGTTTTTCAGAATTTCCCAATATTTTGAGATGTCGGGATAAAATACCAATCGTAGTCGAGGGCCGTCGTCCGTACTGCTGGGCTTATGGGGCTTCGGTACACATTCAATACGTACACTGCTTTCAACAGCTACGAATGTTACACCTCATGAACAGCTATTCAATTATCCTCGCCTATCTTCAAGTGGCTATTCTATTCCAACATTACTAACAACACCACGAAAGGTTCTTCTAAGACGACATGTCAGACAATCGAAATACGACCCAGAAAGTGGAGGAGGCGGAACTTATAGAAGCCAATCCTCGTTATGTGCACATTTGTTTCCGATACCTGGCAAGAAAACCACCGTATCGCTCCAAGATCTCGCCACCGGCTAGTCTTGTTCAAAACTGTTCTTTAAAAAAATACAAGACTCTGACTTACCCATTCAAAACTTTGACACCGTAGATCTCGAAAAGACTGAATCTAGTACAGATACACCAAAAAATGAAATCGAAATTCCTTTACGTCGATCAGAACGAGCGCGTAGACCTCCCAACCGATTAACTTGAGTAAATCTTTTGCTGATATCCTTAAACCGAATAAGGTTATAAAAGACATACTTAAAAATTGAAATAAATCCTGCTAGGATAATCTTTCCTTAGATTGACTAACTGTCACTAATTATTTCAAGAAGCAGGGGAGATTGTAGCGAACACCCCCCGCCAATCGTCAAAAAATGGACTCTACCCGTTTATAAATAGTTTTTGTTTGTACTAACTGCTCTATTGTGCCAAATAAAACCTAATTTGGGTTACACTGCTCCGTGTCTTTTATTACACCTATCTTATCTATTTTCCTCTGACCTAAAATCAAAAGATTTTCATTGGATTGCAAAGAATGAGCTGTACATAGTTTTACGTACAATGTTTCGTTTATTTTTAAGTACATTTATTCGTGACTTGAATTTAATTATCCCGATAGGCCTTTTTAAAACTGATAGCTATGTTTTACCATATTGACAAAGATATAATACATATGGAAAATTTATTTGAAAAAAGTCACAAAATCGAACTGCGGAAACGTTGTGAAAATCATTGGTAAAAATAGTAATAAAATAATAATAAAGTATCCTTATAAAAATCAGTCGTAATATATTAACAATTCTTATGAACGTCACAGTTTTAAAATATTAAAAATTATTATAAAAGTCACAGTCGTAAACCATTAACAATCCTTAGAAAAGTCACAAACGTAAAATATCTTTAATTCGTAGAAAGTCACCGTTAAAAGCAATCTGTTTGTTCGTTGTGATATCATTTTAAATGTTTAATTTCATTCGTTTTTTGTACAATATTCAAATGTAATTAAATGAGGTTAAACTTGCAAACAATTAGGACAGTGTTATTTTGTATCATTTACAAGAGTAGCGTAGAAATCTCAATGTCTATCAGATCGTATCAAAAGTATTTTCTTTTTATACATTTTTTAATTATTCTGTTTTTATTTCGGTTACTCATTTAAAGATAATTTTCGTTCCCATATTATTATTATTATTTCCTTGGATTTCTGTTGTATTCACATTTTCTCCCGGGTCCCAACCAGAAACCCAAGATCAGAAATGGCATCATGATATTTTCCACTGATTGTTTTTTGTACAAAAAGCCACACACACATTTTATATAGATAAAGCACTTCGTAATGTATGAGCTGTACTTGTACTTGTTAGTACAATCTTTTGTATTTCTTTAAGGCATGGGCTGGCAGGAATCCCTTCAATGAGTCTATCGGAAACATTTCCAATCAATACGAGGGCTCCAAACACAAAAATCTAAAAAAAACATCTGGCACATGATGACATCAATAATTTGATGTTCTCATGTGCCACATTCATTTAGATTTCCAATTCAAGATCCTTGTATTTTGATAGTTTTATTGAAGATCTTCACATATACATTACAATCTGAAGAGACTGCCATGTCAATAAGAAAACACATTCTGTTTTTTTTTTTTTTTTTTTTTTTTGGCCTTTTATCACGATGTCTGGACGATTAGATTTGATTTTTTTTGTCTGTGTGTATTGTAAAATTGTTACAGGTCCTATCTCTGTAAACGGGTCTGGGGGATATTCATACCAGCTTCTTGTAATTTCTTTCCCGTAAACATTGCATTTTTTCCAGTGCAGATATTAGCCCACTCTATTATGCCGAGTTTTATATTCAGTGGGTGCTAATACCGTGCAACCCAATACAAGTTCAACTGTTTCTGGATATTTATTACAGAATCTTCATTTAGAGTCAAAACAGTTGTTCAGTAAATGTGCGTGGTAATTTCTATTATTATTATTTGTGTATGTTGTTTCCTGCTTTGTATCCTGTAGAGTCGGGTCCAAACTATGGTCCTTAGGCCCTATCGGAGAATTGTCATTTAACTGATAGCACTTTTTTTTTTAGTATATGGGGTATTCCCAATAGAGCGATATTCTGGGCAAATTGTATATTGATGTTACCGGGGACACTGTTAGTAAAATTGTCTATTCTTTTTCTCTCGAGATCCAGAGCTCCGATTACTATTGGTACAATCTCAGTCTTCATTACACACATCCTGTTAATAATCGATCTCCATGTCCTTGTATTTGGACAATTTCTCGATAATTTTTATGGAATGTGTTTCTCTCAGATAGTACTGTTATGTCAATATGCATACGCTTCCCAAATTTAGTTTTTTATGATAATATCAGGTCAGCTGGATTTATTTCCCTGTCAGTTTGAATTGGTAAGTCCCAAATGGTAGTTATATCGTTATTTTGGGTAACTGAACCTGGTCGGTGTTCATACCATCTCTCAGTGGTTTCGATTTTATGCTTTTTGCATATCTTCCAGTGCACAAATGTCGCTAACTTGTTATGTCTGTCTGTATATTCATTTTTTGCCAGTTTCGGACATATTGAGATAATATATATATTTTCCGCAGATCCTGCATTTCTGGTTAGTTCCATCCTTGATTATGTGACGGTGATAGCCTCTGATTGCAAAGCTTTGGTCCTGAGCTGCAATAATTAGGCCTTCTGTCTCAGCTTTCAAGCCGATTCTCCTCAACCATTGATGTGTTTTGTTTTGCTCCACATTTACTTCTTTCGTTCTTTTTATGTATTTGCCATGTAACTCCTTAAACTCCCAGTTCTTTGTAGCCTCATTTGGCCAAGTTTGTTTGCTTTCTATTTTACTCGTTCGACGTTGATGGTATTCGCTTCGTTTTTTGTTGGTAGGATTTCAAGTGTATTAAGCTGTTTCTTCTTTGTTGATGGAGTGGATTTGGTGTTTTACTATTTGTAGGAGGAGGTCATTGATTTTTGGGAGGTAGGCTTCCAATCTGATGGTTGTACTTTTTAGAGATAATTCAAATTAGGTTAGATCTCGTCCCCCTAAAGCGCTTGGTACATACAGCCTATCAATTTTTGGGTGGTGCATCCACATTTAGGGAAGCATTTTCTGGTCATTTTTACGGGTATAGCTATGGTATTGATAGCCTTCATTTTTATTGGCGCCTTTTAGTTCGCTTTCTAGTATCAAACGCACTCTCCTATAATATTCTTTTCAGGTCTTTTTTTTTTCATAATTGAATGTTGTATTCCGTCTCCTTTATTAATTCCTAAGTATTTTTATGTACCATCTTGGTCTAGTTCCTTAATTTTGTTGTTGATATCAAGGTCTAAATCCGTAGTTTTCGTTAGTTTACCACCTTTGAAGGTGGCTTTGGCACATTTTTCGGCTCCGAACTCCATCCTAATGTCTTCGCTGAAGGTTTTGACAATGGTGAATAGGTTTTTCTGCTGGTTGCCATCCTTGGTAAACGTTTTAAGATCATCAATATAGAATAGGTGATTCAGTTTGCTATTCTTTGGCTTGTATCCATAGCTGCTGTTGTTCAGTAGGTAGATGAGTGGGGCAGAAGAATAGTGGTGACAGTGAATCTCCTTGGAAGATCCCGTTTTTGATATTGACTGGTCTCGATGTTAATGATCCGTTTGTATGGTTTAAATTTATTGTAGTCTTCCAGTTTCTCATGTTCTCCGTTATGAATTTAACTGTTGTGGGGCATACTCTGTATATTTTGGGGCTCTTCTTTATCCATAAACAAAAACACTGTCGACCGCCTTTCTATAGTCGATTCATGCTGTCAATAATTTTCTTTTCTTTGTTTTCACTTCTTCCAATATTTTTTTTATTGATAATTAGTTGGTTCTTGCACCCGTAATCCTCTCTTTTACATCTCTTCTGCTCTGCTTGGAGTAAATTGTTTTTCTCAAGTTGTATGTCCACTCAGTTATGACAGAAGTGAGGATCTTGTACATTGTTCGTAGGCAGGTGATGGGTCTATAGTTCTTTGAGTTCTGCATCTCTTCTGTTTTTGGGAGTAGGTATGTTACTCCCCACATCAGCCATTTGGAGTATTTTTCTTGCTTTATGATTAAATCATTGTATACCCGAGCGATGTATTGGTTGGTGCTAGAAAGGTTTTTCTAAACCAAAAATAGATATTGGGTCTATTCCTGGTGCTTTCAAGTTTTTGGTTTTGCAGATGGCAGCGGTTGTTTCAGTAATATTAATATACGTCTATTTATAGAACTCTATATATGTGTGTTGTTCCTGTTGTTACTTGATCCTTGTAGCTCTTTCATTGTGTATAGTGCAGTTTTCCCACATCTTAAACCAGAACTCCTCGAATTCCTGGATATTACGCGTGTCATTTATCTCGATTTTATTTTTCCAAGTTCTCGATATAGTTTCTTGGCATCTTGATCTTATTTTTGTCAGAAGAATCTGTTTCTTTTTTCATAACGCCTGATTCTCTGTGCCTTCGCTTGAATTTGTTGTTTCAGCTTCTCTTTAACTTTTGGTACGTCAGTCTTATTCTTTATGTCAAGGCTTCGTTTCAGTTGTCTCCTTTTTCTTTCTTTCATTTTAGAGTTCTTGTATACTTCACTTAGAAGTGACAATTGGCTTCGTAGTTTATATATTTCGGTTTCTATTTTCTCTTTCCAGACAGGCATTTTTCTTTTTCGTTTACCAATTTTTTTCTGCGATCGTTGCCAAGGCCACGTATATAAGATGATTAATTTCTGTGAGGTTCATGGGTCTTTCCATTTCGACCTTTATTTTTCTAATTGCTTGGTTAGCAAGGTTGATGGTTGGCTTCACTTGACGATTCTTTCTTACTTTGGGAATTGTCGGCCTTTCCTCGAAAGACATTTCCTTTACATTCTCCCATTTATATCAGATGTTTTTTGTCATCTCTGTTTCTCTCTCATATTCTTCATTACCTTCCTCTATTTGCTTGTGTACCTCGGAGAGATTATTACAGCTGGTTTCTATTTGTTCTAATACTGTCATGTCTGACATTAGCTAGTTTGTTGGCATCGATGTTTAGTCTGTTTGAGGGGTGTTTTTCTCGACAGATATTATAGGCACCTTTGATCGTTGTTGGATTTATCGTAGCAGTGTAAAAGGCTATCATTACTTCAATATACTATTCCCTAGACCATTTATTTATTGTTCTTTTTGTGGGATTTTTTTAAAATGAAAATAGAGGGCCTCTTTGAAGACTGTCCTCTAGTTCTAGTTGGATAAAGTTTGTTCCAGTTGAAGACTTTCCGATCCCAGGGGATCACCGGGAATCGCGGTCCTTGTTGACCCGCGTGACGACCGGTACGGTATAGCAATATTTATCGTTGTGTCAACATTACAGTTAGTTCTTATTTACTCATACGTAGGGGCTGGTTTTATTATTGCTAATGCTAACAACAACAACAACAATAAAATCTTCATTTATAAGCGTTTGGATGCCACAGAGACACGATGTGCTTCACCAGACTCCGATATTTTTCTCCTTTTCTTTCTTATGATAAATAATATGAAAATGTATTAAAATCTCCCTAATTCTGTTATTACACGAATATATTTTAACCATAAGTAAAATTAATAAATAGCTATTAATAATATTTAAAGTTTATTATCTGTATTTGTATTGTATGGCTTATAAAATAAAAATTGTAAATAAATTACTAATAAAAAAATAAGTAAATAAATAACAAGTGAACATTAAAAAATAAAAATAAAAAATAACCGACATGTAACGATCACCACAATCACCACCACCATCATCACTACTACTATTGCATTTCTCTTTGTTTCTCATTCTTATTTTTCCTATCTATCTATCTATCTATCAGTAAAAGTCTGTGAATCGTGCAAAATTCGGCGGTCGGGTGCATAATGATTTAAGTTTGTTTCCACCCTTCTCTTTTCACCTCCCAGTGATTATTTATATTTCAGATTTCTATAAACGAACAATATTTTGTATATTAAAAACTGTATAAAAAACTAAATAAAAGCACCTTGTCTGTCGTATTCAATGAAAAAATATATAGATATATTTACTATAAAATTCATCAAGAAAAAAAACACTGAGATATTTGCATTAAATCTTTTATGTTTCTATGGAGCTTCGAAAAACACATTATATTTCCTCGGACTCAAAACGATTATTATTATTATTATTATTATTATTATTTATCGAAAAACGGTTTTCTTTTTCATCCGCAGATCTTGCATCATAGATGTTCCCTATCAAGTCGTATATCCTCAGGTAAACAGCAATTTTCTCTGAATATTTGCAGTGTCTTTGCAGACTTCTTTGGAGTGGTTCTGTAGTATCTTTATTATGTATATACGTATCTTCATTATATCAGGTCATCCCATAAGTTCTGTCCGAATTTTGAATAAAGAAAACGAGTGACCAAATGTTACATTTAATTACAGATTCAATCAACAATGTATTTTCCCTGATTATCTATGACTTCCTTCCATCTATTAACAAGATTACTAATTCCATTACTGTAAAATTCTTTTGGCTTTGATTCGAAGAACACGCAAATGTCAGTTTTAACCTCTTCCTGTGTTACAAAAGCTGTTTCTTCCAAATTATTCTGTAAGCTACGAAACAAATGGTAGTCTGAAGGAGCAAGATCGGAAGAATAAGGTGGATGAGGAATTTTCTCCCAACCAAGTTCTTCGATCTTTTGTGACATGATTCTTGCTGTGTGGGGTCGCACATTGTCCTGATGAAACATCACCCTTTTTCGATTCACTAGAGCAGGTCTTTTTTTTCCTCAAAGCTTGGTTCAAACGCTCTAATTGCTGACAGTATATTTGAGGATTAATTGTTGCATTAGGTGGTAGGTGGTAAGAATTCAAAGTGGATTATTCTTTGGCGACCCCACCAGATTGAAAGAAGAACCTTTGCCCATGAAGTTCCCTTCTCGGCTGTGGCTGGGGTCCTTTACCAAGCCACTGTCTACTCACGCTTAACATTTCGATAAAAGATCCATTTTTCGTCACCAGTCACAAGTCTATCCAAAAGAGGTGAAACAAGTTGGCGAGAATGGAGAGAAGAGCAGATGTCAACTCGGGATTTGAGGTTGTTTTCAGACAATTCATGAGGCACCCATTTTCCAAGTTTAGGAACTTTTCCAAGTTGTTGAAGATGACGATGAACAGTTGTATGGTTTGAACTGAGAACCACTGCCAATTCCTCAACTGATAAAGCAGGATTTTCTTCAAGGGCTACTTCAAGAAGCTTTTCATCAAACTCAACTGGACATCCGGTTTGATCTTCATCTTCAAGGGTGAAATCTCCACCTCTGAAATTTTTCAAACCATCTTCTGCAAGTTCTTTCATTCAAACATTTCTCTCCATAAACTGAGTGAATGTTTCTAGCCGCTTCGGCTGCTGAGTTTTCCTTTCTTGAACTCATAAAGCATTATGTGCTTCAAATGATTTTTGGGTACTTCCATGTTTAACCAAACAAAATATAATTTTATTGTTCTCTGAAATAACATTTGATCAGTTTAAATGCATCTAAACATAAAAATAATGTTCAGCTTCATTAGACATTATAAAATACTCTTTAAATTTCGTTCATTTTAACAAAAAGTTAAAATTCGGACAAAACTTATGGGATGACCTGATATATATATATGTGTGTGTGTGTGTGTGTGTGTGTATGCATGTATAAATGACAAACACTACTTATTTTAATCCTCTCTCTCTCTCTCTCTCTCTATATATATATATATATATATATATGTGTGTGTGTGTGTGTGTGTGTGTGTGTGTGTGTGTGTGTGTGGCGAAGCCATTATTCACTTTGATCTGAATCAAAATATTTTGCTACCATGAAAGAAATTGCAAACTCCTAAAAATTCATAACCATTTTTCTTGGGAGGTGTGACCAAAAATATAAAATAAAAATTAATAAGAAAAATACAATTCATCATTTCATTACTTAGAATTCTTTTCAATCAATATATATATATATATATATATATATATATATATATATATATATATATATATATATATAAAATATAAAAAATATAAAATTCTCATTAAAACATTTTCGAGAAAGAAGTTTGTTTTTTTTCTTTTTTTATCAAGAAATATCGCCTTCTCGCTTGTTGTTGATTCGTCAGTTCACGGACCAATGAAAAGGTGCCACCACTTACTCCTTCTTCTACTTTTTACTTGCCAGACGCTTGCCTCACAACAGACCCCGTTAACTATATCGTATTATTTCATTAATACGATATATTTCCAATAACCTGTATTAAAAAATAAACTTTTTTTCTTAATCTTTCTAACAGTTACGTTATTCTCCTTTTTCATACCCCAAATGTTACATTATTATTATTACTATTATTGTTATCGTCATCGTCGTTCCTGTTATTATTGTCATCGATACTATTAAGATAATCCTTTTTTTTTCAGATGTATAATAAATACCCATTTTCAGATTCAGGTAATTTTGAGGAATTATTTTAACCTAGGCCTCAAAGCTGCTGAATCCACTAATAGAATTCGGAGTGTAGAAAAAATACAATATCTGACCCTACCAATTTACACTATTTATATTCGGCTTATTGTCCTAATCTTTGTTGTTGTTATCATAACGCTTCGCCCGATGCCCCCCACCACCACCACGTATTCATCAGGTTTATATCGATCCGAGTAACCTACATTTAATCTATGTAGGTAGACTGTAGTCGTTCCACTGCCCATGTCTAGGGATATCTCGACTAGTTCTTAATTTTAGTACTGCTCAGTTATTGCTCGCCCGTTTCCATTGAGTCCAAGTACACACTGTCCAGGGATTGAACTCACAATTACTATATCAGCAAATTCACGATCCAACGCATTAATCCACTACATAATCAAGTACAATTCTCTATAGTGAACGTGGAATCTTAAACCTAACCTGACAGCTGCTTAGTGCAGCTACTGCTGCTTAGTGCAGCTACTGCTACTGCCTATCATGTTTTAACTGCAGCTGCTGTTGAAGACTTGCTGTAATTTGTCTTTCTTTATTAATGGCGCCTATATTGTGTTTATTTTTGTGCTAGGCCTACTAAAGAGGTCCTCATAGGCTAGCACATGCGTTGATTCTTTCAGGCATCTAACTCTCGAGCGTTCTTCCTTGTTCAGCATTTTCCCTTCATTCCCCGGGGTGCGAAGTGATGAGAAGGACAATAGTTCGAATATAAACAGTGTAAATAATGATAACTCCTCACCCTAGAAATTTAGACAGAAAGTAGCCATACTTTTTTAAACATTTTAATGGCGATGGCAAGTTCTTTGAATTAAAGCCCATATTTGGACAGTACAAATATCAATTGTCGATTATGTTACTTTAAATTGCAAGTTAGATGAGGGCCCAACCAACATTCGAAAACTTTCAGAAGCGCCGAGATCCTCGATATGCAACATTACATAAAGACAATGATTTAATTTATAGACGAACATTTTTTTTATCCACTCCTAATTTTAACACCCTAACCCAATCCGATAATTTATTGATTGGTATATTGAGATATTAATCTTTTTCTGATACAAGTCTTAGTTTCATCGTGATACGACGGTAAGCCCCAACCCGATAAGAACGAATAACAAACACTACAACTAAATCATGACAGAAGTCTAAATAAATAAATAAAAATCGTTCTCTATGGCAGCGAATGCCGGACAATTTCTTCACAGACGAAGAGGATACTTGAGGCAATAGAGATGTGGTTCTACAGAAGGATGCTGAAAATACTATGGTACGAACATGTAAGGAGGAATTTTTAAAGAAAATGGAAACCAAAAAGACACTAGCACATTGAATCACAAAGAGATAGTCAACATTTCTGAGACACATAATGAGGAAAGAAGGCTTGAAGAATTTGACACTCACAGGAGATACTGAAGGCAAGGGAGGTAGAGGGAAACATCGAGTAACTTACCTATCGAGCTTGTGGAATTAAACAGTAAAAAACTGTATGGGAGGGACAATAATAGAACTAATATTGCCTAGAGCTGCAAAGGATAGGAAGTTGGGAGGACCATGATCGCCCAGGTCCTGAAAAGACAGAGAACATAAAGGAAGATGAGAACTCAAATACCAGCATTAGACAAATATAAAAACCCAAGTTCGTCGATGTAGAACATTACATAAAATCCACTGATAATAGGCATAGTAACCCAACCCAATAAGAACGTATATCAAACATTACAAATAAAACGTGATAACGATGACGTGTCTTTATTTTGACATTATTAACTTTTATGCAACATAGACAATCAACCCACAAAACGTTTTGTTAAGGCATTAGCAGCAGTCACTGGCTGTTTATTTGAAGCTATTCGTGTGTAAAATGAGATTTCATGACGAAGTTTCTTAAGATTTGACCCTGTTTATAATGGGTCGCATTGCAAAATCATTGAAGCAGTAAGGTTGAAATACATCTTTCCAATGTTTACGTAAGCTTAAATCAGTTAACACCCTTTTCTTGTTGAAGATCTTGCCATTGACATTGTAGACTCCTCTGTGGATCATAGAGCCACAACTTCGCCAGGCTAAGTATTAATGCTGTGACTTTCATAACATGAAGGTTTTTACGAAGTTGAATTGCTACCTCCACACGCAAAAGGTCTTTGGATTCATACTTGTTTTTCTATGCTGGTTGCCAATTAATGCTAGACAGGCCAGTTTACCTTGTTAACCCTTCACTCGGAGACGAGATGGATTCATAGATTTCCAAGAGTATCTGTGCGGAAGCAACGGCTTGAAGAGACTTGGAGAAACAGAACGAAAGGGACTACTGATCAGTTACGTAATATCAGTCCTCCTATAAGGCAGTGAATGCTAGACAATCTCCTCACAGATGAAGAAGAGACTTGAAGCAACAGAAACAAAGAAAAGCGTATTGAAATGTTACATAATATCAGTCCTCCTATATAGTAGTCAACACTGGATAATCTCCTCACAGATGAAGAAAAAACTTGAAGCAACAGAAAGAAAGAAAACTATTAAACTGTTACGTAATATCAGTCCTCCTATATGGCAGTGAATGCTGGACAATCTCCTCACAGATGAAGAAGAGACTTGAAGCAACAGAAACAAAGAAGAGTACTGAACTGTTACGTAGTATCAGTCCTCCTATATGGCAGTGAATGCTGGACAATCTCCTCACAGATGAAGAAGAGACTTGAAGAAACAGAAACAAAGAAAAGTGTACTGAACTGTTGCGTAATATCGGTTCTCTTATGAGGCTGTGAATGTTGGACAGTCTCCTCACAGACGAAGAAAAGACTTGAAGCAACAGAAACAAATAAAATGTGTATTGAAATGTTACGTAATATCAGTCGTCTTATATAGCAGTTAATACTTGATAATCTCCTCACAATTGGCGAAAAGACTTGAAGCAACATAAATGTGATTATACAGAAGGATGCTGGGGATACTATGGACAGAACATGTTAGCAGCGACGAGGTTTTAGAGAAATGGAAACAAAAAGGACACTTATTACTTATATAATATTATATAATATTAAGAAGAGAGTGTTGAAATTTCTAGTGCACAAAATGAGGAAAGAAGGCTTGAAAAATTTGATACTCACAGATCAGTTTGAAAGCAAGAGCAACAGTGGAATAAAATGAAGCGTTTGAGTAAATGAATGGCGGAACTGGATTTAGGAGCGCTAAGAAAATTGATTAAGCGCTACAAAGGACAGGAAATTGTGGAGAGCCATGATCACAAAATCCTGAATGGGCACGGCATATAGAAGATGATTTGTGGAAAAAAACAAAATGAAAATTTTGATAAAACAAAACGAAGCCATTTTTGATAAATTATCGTTATGTTTCAGCAAACAGAATAATAATCTAAATAAATAAACGGTAAATTCTGTCTGTCCGCCGTGGGTCTGAAACGCCTCTAACCCGGGTCACATTTGCTCTGCATACAAATATTATACCTTTTTAGAATCAGGAATCTACCTTTCATCTGGTGCTTGATCATCCAGCATTGGAATTTTTGTCAGATGAGGAAGAAATAGTTACAAATTCAAATTTTAAAATAACTGAAATAGTAATTTTAAAATTTTTAATTTATATTGAGTTTAAAGTAACACAATATTTTGTAAATTTATTTTTTTAAAATTCGGTTTAAAATATCCCCAAAACTTTGTGAATTGAGTAAATCAATCTTTTTCTTGAAAATGTCAAGGAATTAAAGTGAGAGGTTTCGTGACGTGAGTTTTTTTTTTTTAAGTTCCGCAAAGTTTGTGATTTGAAAAACATAACTCAATTGAAGTTCCACGGAGGCTGTGATTAGAAGAACCTAATTTTCCGCCTGAATTAGAATTTTGGCCCAAATCGGTCTTTTAGTCGGAATTGGACTTATAGCCAGAGTTATTTCTTCAAATTTATCATTGCCGTTTTCTAAACTGAACCAGAGATCCCTTTGGTTTTGGGCTGGAAACCCAATTAATTCAAAATTCCGTACGAAATGAGCCTTCTAAGCTAGTTAGACAATAAAATACTAATCTTTTACTGAATGATCAATGCTTACGTGCATGTGTCCACTCGCAATTTCATTAAATGTCTACACAGTTGGTTGTCTGTCCATGTTTAATTATATGAAATTAACATAAAATAAGTATGGTTTTAACATGGCATTTATTCACTTATCCACTTGAACGGATGATGGCAGAAGGCCAAGTTTAAAATAGGAATCCCACGGCAGATGGAAGAAGAATATAGAAATTTAATTAATTGGAAAATGTTTTAACAGACGATAAAAATGTGACACAGAAATCCGAAAGCGCATTTGAATATCAAAAGATGCCGTCCAAAAGCTGGGCAATACATTAAAATGCATGAACTGTGATGGACTGCTGTTTAATATCAAGCCTACTCTGCGGCAGTGGATGCTGGACAATTTCCTCACAAATGAAGATGAAACTTGAGTCAACAGAAATGTGGTTCTACAGAAAGATAATGAGAATAGAATGAACGGATCATGTGAACAACAAATGGAAAAAGGACATTAAAAAAAGAGACAAACTGGAATTTCTGTGACACGTAATAAGGAAAGAGTGTGGTCACTTCGACGTGAATGTAATGGTTAGCAAGCTTGTCTCATTAGATCAATTACGACTGAGTAGTGAGTTCGAACCTCTCTACATGCTCAATACTTTCGGCCTTGTGTCACATTTAAGCTGCGCCTAGGAAATCAACAGAATAAGGAAAGACCGTTTGGAGAACTTAGCACTCACAAGACGCAGTAAAAACAAGAGGACAGTGGGAGGAACATTGAGTAACCTTGTGTAAACAGATGCAGAACTGTAACTAGAGGAATCATCATAAACAGTTAGAGCTGCAATTGATAAGAAGTTGTGGAGAGCCATGGTCTGCCACGTCCTGAAGAAATATGACATATTAGAATAGGAGAAGAGTAAATTTCAGATAATAATTTAAATTTGGATTATGTTTCAAAAAGAAAATCTTACTTGTTATTGAGCCACCGATTTGATTCAGCTGATGGTGTGTGTCAATGAAAAGGTCGTGAGTTAAATCTTTGGTATGTTCAATTATTCCTTTAGTTTGTGCGGCAATGAATGGGAGATTTATTAAAAACACGAACCATAGCAAAATGCTAAGCCTCTCTCTTCGGTAATTAGAAACTAAACTCATCTGAAAAATAAGCACAAAAAAAAACTTTTTTATAAAACATTAACTGATTTGATGACATAAAAACTTATCTGGTGTATAGAACGAGCTAAATTCTTTAGTTCCACTAGTTCAAACTGTCAGAGCTAAGAGCTCCCATGTTAGTCATATTTCATTTTACTTGTAAGAAGCAGTTCCTCCCAGAGAGATTCTTTCTGAAAACAGCTACTTTGTGAAGCTTCTCCAATAACCTCAATCCCAACATCTTCAAATCTATGGTAGGCCATTATCTATCCTTCATACTCATAATCTTACTTCCTTCTCTTACGTTAGTACAATATATATATATATATATATATATATATATATATATATATGTGCGGTACTTATTAGAAAGTGCTCAATATCAGTGATAGAGCTTTTCTTGTGATCGTATTAGTGATTTCTTTTCTGTGGGTAAAAACTGTGTGAATGTTCTATATATCGAAGCGCTTTCGGTTATTCTATTAGACATTATCAAGAATGTTTTTTTTTTTTTTTTTTTTTTTATAACTGACTGTGTAGATTTTTATATGTCTCTAGAATGATGGAAATGTATTTTTATTTCCCAAACGCAGTCAGCGCATTGTGGCCGTGATCATAGTTGGTGTTATTGAGTGTTAGATTTTTCTTTTTTGTTATTAGTGCTTCTATTGTCTTTTTTGAATGTTCATGAGGCTGTTATACTTCTATTTTTTAAGAGTAGCTTTCAGATGGCAAATTTCTCTGTGTGTTCAAATGAATCCTAATCAAACTATAGTCAAAGAGATGTAACCTGAGTCTTTATGGTCGGCATGTAGTGGTATGTTCAACATCCTTATTCATGAATGTGGCTTAATCAGGAACTTAGTTCCTTAAAGGACATGTGAATTCATAAATGATATTGGTTCTCTGTAATTTAGATTTTGCAGGTGAGTTGTTGTTGACTCTAAGGCTAGTAGTTGTGTATTTCTTTATAATATGTCTATGATAAAATTCATCCTGTTTATAGTTAACATGCATTTGATTTTTACAGAAAATATTGAAGTTGTTCTTTATCTATATGTTCATTGTTGCTATTGGTTACTTTAGAAAGAAATAGTCTAATTTGGTGATCTATGTGGTAGATGGGAAAACCGTTATTAAATAGCGTCTGTTTCACGTTGTTGAGTGACCACTTTAAATTTACACACGCTCTATCTCTGATATTGAGCACTTTCACCCATAAATGTAGCATACCTTAAAACTATGTTTTTCACACACACACATATCTATATATATATATATGATAGATAGATGATGATGATAGATAGATAGATATGATGAATATGTGTGTGTGTGTGTGTGTGTGTATTCAAAGAGGTTTGGTTAAATAATTTAGACATATGATGCCGATTAGTTTTCGTTGTGATCCTTTCTAGTTCAATGATTAATTTCTTGGTAACCTTAGAAAATTGATTAAGAAAATTACTAAAATTTTCTTTCAAATATTATTTTTTAATTTCCCAAGTACTTTCAATTATCATTTGAGACCATCTTCAGGGGATTAAGTTGCCTGTGAGTATGTATATGTGCTTCTGTAAATTCAAAACATTTCAACTGTTCGTTTTTACTGCTTATGCAGCGTTCCTAGATTTCGAAGTTCACATGGCGTATAGTTTAACATCGCGAGTAGTTTAACATCACCCGAGGAGACACATTTGTAGTTTTGAAACGTATTTGCCATTATGTATCGATTTTTAACATGTTTTAATATCGTAAAATAAATTATATATATATATATATATATATATATATATATATAATCCAGACGACATGCATTTAACGAATTCATTGAAAAATACATCCCTACCCCTAACAAAACGTAACTATTAACTGATACATGATAATGAACTCGCAAACACCCCTTGTCTAGATGAATGGGTTTCTCTGTATCCTTGGAAACGTGAATTAAGATTGTTGCTGTGCTTTTAAAACTCAGTAATAAGTTACTCCAAAATTCGCTTGAGGATGAAATGGAATTAATGTCTTTAATTTAATTACATAATTAAATTCGTAGCTTTTAGCTTCCATTTTTGAAACATGGTTAGAACTGTGTAGCGAAAAAATATTTTAAATCAATTAATTTATTATATATATATATATAGCCGTCTGTTATGACGGTCCACCATTCTTCTTCTCACGCTTGCAATTCAGGATTCAGGTGTGAAGTCATGCGCTGATGTATTCGGTGTCTATTCTGATGTAATAATTGCACACAATTTCACAAACAACTTTTTACATTTAAAATTCGTTTTATTTCGATAGTCTGTCTCATGATTTTAAGACAAATTGAAGAATTTTTTTGCGAATTTTCTGTACTGATTTTATTCACCAGTCCCAAACATTTTTGTTGAGTTGAAGGTGAGACCTAAATTTACATTTGTATACAACTCATGAAATATTCTATTGAACATTGGCCATTTAGTTTCTTTCCCACACATTTTGATAAAAGCGAGTTGTTTGCGTATCATTTTAACATTACATATATACAAGGGAGAAATATTTTAAATAAACACATATCCTTACGTGACTGACACTCACATGTATAATATCATTTTTCACTGACCATAAGAAAACAAATAAATAAGCAACCTAAGACCACCCAAATTTTATAGAGATAAATCCAGATGGGAGCTATACTTGGGAAAGTTATCTTTTTTGTTATTTCTTTAAGGCATGGACTACCAGGGATGACTTCAATGAGTCTACTAGAACTTTTTTCAATGAAATCCAGGTCTCAAATCACAATTGGGATTATTCATGTTTTTTTGAGATTTCCACTTCATGACCTTTGATTTGGATAGCTTTTAGAAATTCTTCAAAGATCCTGTAGGAATTGCCATGTCAATAAAAATGCACATTCTGTTTTTACAGTCTTTCATCACAATGTCTAGGCAATTAGTTTTTTTTTTTTTCCTTTTTTTTTAATCGTTTAATAATAATGCCACTAAGACGCAGGGGTTCTACAGGGAGTGAAAGTGAAAGAGAATGGGAAGACTGAAAATGGGGAGGATTGAGGAAAGGACAAAGAGGAACAGACTTCAAGAAAGAAAGATTATTATTATTATTATTATTATTATTATTATTACCTATAACATTTATATTGGCGTATGAATTTTTACAGATATATACCTTTATGTACATTTTCTCTACCTTTCTTTTCTCAATTAAGTTATATATATATATATATATATATATATATATATATATATATATATATATATATATATTAATTTGTTATCATTTTCATTGTAACAATTTACATTAACGACATATCCCAGTTCATTTCCGATGTAAAAATATCAAACTTATATACCAACTATGGTTGCAGGCGCAAACGAAAATATTGTGATTTTTTTCAAGAACTTATTATGCTCCGACAAAAGTCAAATATATATATATATATATAAAAATCTTTTTACCATCCAATATATATATATATATATATATATATATATATATATATATATATATATATATATCGGTGTAACAGCAAAATTGTCCAAATCGTGTGTTAGCAAAATTGACCAATTGTTAAATTAAGCTCTGAAACGTTGTATCTTAGAAATGATTAAAGATATCTTACTGGAATTCTCCGAAGTTTTTAAAACACTATTGGACTCTACTTTGAGCAATAAGAATGTATAATTACTCTCCAAGCTTAACAGAAGAATCGTGATGAGCTCGATCATAAACGAAAATGACGAAAATTCATCATTAATTAATCATATCTAAGGATTGGAAGTTCATGAAGTATTGTAATAAAGTTCATATATATATATATATATATATATATATATATATATATATATATATATATATATTCAAGAATTATTTTACAACTTATTCAAGACGATTTTTGCCATCTCTAACCTTCTAACTAGTAACAAATTGCCTCAGAGATTTCATGTACGATTTCATTTTCAAATCTTTTTCACTGCTGTTTGGACTGTCATAGCAGAAACTCGTCTCTTACGTGCCAAATATCTTATGGACTGAGTTGGGTCTTTTCTTATTGATCACTTTAGCTCTAAGTTAAAATGATGATCCCTCTTTGGACTGGCATAGTTGAAACTCTTTTCTTTAAACCATCGCTTTATTGTTCGATCACAAAGACGAACACAGGTTCGATATCTACCGGAAAACACATCTTCCTTTTTCGAATGCTCAGGATGATAGACGCAATGCACATTGTTTAATAAATAGATTCGGCGTCTATTTCAAATACAAAGATTAACACTCTAATGATGTTTGAAGTAATAGAAATGTTGGACTAAAAATATATATATATATATATATATATATATATATATATATATATATATAGAGAGAGAGAGAGAGAGAGAGTAAAGAGACTGGTTGAGAAAGAGATGGACACAAAGTGAGTGGGACTGATAATTACGCTTGAGGAAATCATTTCTCTGTTATATAATCTGGTTTTTATAGGTTATCTTATCATGAATTTAACTGCTTTTTATTGTATGAAAGAGTGTCCTAAATACCAAAAGTTTCGTAAGTTGCTTAAGCATTCTTGTATTTTTTTTTATTGGAAGAATGTTTATGCACACATACTAACAAATACTGTCTGAAGTAACCGAGACCATGTGACATGACTATAATACTTTTTTTATGATTGTTCTTAGTTTATGAACTGTGATCTTTCATGGCTCCCCACAATTTCCAGTCCTTTGTAACACTTCGTAAATATCCTTTCGCTATCACTCCTACTCCTTGTTCTGCTAACCATTTACGGAAGCTCCTTCTTCTTTTTCTATGTGTCATGTTCTTTCAGGGCGTTGGCGATTAAGACTCGCCACAATCGTCGTTTGTCCCACCTAGTAAATTTGGTTTCTTAATCCCTCTTCTTCTTTTGTTTCCATTTTCTTTGCCGTTGATCACATGTTCGGTCCATCGTATTCTCAAAATCCTTATGTAATATACAGTTGATAGTTTAAATAATTTATCGATAATTAATTGATATTTAGTTGGTAGCTTAAATATTTAATTAATGTTTAACTGATATTTAGTTGACAGTTTAGATATTTAGTTGATATTTCGTTGATAGTTTAAATATTTAATTGATATTTAATTGATATTTCGTTGATTGTTTAGATATTTCTGAATGAGTTTAACGCCATTCATGGCATCCATATGAAATTCTCGATCTGACGTAGCTATTTCAGAAAAAGGCTCGAGATTTTAGGTTAATGCTTTGGTCTTGTAGTAATTTGCGATGTTGTGTGAAACTATCTCAAGTGTAGCCAATTCTATGTTCAGTGTCCTTATCTTCTATATTAAATTGGTTATAATTTATCCATACATCAAAGTATTTGAGGTGTTTGTACTTGTAACAATATAAATTCTCACACATCTTTAGAAGATAAGGAAATAATATCTTTTCTTTTATGTCCACTTAGCTATCTGAGTTTCGAAGGAATTTTGTCTCCAGTTCGTCTTTAAGTAAATTTAAGTGTCAGTGTTTTCGGGGATATATGTATGCAGCTGCCTTTGAATTGAGAAACATAAAAATTTTATAAATGATTTTAGATAGTCATAAAACTATTCCTTTGAAGATTGGATCACTCATGTGGATTTGTGTGGTCACAAATCTTCCGGAAGGCAAGTGGATGAAGTGGGTAGGACACCAGAAGTATCCATATAATCAGAGAGAGGCAGAAAGTCGATGGAAGAGTGGGTCCAATTGTGATAGAAGTAAGTAGGTGACCAGAGGATTTGGAGCTGTTCAGCGGCCAGTGACAGAAGGACCGGTAGTGAGGAATCAGGAGTCGCCGAGCCCAGAGGCCAATGAAGTTAGAAAGATAGCAGCCCTCCTCGAAGAAGCTGGGGGAAAGAACCCACGTTTAAGTGAGAAATCATATTGTTGCTAGTTCCCAACCAGAGAGTGTTGAAAAACAATTGTCTTCATTTTTTTGTTGAAAGAGATCACCACCGAGAAGACCAACCCGTGCCCATAATGAGTTGGGTGTATATGCAAATACACTCAACCTTGGATGTCATCACCTGTGTAGTGAGCGACGGACGATCGGAGAACGTTGTCGTAAAACTCGCCACAATTTCGCTACGAATCCACATCCTGAATTTTTATGATAGATTCAGTGTAGATGCCATCACTACTTTCATTCCAATTCCAGATTATAGTTTCTGTTTTGGAAATTTTTATTTTGAGTCCTATTTCTTAGTAGGGGATGTTGATGCTTTCTTAAAGATCATTCTCATCCCAACTATGTATACCTATGTCATTAGCATAGCCCACATCATCATCATCTTGGCCTCGGGAAAGAAAGCAATAATGCTGTTTTCTCTTAGTAAATTCATTTGGGATGTGGCACGGAATATTTAAATGATCAGTACCCATCTCTTCACATCTGTGATTGTATATGGGCAAAACATAGTCTAGAAAAAAGATTAAATAGATTAGGGATCTTTTTTGCTCCTTGTCACATTCCTGGTGAAGTTTGAAATGTTTCGGTATTAGGGTTATCTCTAGACATGTATGATTTTGTGGACCGAAACTGGACGTCAATGTTGGTGGTGGTGGGGAGGCGTAAATAGAACCACATACCCAGTAGTAACTCCGGGGTCTCAAAAAAAAAAAAGGGGAAAGAAAAGAAAAAAAGAAAGAAAGAAAAAAGATAGCGAGAATTTTTTTAAAAATCACCTAATATAATAAGAGTTTTTTGTTACTCCAATTTTTAAATGGGTCCACAGAGTTCTTTTGCGGTTTTACAAAATACAGTGTTACTAATTGCACAAAATTTCACAAACAACTTTTTACATTGCTGCTGGTAGCTTTCAGTTGAGGAGATTTTTGTTATTTAATAAATTTCTTCATTAATGATTTTGTAGCGTCAATTTATCATCGCCAGTCCCTTGACTGTCTCAATCGTCGGGGCAGAAGAATCAGACAACCTCCTCCAAGTCTGATCTGTTGGCAGCGTCTCTCAGGAGTTCCGGTGTTGTTATATTGTCAGCTCTTTCTCCAAAAGCACAGAAGATGCGAACGTTCCAATGTTCTGATAATTGTATCCTGCGTTGGTAACTTGATAGTATTTGTCGCTCCAGTCGCCCACTTGTCACGCCAATCCTCGGATGAGTCAATGGAACGCGCGCCTGTTATTGATTCGGTCCTTGAACGATCCGGAATGAAACTTTAATTCTTCTTCCTCAAGATCCTTTCACTAAGCTCTCCGATAACTTAGCGGCGCCCATCTCCTCTCTATGCCAATATACAGGTCCTGTCAAATTTTCGGTTTGTAATTTTCTATTTACTGAAAGAAAGTAGTCACGTAAACAGTTTTTTAAAGGAAAGGTTCTTTTTTTCTTTCACATATTTAAGGAAAAAATATGAGTTTAAATTCAGATTCTTCTTTCTTCTTATACATGCTGTGTTCATTCAAGACGTGTGTGTTTATGGCTCTCTACAACTTTGTGCCTTTTGCTGCTCCAAGTAACGTTTGCTTTTTACTGGCGTTCTCACTTCCTGATCTGACATAAAACAAGCTTTTTGTCTCTGTCTGTTCTTGCTTTCAGTATGTCTTGTGAGTGTTAAATTCTCTTAGCCCGCGCCTCATTATGTGTCCCCAAAATCTCAACTTTGTCTTTCTGATTCTTAATATAAGTGTCCTTTTTGTTATTATTTTTCGTAAAATTTCCTCGTTGATTTTAATCTAAGTTATGTAAAAAAATTGTCTTTGACAAAAGTATTAATATCTATCTATCAAAATTTAGTCAATTCCCAAAATATTTACATCATTATTAATAAATATTTATTGTTTTTATTATAAGAGATTAGAACAAAAACATGTTGAAGTCGCTACACAATAGATTTCACGTTTCGGCACTATGCTGTGCCTCCTCAGGCGATGGTAAGTGATTGGTGGGTGATTAAATAATCTTAAAGAAATTTTCAAAAGCAAAGTATTACTTCTTTTTTCAAAAGATAAAGGGGTGAGTAAACACAAGGTCAGAATTAAAAATAGACTTGTGGGTTTGCCTTGATCAACCAATCAAGTCTCAGATCTACGCTAAATAGAAAATTAAGCCCAGAGAGTGAAGATGAGGAAGTTATTTTTACATGTCATAATAAACCGGAACTTAGACAGGTCATCATTGACATTTGTGGAAAACATGCAAGCAAAAAATGTATTGTGATTGTAGACAAATATGATATATTCAGTTTTTCAAAGGACGCTGAGGGGAGTGTGGTAGGAGGATAATCAGGCGTAAAGTTAATTTCAACAGAATTTTTTCTTTAAATTTCAGATTCAGGAGGCATTTTAGAGGAACCTGTAGATAAAATTAAAGAAGTGAAACATCTATATAAGATATTAATAATCCTAACTGGACAACAATACAGAGCAATGCTAAATCTGAAAAAGCAAAATAAAATAATTACTTGTAGATGGTGAACCGTTATTTACTTATTAATTATGACCGTAAGAAATGATACTACCTATTTAAAAAAAAAAATAACTATATTGTAAGGTAAAATATAAACTGTGTCGGTAATTTACAGTTAATTAACTTCTTTGATTTAATAGATATTTTTTGTCAGTAAACCGGATAATTTCTAGTTTCTCATGTAAGCATAAGAAGCAAGGTTTATTTAAAGATTTACAGGTTCTAGCTTTTTTTGTATTTTCAATTTTACCGTAGGGGTTTTGTTAACTTCTTGCAAGTTCCAAAAATATTTAGAAAGGGAGGTCATATTTTTATAAGTGTTATTGGTGAAAGATAATATATGTTGATACCACCTTGTTTTAAAAGAATTCTTGGTACTTCCAATATAATTTTTTTAACTGTTGGATTTTCTATAGTAGAAACAGTGCTTAGGTAAACAAAAAAGTCAGTTTGACATTGGTTTTGCAATAGGCATTCGTTAGAATTTCCATAATTACACTTGTTGGTATTATCTGCGTTTGTTGCTTCGGAATGGCTATTATTACTCAGGTTTTTTATTGGTTTAAAATTTTTATTATAATGTTTTCTTAATATTTTTCCAGATTATCGGTACAGCCATAGTTTTGTTTTAGTGTATTTTTGTTAAAAACGTTACTGAGTGGATTATTTCTGGAGAAGTGTTTATCAATTAAATGGAGGAACTTCTTTCCTAACTTAGTACTGTTTGATTAAATGACGGGGGTGTACCAAATGATTTTCCTGTTTCTATTCCTACGATCGCTGTTGTCATGCTTTATATATTTGATGTCGGTGCACTTATAGCCACTATTTTTAAGGCAGTGTTGTAAACTTTACTATACTTGTAAAAGACATATTTGCTAGAAGAGTTTTTGCTAATCTTATATTCTATAGAAGAGGCTATGTGTTTGATATTTTCCGACGTGTTTGAACTTTATACCTTAAGTATGTGATGAGTTGTGGTGTTATGGATGTCGGCTTGGAATAAGAATTTGCGTTCGAATTCTAATAGGGTTTGTTATATTCACTTACGCACAAATTCCCTTGGGAAAGTTATGAATCCATCTATTCGCTCTATGTGTTGAATAGCCTAGGTTGGCAACCAGTCTACAGCAGAAAGAAATAGAAACCTACTGCAGGAAAAAATTTTTTAGCCTCATCAATCATGTATCGAAAGATACATGATCACCCAAGTGTGTATCACGTGCAGCGTTTAACTAAGTGACTGATGTGGTCTACGTGTATGATTCTTCTTAAATATTTGATCTATCTTAGAGAAAATTATCTGCCTTACTTAAGTAGCACACAGTGAATGAAATCTTCCTGTGGATTTTGTATATAAACCAGACCTGTTTTTATAAATTATTATTCCCCTCCCTTATTGCGATGGAAAATTATGCAATCCAATGTCCCAAATTTATTTATTGCATTTTTAAATGATATTCAAACTGTTTACAGACAGTGATAGTATTAATTAAAATAATAATTCCCTTTAGTTTATTTTTATCATATGCTATTATTTGTTTAATATATTATTATAATATATTAAATAAAGACTACTACTACTTTTTCTTGTCTTATTCAGTATATATCTATTTTTAATGTCTATTTTATTGTAGAGAATTTTCTCGGCTTCTCAATCACATACTTTAGCGATGCGTTGTCCTGGTAGATCATTCTACTTAAGTTGTAGTACCTCTACTAAAATTCAACTAAATGAAATTAGTTAACTTTTATTTTCTAAATTCTCATTTTATTTATGAAAAGTTAGTTTGAAAAAAAAAAAAGAAAAGAAAACGGTACGTTCGTTCACCAAACACTATTTAATTTAATTATACATCTCATTATAATATGTCTTTTACATAGATATGAGAACATAATACTGCATTTTTATCGGGATCCTATTTTAAAAATGTAATTAATTTTTTTAAAATTAATTCATTTTTTTGTTTTGTTATTATTACCTAAAAGGTAATTTCTTTAAAATGATTTTTTTTAAATTATGTTGCAGCGTAAATTTAAAAATCTTATTTAATCTGTAAAATTTTTAAATTCCTGAACGACATAGAAACGTTTTGTTTATTTTATAGAAACAGATTTATGTGCTTTTAATATTCGTGTTTATATTTTTAAAATGTGTGTGTTATCGTACCACTTCAAAGCTAAACAAGGTTTGCGACGTGCGTTTGCTATATTACAAATTTAAAAATCTACTAAAATTCAACTAAAGTAAAAGTACAAAATATTTATAAAAATGGCTTATCGAAAAGAAATTAAATCGGAAAAATAACAAAAAAAAAGTAACGACAAAAACCAAATAATTCTACGGATTCGAGCAAAATTATCATCCGTGTATATAGTTTCTTCTCTGCACACGTACCTATTCGCGAGCTTAAATCCGGTATAGAAGGGGAGACTGGAATAAAAGCGTAGGTTGGAAAATTCATCCAAATTTAATTTGGTTTTAAGGCCAAAAATAGAGGGATATAATTTTGGAATAAACGGAGAGTTTAGAATAAACATACAAGTTGGAAAAATTAGGAAAATAAACGGAAGGTTTAGAATAACACTGGGTAGAGTAAACTTGATTTATTTTGAAAAAAGAAATTAAAATAATCCAGAACCTACATGGGGAGCAAACCACCTTCATACGGATAGAAAATGAACTCAGTAAATATACAAAAATACAAAGGGGTTTAAGACAAGAATATGTCCTCTCACCGGACTTATTCAATCTTTAGATACGATGAAGCGATTCTGAGAGTATTAGAAATCCTATCATGATTTATTAATGGCGGTCATTTTCTTAACAACATAAAATATGCAGATGACAGTGTTGCTATCAGACACAGAATAAAAACTTCAGAGTCTCTAATAGGCGGGGTAGTAAATGAAAGCGAGAAGAAAGGACTAAATACCAATTGTAAGAAAAATTGTATGATTATCAGGAAAGGGAACAGTCCAAGATATGAACTACGAATTAGAAACACTAAAACCAAACAAATAAGAACATTTAAATATCTCGGAAGTGTTTTAACAGGGGACAGAAAGTGTAGCACCGAAATTCGAAACAGCGAATGTTTCCATCCAAAACGAAAAATTCGTTAGAAACAAAGAAATGGGGACTGAACTGTTATGTAATATTGATCTTTCTATAGAGAAATGAATACTGGACAATTTTTTCACAGATAAAGAGAAAATTTGAGGTAACGGAGATGTGGTTCTACAGAAGGATGCTGAGAATACCATGTGCAGAGAAAGTCAAGAAAATGGAAACACAAGATACACTTATAATGAGAACCAGAAAGTGTCAGCAAAAAATTTGTGAGACACATAACGTGGAAAGAGTGCTTGCGAAATATGACACTCACAAGACACACTGAAGACAACGTGGTGCGGAAACAGCAGTGAATAACCTACCTAATATAAACGACCGGCAGAACAGGGAGGGGTAATAATAGCAAAAAGACAATCCTTACTAAGAGTTATAAATGATAGAAAGCTGTGGAGCGACATGGTCACCCATGTTCTTAAAAGGACACGACACGTAAAAGAAGAAGAAGAAAGAAGAATATTTAAATCTAATATGATATTTTTTTCTTTAAATATGTAAAAAAAAGAAAGAACCTTTTTTTTAAAAAATGTTTACATGAATAGTTGTTTCATTTTTCGTTTTGAAAACAAAAATTGTAAATTGGCAATTCAACAGAACATATCGATAAACTAGTCCATTCCTGACGCAAGAATATACAACATTTTTTAATTAATAGATACAACAATCTCTCTGACTATGTACTATAAGTCATTTATGTCAAAAAAAATAAATAAATAAAAACATTAAAAATAAATTAAATTAAAAAAAATTAACCATTAATTTTTTTCATTCAATCATTTAATTTTGATTGGAAACATTATCTATCGATTTTAATTCATTTTCATAATAGCAATTTTTTGTAAGCTTTTAAAGATTTATATTAAAGTTAAGAAGTACGAATGAACAGTAATATTACCTGTTTCTTTTTCTGCTTTCGTTGTGTACAAAATGTTCGAAACGCTTGGCAGATAAAGTGATAAAAATAAGTTGTTTTTTAAATATATGTTATGGTAGCCAATACATAGTGGGGAAATTTATTTGCTGATTTTCCTGATAGTAGATCGTGTCTGAATAGGTGTTGGCCAATGATTAAGAAAGCAATACAGGGAAATGCGTGTGTAGACTCGCCTTCTACCATCACGAACAGTAGTATAAATTATTATTCAAGTGTGAAGTGGAAGGTGACATACTTTTGAATAGAGACCAACAAAGAAAAAGAATGACGTTACCAGTTTAACTGAACGAACACATAGGCTTATGTTTTTAAACACCGGAAATATTAATGACTATCAAAAATATTTTCGTGTTTATAGCTCTTACT
This sequence comes from Acanthosepion pharaonis, assembly GCA_903632075.3. Taxonomy (NCBI): domain Eukaryota; kingdom Metazoa; phylum Mollusca; class Cephalopoda; order Sepiida; family Sepiidae; genus Acanthosepion; species Acanthosepion pharaonis. Next base: position 129,935 of record CAHIKZ030001283.1, read on the forward strand.
TTTAAAACTTATTTCCTTAATACATCTATCCATGAAAGAAAGATTATTAGCAGTAAATCTTGAGTGATAGACCAGCACACAAAATAGGTGACGCCGGGTTATAAATATATAAAATACAATATACTTATCATATCCAGTTTGATGAAGATACACCAAGTACACGCATTATTATTATTATTATTATTATTATTATAATATTACAGTTTCATTTGATATCCTCCAACTATTTGATGTTTCGGCCGGGCTATGATAACACTGGTCTACAACATGAAAGCTTCAAAAATAAAAATAGCTAATCTTAGATAATTTAGAAGGAATTAAAATAAAAATGATATTTAAAATTGTTGATTGGCACTAGAAATCAAGATACGGTACTATCTATATATGAATATTTCAACAAAATTGTCCTTGAGGGGATAAAGGCGTTGGTTAGATCCAGTGACTAGACCCAAAGAGTTGTGAGTTCAGTACCAGGCTACAGCAGTGGTGAACCAAAACTCGGAGAGTTGAGTTAAGGAGAAATAACTGAGACAGCCAGAAGAGGCCTGGTATGTGGAACTAGAACAATCTACCCCGGTGGACGAAATAAAGGGTTTGGTTCGAAATTTCAATCACCTAATGAAGGCCGGAGTGTACAACGGCTGAAACGTTGTGAATATGGCAATGAAGATGGGGATAACAGTCCGAATAATGTAAATAATATAAGTAAACTAATTATTACTATTCTTTCCACTCAGGTTTTCAGACATTTAACTGAACTGTGAAAAACGCCCCGTGAATGTCTGAACATAGCCGGTAACTTCTGCTGTGTGTGGTGAAGTTACGTTTGCATCTCAAATGCGAAATATAACACCTTTTGTAGGAAACGACGACCAACTATAATTTGGATGCAAAATGCTGGCTGGTTATTGTTGGGCTACGACCAGAAATGATCTTTCTGCAGTTTACAAAAGACAAACTAAGTAGCGGTGGTGGGAAAGTGACTGAAACCGACATGCCAGGTCAGGAAAAATAACACTGCAGATTATTTTTTTGATTTTATGAAGAATCTCTAATTATATACACCAGATCATATGTGGCAGCAATATTCTAAACATAGATGAATTGTAGACTTATAAATGTGTAAGATGTATTCGGGCGAGAAAAATTGTCTAGAACAACACAGTGAACCAACTTTCCTGGCATTTGATTCAATATAATCTTTTTACATGATGCCAGAGCGAAAATGTTAGCCCGAGAAGGCGCAACGAGTCGGTCTCCGATTGAAGATGCTCCCAAGCCGCCTTGCTTGCTTCATCCTTCGAAATTAAAAACAAAATTCATGATACACAGTCATGATGCTCGCCTACTAAACCCCCTCATGGACAGATTCGTCAGCCCCTAGCTGAACACGCCCAACTGTTTATAGGCAGGCAACTGAAAAAAAAAATTCTCTGGAGTACTGAACAAGATATTTACTGTAGCCCATCTTAATACACAAAACCTGTACATATTAACAGCTCCAATCAATTAAGATCAGAAGACATGAGAGCCATGACTGTTTATTTTTATTATTATTATTAAAGAAATTCTTTTTGATCTTCGTTTGTTTTATAATCACATGCCAATTACTATTAGGACAAGCGAAGGATGGGATTTTTGTTGTTTCAACTTAATTAAACAAAGACCCCCCCCCGCAAAAAAAAATTTGCGCCTGTGATTTCATTGATTTCTCTTGAGTTTCTTTATCGCCGGCGAAGAGACAGGGTGTGTAGTCCAGCCCTACGTGGAATCGCTGTCCCTGGTAGGGCTCGACCTAGGGTTTCTGCGTAGGCTGATGGCGTATCCATTTTCGTGTCTTGCTGCAGCGGCAATGAATTGGTACAGAAGGCGCTTGAACGGTACGAGAAGGTCACGGATGCCAAGATTAACCGCAACAAGTCTTCCGGCTTGCAGCTATGTGCTTGGAAGGGCGTTGCTCTTCCAGGCCACTTCAATTGGACTGACGGACTCGTCCGCATTTTTAGAGTGTGGTTCGGGCCCGATCTACAGCTGGATAAGCATTGGCTAGAGGCACAGACAAAGGTAGGTCGGCGGTCCGGACTTGGTTCCGAAGGCGATTTTCCTTAAAGGGTAGGGCACATACATCTTTTCTCTTATCCTTTACTAGTTGTCTGTTCTCCCTCTCTGCAAGAACTACAAGGAAGGCGATCGAGCACTTGCTCTCCTCCCTCTTGTGGGGTGGTGGCGAGCAAAAGGTTTGCAGAGTTGATTTTGCCCAGCGTCTGTGTCGGGGGGAGGGGATTCTGGGAATGTCACACTTGGTGTATAACTGACGGGCCTCGAGGTGGGTTTTCTAATGCCGTGCGTTGACGGAAGATTCGATCTTGGAGGGGAGTGTTAGGAAACCCTTCCTTTGCCTTACCATAACTTCCCTGGTTTCTAGGGCTGAGCGTAAATCCCGGAAACAATCGACGTTCTTCAAAGAATGTCAAGAGGTGATTGAAGGTGATTCATCGGCCCACTGACCTTTCACGGCCTAGGAAGGTCTTGTATCCGGCTTTAGTCGAGGGGGTCGAATCGGACTCACTTTATGAGCAGCTGGGATTGTCAGTGACCAAGTTGCGCTCTTTCTTGTCTTGGGCGCCAAAGACGAATTATCTCAACAACATTGAATTTTCGCTTACCCGACGATTGATTCGGAATGTACTATCTCTCAGTAATGTAGCCTTCAGATGAGGCTTGGGCTGATTTACTCGTTTGTCATTGGTTTGACCTTGGTTTAGAAGAAACGCCTTCACACGCCTTCTACCTTCATTAGGTGCGTCTGTCCTGGGACTATGTCGGCGAGTTGACGGCTCGTATTGCAGTGGAGGCACGGTGGAGTAATGGATAGCCAAGTCAAGTTCGAATTCCAGTCGAATCCACTACATTCACTTATGTGCTAATACCCTTCTTCTTCCACCAGCTATGGGTAAATAACAGTTAAATTCCTTACTTTCTTCCAATCTTTTGCTGACAAGGCTACAACCCATCCATAGATATTGTGGTGGTCAGTGATGCTTCTAATTATGGTATTGAAGTTGTCATTTCTTCCATTATCCCTGATGGCAGCCAAAAGCAATATCTCATGCATCCAGATCACTGACACGGACAGAGCATAATTATAGCCAAATTGAAAAAGAAGCATTAGCAATAGTCTTTACTATTAAAAAGTCCCACAACCTCATTTCGTTCTAATCACAGATCACAAGCCTCTTGTCAGTATTTTTGGATGTAAAAAGTCATCCCAGTGTATACATCAAACCGTCTGCAGAGATGGGCTACTATTCTGTTAGATTATAACGTTTTATAAAATATAATTCAACAAATACAATTGGTTATTCCGATGCATTATCTCGGCTCGTGACTTCACAAAATAAAGTCACTTCATTGCTTGCATCCACTGTAAGAGCATTATCAGTAACTTCTATAATGATCCGCGAAGTTGCAGTGTCCAATGTTAAAAATGTGATGTCCCTTCATCGTACAAAATGGTCAGAAGTATGCACTGCCAAAAGAATTCAGCCATTTTTTCAGCGTCGATCTTAATTGTCAGAAATCGACGGATGTATTCTTTTAGCGGAACGCGCTATTGTTCCATCTTCATGACATGAAAGAGTGATAAAGCAATTCCATTATGGTCATCAAGATATTAACCGGATGGAATCCCTAAGACGCAGCTAAGTTTATTGGCCGAACATGGACAAACAGTTGGAGGAATTGGTATGCACGTGGTCTAATTGCCAACTGGCAGCAATAACTCCCAGTAATACTACATTCAGCTCCTGGACTATCCTTGAATTACCCTGGTCACGCTTTCACATTGACTTTGCTGAACCCATCAAAGAGCAGTATTATTTTATCCACGGTGGCGCATACAGAAAATGGCCAGAATTTTTTTCAGATGAATTGCATCACCTCAGATGTAACAATTCTTAAATTAAAACAAATCTTCAGTCGACGAAAGAACGCCCGACATCACCCTTGTTCCGAACTTTACCAAATCAGCAAAACAAACTTTACCAAGTCAACAACAGTGTCACTTCCAATTTAGACGCGGGTTGAGCTGATAATCATTTTCATGCGAACTCTTGATATAACCAATTATTGTACGAAGGAATAATATAAAAAAGTATTTACTTTTTTCAATTTATTTGAGGTTTATTTTTTTCTCTGCTTGGACCAGTCCCACAGCATCCACAATCAAATAGACAAGTGGATCATTTTGTAGATAATTTTAAGCGATCATTTCTCAAAGTCAAAGGAGAGGGAACCACGCAAGAAATATTAGAAATATTCGCTGGAAGTTACAGAGCTACACCCAATACAAATGCACCTCATGGAAATTCACTAGCAGATACACTGATGAACCGTAAAGTTGTTGAGTTACCAGGACAACATGTACTTGCAAAAGATGACAGAAACAGTAAGGAAAAATAGATCCAAGGACGCATTATACGTAACTCTGGAAATGTTACGTATGACATGGATATACAGTTTTCAGTCTGGGTTCGACATGCAAACCAGTTACAGCCATCAAAGTTTCCAGAGACCAAATTAAACCCCACTTTACCGCTGGACATTCTGTTGATCACCTTTGAACTGCTACAACAAAATTCCCAATTGATGCCAAGGACAAAAGATAAAACTCCAGCAAAAAGTATACAAAAGAAATCCCATCGATTACGAAGTACGCCATACCCAGTGCAATTAAATCCCTGACAAAAGTCATACGGACACAAGGCTAAAAAGTGGAAGCGTTAGGAGTTGCTTAGTTACTCCCACTATAAAGATAACTCAAAATACAGTTGAGTTACCTCCCTTGTCTGCTAGCTGAACCGCAGAAATTCTAAATTCAACATGGTGACAAGGTGATGCGCACGTGTAACTCATGGTTTAAAACCAAATAATTCTTGCTATTCTCAGGTAGTAAATAAATAAAAGTTACTTTATTATATGTTAAAATACACTTTTTTTTATTCTCATTCGTTTTTGTTTAGCGCATCAATCTGGGATATAACGAAAAATTTCTTTTTTAAAAATTTCTTTTTAAAAAATTTTAAAATACTGATGGTCGCTGAATTAAGTTTTTCCTTTATGATTAGTAAATATTGTTTTTAATATCACCTCACCGCTACAAATTTAATTGTAAAAGATTTTTAAATTTATAAATTATTCCAATTAAAATTTTTAAAAAATCAAAAAAAATTATTGTAACAATTCATTATGCATCGAAAATATTTTTTCTTAGGACAGTAGTGTAAGTTATCTGATTCACAAAAGCAATTAAATGCTTTTCTAATTAAAAAGAGTCTTAGTTTTTTTATTTTACAATTCAGAGCAGATTTTCGGTAACAAAGTGTCCTATTTTAGAAAACAAATGATGATTAAAATTCTCTAGAGATTTATGCTTATACTTAATATAACCTTTAAGCACGACGAAAATGAATTTCTCGAAATTTAGTAAAAATAATTAAGTGTGGGGTTCAAAATACTAATTTATAGTCACCGGCTCACGCAAGAAAATAAATTAACCAAAATTTTGATTGTCCTAAAAAGGATTTAAAATATAATTTAATAACAAAAAATCCTATGATCTTTCCTCTTAGTAATAATTTTGACGATAAAACTTTGTCTTTATTAAGCTTGGTTGAGTTTTTCATCATGTACGCTTAATTTTTAGCGAATATTTGGAAATAGGTTTACATATATAATATTTACATATATAGGTTTATATATATATATATATATATATATATATATATATATATATATATATATATATATATATATATATATATATATATATATATATATTATATATTTATATATATTATATATATATTAATATTGTAAATATGTATTATATATTTGTATAATATTATATATATATTATATATATTTAGAGAATTTTTAGTAGTGCCTTTACATATATATATATATATGTGTGTGTGTGTATATATATATATATAAGAGATTATAATAATATAATAAGATTATAATCTTATACAAATATATATATATATATATATATATAATAAAAATATTTTGAAATCGCTACACAAAAGCTTTCATGTTTCAATACTATCATTTTACTTCTTCAGGCGATGATAGGTAACTGGTGATTAAATGACTTTTAAGGAAGTTTAAAAAAAAGTGTTACCTCTTTTCTGAAAGTTAAAGGTGAGGACATAAGGTCAGAATTAAAAATAGACTTGTGGGTACATTTTGATTAACCAATAAAATGTTATATAGAAAAGTAAGTAGGTGGAGGTGGGTGAGTTATATTTTTATATCATGATAAACCGGGGCATAGACATGTCATCATTGACGATTGCGGAAAATATGCCAGTGACAAATGTATCGTGATTGCAGACAAATAGGATATGTTCAATTTGTTGAAGGGAGGAGCGGGTTAATCAGACGTAAAATTAACCGGAAAAAAAAGTTTATATTTAGGAAGCTTTTTAAATGCCCCTGTAGATAAAAATGTGGAACATCTATATACGATATTAATAATACTAACTGGACGGCAATCCATAGCAATATTTAAGCTGAATAAACAAAATAAGGTAAATACGCGTAGGAGATGGACCATTATATACTAATAAATTATGGCTATAAAAATGGCGTGATAATATTTGTTGTTACCGCGGTAAAACATAAGAAAGTTTTTTTTTTATGTACAGGGGGAACGATATACTGATAGACCTTGGAACAAGAAGTGTTAATACATAAAATCCGTGGGAAAAATTGACGATTTTAATTCTCATATAAACGGCTACCTGAATTGTGTGTCGGAGTTTTGAACAATGGAAAATGCGACAGGCCAAGAGAGCAATAATGATTGACACGTATCACGCACAGCTGAAAATACGAGCTGTGAATGGGAAACTTAATTTCGTAAACAATGAACTTAGAATTATTTTTTCCCGGTCGGAAGTTGGCTGAAGTGGCAGGCGCAGACGAGACACCAAGGAAGGTAGAACAGCTACCCACGCTCACTGAGGAGGTTCAGTGGGAGGTGTTACTACGAGAAAGTGGAAAAAGGGAATTCCCAAATTTATGTGGTAAGCCGACAGCCAGGGGAAAGACCGAATTCTCCTACTGCGCCGTGCCCCACGTCTGTTTGGGTGACGTCAATAAATACGAATGCGCGAGACAAGACAAGTTCCGAACTTTACCAAATCAGCAAAACAAACTTTACCAAGTCAAAACAGGCGCCTGGTTGAGCTGATAATCATTTTCATGCGAACTCTTGATATAACCAATTATTGTAGGAAGGACTAATATAAAAATGTATGTACTTTTTTCAATTTATTTGAGGCTTATTTTTTCTCTGTACGTTATTTTTTCTCTGCTTGGACCAGTCCAATACGAATATACTTGAGACGATTCGATCTTGGCCTCCTTATGATCGAAAGCAAATCACAACGTAAAATAAGGCAGGTCTGAGATCGAAGCGATTTTCATCGATCAGCCACGTGTTGGGCGACAATAGTAATGCGCAATTTAAAAAAAAATTAGCTATATTTTAAGATAAAGATAAACTGTGTCGGCAATTTACAGTTAATTCACTACTTTCGTTTAACAGTGCTTTTATGTCAGCAAATTTGATTATTTGTAATTTTTCATATAAACATAAGAAACAAGGTTCATTTAAAGATTTACAAGTTCTAGTTTTTTTACATTTTACCGCAGGGGTTTTATTAACTTCTTTTAAGTTCCAAAAATATTTGGAAAGGAACGTCCTATTTCTGTACGGATTATTGTTGAAAGATAATATATTTTGCTATCACCTAGTTGTAAAGGAATTCATGGTAATCCCGATACAAAATTATATATCCTTCAGAATGTGTAGAAAATAGATGAAAGAATTGTTTTTATCCATGCGTTAACTTATTATATATATATATATATATATATATATATATATATATATATATATAGGTTTACATACTGGTTACACGTCTATAATACTCTAGTGTTGTGTGGCAACCAATCTAAGAAAAGGAAAACTCTTAATTCTAAACTGTGAAGAAGACAACGGGAAACCACTTCATTATTTTTACCAGAAAGTCATGACAATTCCCAGATAATAGATAATATATAAAATGAAGCTGTGTAGAACCATGAATGCTTACGTCCTGAAGAGACGAAGCATTAAAACAAGATGGATCGTTTTATTCATGACCTCTTTTGATCGGATTCCAAGGTGTAATTAATTTATTATAATACAATTCAAGGCGCAGCTTTCCATTATAAGAAATGAGTAAGAATACATTGTCAAAAGAAGTATTGGCTTAGGTTTAAAGTTTGGATGTATTCAAATGAATTCGTGAAAACATGACCCCTCAAAATTGATTCTATCGTAGACGATATCCTATACATTTTATGGAAAAAACAAAAAAAAAAAAGAATGTTATTCGTGTTTTTATAAGCTGTCCAATGCTCAGTTAGTTATTTTAATGAACATAAAAAACGACAAAAAAGCAGATGACACTCGAAGATGTAGCTGTTAACAACTTTATAGAAAAGTCTGATCCACACGAGACTGATCCAAACGAAAATATATGTAGTTAAAGACATAAAATTGCATTAAAATATTTAGATTTCGGCATTAAATAACCCATAGAGTTGTTGATATGCCGCTAACCAAAATCAACCGACTAATCTATTCTATTGGAGTAGAAATGAAATGGTCAATCCTCACTTTCCAGCCTTCATAGAGTTTAAAAGCGTTTTCGTTGTTATGAGAACGATGAATTATTTTCCCGCTGCATTCGCTTTCACACCGAGGAAAGTAATTTACTTATGTCGTAAACAATATCATCATTATGATTAAAACGTGATTTCAGTCTCCTTCAAAGCAACACATGCAATAATAATAATAATAATAATAATAAAATGCATAAAGTTTTCTTGAATTTCAAAACCATATTTCCCTTCTTGAAAATGTGACAAATGTTTTTGATTGTCAAAAGCGCTTGAACATGTACGTACAGATAATAAGGGGCCATCTGTTAACAAAAATAACAGAAAATCGCTAATGATTATAATTGCATATTGTAATTGTAATGGTAAGATTAGCCTTTCCCTTATTCAATGACCGAGCAGTCAGTGTTACTCGACTTGCGTTTTTCTTCACTTCCTCGTCATCCAGCTGGGATCAGTGGGTAGTATCTGTTCTCTTAAACCCTCTTGGTAATGATAATATTAAACTTTTCCTTATACGGAAACAATCAGCAGTTAGTGACCGAGCAGTAAGTGCAACTCAAGTTACACTTTTCTTCACTCCCTTGCAATCGGTTTACGATCAGTGTGTAGTATTTGTTCTCCTAATCTCTAGTGGCAATGTTAATATTAATCGTTTCCTTATTAAGAAACATTTTGCATTTAGCAATCGAGCAGCTTGTCCTACTGTCGGTTGAAAATGATCAAATCTTTCTATTGATGAAAATAGATTCCTCAAGTCCTCTGTTAACGCTCTTTCTATTACGAATGGTGGCTTCCTTTCTAACCTTTTGTTTGGAGTCATATAGAACGTCAATCTTAATTAAATTATTATTTTCTCTTCTCTTACTTGCGCCATCCATTTTAGTTGTTGCTGCTACTGCAATTTTCAAGTGATGTAGTTTCTGTTATTTACTACAATACTTTGTGATTCTGTAGCGCCAGTTCACGAGGCTCGAAGAAATGATGGTCCTCACTAAGACCTACAGGCTTCATTCCCTGGAAGCCATTTCTAATCATTGAGTGGAGAAAATGGTTGTATACATTGTGGATGTACAGGTTGTGGAATGGATAGCGTCTTAGAAAAATCGGAGTTTACATTTACTTCTGCACATGAATCCATCAGAAATAAATTAAATACGAAGGTGGGCTGAAATGTTCATACGAGGGTCGTTCAAAAAGTTCTAAGCCGAGCCCAGAAAGAAGAGCCATAGATGAAATTCAAATTTCTGTGCAGGTGAGGCCCATACAAAGGTGAGAGGTGTGCGACAAATCTAAAAATGGACAAAACAGAAACCCGAGCATAAAGTGTCTGTAAAAGTATGACACCGAAGGAAATCTCTGAGTACATGGTACTGAACACTCCCTTTCCTATGCAACAGTAAATTATAATGACTGACATTGTATTTACGAGAGCCCTTCTAAAAGTTCTAAGCCTCACCCAGAAAGAAGAGCCATAGCTGAACAAATTTATTATGGCAACACATTATCACTGAGAAAAAAAGAAAAACTAATTCAGATATATAAAGCATAAATAAAACAACGTAAGAACACAGGTATTTTACATCAATAAAGCCCTTCGTAATGTGTGAGTTGTACTTGTGAGAACAATGTTTTTTTTGTATTTATTTAAGTCATTGGCTACTAAGGATGCCTTCAATGGGTCTATCAAAACCTTTTCCAATCAATCCGACGACACCAAATACAACTGGAATTAATGATGTTTTCTTATCCCACATTTTTTCAGATTTTCATTTCAAGATCCTTGTATTTTGATAGTTTTTGGAAAATCTTTAAAAATACATTACAATCTGCAGGGACAGCCGTATCAATAAGAAAGCACATTCTGTTTTTATGGACTTTGATAACGATGTCTGGGCGATTAGCTTTTATTGTTGTTCTTATTGTTCATCTTATTATATTTATATATTAGCGAGTAATAACAGTATTTATGCTTTTGACAGAAATTTACTCGAGAGCTTATTATTATTATTATTTGAAAGATGATCCGAAAGTAATGCCTTCTATTTTGTTACGATGTCTTGCAACGTCAGAGATCAATATTTGCAGTATAACAGTGAAAGTTTCCCACAATAATCGAATTTCTTTTTTGCATTCTTACCATTAATAATCTACCAAATGTCTGATAGGAAGCAGATTTGAATCATTGAATTTCACCATACAAAAAAAAAACTGTTCTTAACTGGGGCAAAGAATGGCATGTTAATTTTAACGCCTCCAAAACTTCTCTCATTTAATCGTCTGAGGGAACCATTTTGCTGATGACCATCCTCGAGCAAACATTTTCCGCTAGCATGAAATGAAACGATTATATCGACTCAATTGATAAGTCTGCTGCTAGGAAAGTCATTTCACTTTTTCTTATCAGAATATATCTTACATATTTATAAGTCTGCGACACAAACACCATACTTGTACAGAGTCCTAGCGGTGAGAGACTGCGTTCCTTCGCCGTGAAGAGTGCAGACATTCCAGGCAGCAATCTTCATCACATCTCTTCTTGCAAGGACTGTGGTGGCTTGCTGATTTCTCAGCGGTCTCGCCGACCAGAAGACCGGCGCGTCGGATACACATGCAGCGGAGGCCCTAGCATTATTCATATTCTTGTTAGTTTTATCGCTCATCTTGGTGTCACCCGTCACCAATATCGGAACTGGATCACCGGGAAGAGCCTTCGGCTGGTGGAGAAGGCGAGGGTAGCGCGATTGACAGGAGCTGCGAAATTTTGCGATCTACGGCGCCGCGCAACTCACTCCATCCGCGCTGACCGAAATGCGCATTGGCGCACCGTCGCCGAAGAGACTGAGCGTGCAGAAGCCTGTTGTCACTCTCGCAAACTCTACCAGATGGTGAGGCGGGCGAGTCGCGGAACTACGGGGGCGAGTGAGACGCTTCGCTCCCGTGATAGTGCTATTATCGCAGGTCTGGGCGAGCCGCTAAATCGGTGGAAAGAGCATTTTAACGAGCTACTCAATCATCTGACTTCGGCGACGGAAGTGGCCGTTGAACCGACCGACGAATACGACTGCAACACTGCACCCCCAACGGTAGATGAAGTGCGAGATATTCTGCGCCGTCTGCGTAACAACAAGGCTCCTGGTGAGGATGGTATACCTGCAGAAATATATAAAGCCGTGCCAGATGTATTCGCCTCGTGGGTGCATCGTGTCTTCAATGCGTTCTGGCTCTCTGAGACCTACCCTGCCGATTGAAGCAAGGCCATCCTACTACCTTTTTTCAAAAAGGGTGATAGGAGACTCTGCTCGAACTACAGAGGAATCAGCCTCATCGATGTGGTGGCCAAAGTATTTGCAGTGCTTCTCCTGCGAAGATTTCAAGGCATCCGTGATCTGCGAACTCGCCCGTCTCAGGGTGGCTTCCGCCTAGGCAGGGGCTGTGTTGATCAGATCTTCAGCCTGCGGCGCACCCTCGAACAACACTGGGCATACCAGCAACCAACAGTCCTCTGCTTCGTCGACTTTGCGGCTGCTTTCGACTCCGTTGATAGAGGCTCACTCTGGCGTATCATGGAGGCCGATGGCATGCCCACTAAACTCCTTCGTCTCATCAAGGGCTACTATCGGTCGACGCGAGCCCGTGTTCATGCTTATGGTGAGGAGCCGGAGACGTTTGAGGTGAAGACTGGTGTGCGGCAAGGGTGTACCTTATCCCCTACCTTATTCAACTATACAATCGACTACATCCTCGGCAAGGCCCATCAGGACTACGCTGGAGTTGCGGTTGGTCGGAATATCAGGGTGTGTGATCTGGCCTACGCGGACGACATTGTCTTGGACGGATCGAACTGTGACGATGTGCAAGCTGCGCTCAACTGTGTGCAAGCTGCGCTCAACCGTGTGCAAGCTGCAGCACGGTATGTGGGTATGACCATCAATGCCTCGAAGACCAAAGTTATGCTGTCCCTGGTTGATCCAGTCAACTGGCAGCCACTGAGGCTGGATGGGGTCAATCTGGAGGACGTGCAGTTTTCGTCTATCTCGGTTCAACCATTATACCATCCGGGCAAGCTGTTGCTGAGGTTAAACGCAGTATAGGAGCTGCAAGGTCCGCATTCGTGCGTCCCAAGCGGTTACTATGGGGGCAACGGGAGATTTCCACGGCTATTGTTCGGACTATCCTTCTCTATGGCTGCGAAACGTGGCCACTTAGAGCGGTTGACCTACTTGAAGTGTTCGACAACGATTGCCTTCGCTGCATTCTACGATGCCGCCGAATCGATCGTGTGCCCACAGCCACTCTACGTCGTCGCTTGAGTCTCTGTCCTCTTCCACCTATCCTGCTCCAGCGTCGTCTCCGATGGTTCGAGCACGCAGCTCGACACCCGGAGGGAGAGCTCATCCGCGATATACTTCTCCCTCCTTCTCTTCCTGGCTGGCGAAAACGTGGTCAGCTGAGGACGTGGGCTAGCACAATCAAGGATGACCTAGCAGTACTATCGGGTCTACAAGTAGTTGGTCTTCGACGATGGAATCGCGATTGGCTCGCCATTTCGTGTAACCTGGCTCAGGATCGGCGAGCGTGGGCAGCGATGGTCCGTGATGCTGTACTTGCTCGGGAGGAAACCGGTTCAACCCGACCAGGGTGAAAACCGATACAAGTCAAGTCATTTATAAATCATTCGTTCATGCAATGAATATTACTGCTACATTTGGTTTGATGCTTCTCCTATGTATTTAAAGATTCTTGATAAAATCCAAAGAAGAATCTAAAATATTATTGGTCCTGACCTGACATCTCGGATTCAGTCACTTTCCCCTCGCCGTAATGTAGCTTCGCTCTGCTTTTTCTATAAATACTTTAAGTGCTGTTCTAATCAACATTCCTCGATGGTACCAAGACTTTAAGAATTTAAACGAAGTGCTAGATTGACGGCATGACATCATCATTTTACAATTGAAATGGCCAGATGTAACCGTAAGTTCTATTCCAACATTTTTCTTCTCTCGAATTTCTCACTTGTAGAACCCTCTTCCAGCTTCTTGTTTTGCAGTCAACATTGATCTTCAAAAATTTAAATGCAATGGCAGTCGTTATCGTCTGTCGTCTTAATTCCTGTTCTTTTATTGCTCTCTCTGCTCAATATTATCTCACACTCAGCACACCCTTTGCGTCGTAGTGGCTTTATTGTCTTGCTTGGGGTGAAAAGATTGAAAAAAAAGATAGATAGATAGATAGATAGATAGATAGATAGATAGATAGATAGATGCAATTTCTAAAGAATTGATCGATTTTTATTTATTAATGCGACAGATTTTATTACTTAGACATTAACTCAAATATGGGCATCCATTAAAAATAACGTTCAAGTAATAAATAGATATAGAAAAGGTACTTTGGATTATGAGTGCGAATCTACGAAAGCAAATTTTTTCATGAAAGTGAAAAAAATTCCTATCATTTTATGACGCTTCAGTAACCACTTATTCTTTCTTTTTTTTTCAATATTTCAGAAATAATTAATTAAAAAGAAAAAGATTGCATTGCGATACACGATGATATATTTTATTGTCAATTCAAATGCAGGTAGTAAGTCAAATGTTACACATTCAATTCTTCTTACTGACGATGAGTAAAAAACTTTTTTTCTTTTTTTATTTCAAAATAACACCAGAGATGTTTAACAACCTTTATTTAATTGTAAATGATAGATATACAGCAAATCACCACCGGTTGAAAAAGATTGTAAACATTTCATATATTTATATAACCCACCGGTTTTAAATTCATCCCTTTTGAATAAAACCCCCAACCTCTATTATATGATTAGATTCAAAATGGCAGAAAGATTCGATTTTATCTCAAGTAAGTACTAAGTTAATTCACAAAAGATTATTTAAATTGAATTACTATTGTTATGGCACAGGATTATTGAGAACAAGTAGAATAGTATTTTTGCCTTGATCTTATCTATCTATCTATCTATCTATCTATCTCACTCTGTTCATTACCTATCTGTCTATCTTATAATACATTATGATACATAAGGTAAAAAAAAATGATGTCACACGAACAGTATCTAATTGTACGACAAAATGATATGGTATATAAAAATGAGCGGTAAATGACAGAATGTTGTGGAGGGCCATGATCGCTTGGGGTGGTAAACGATAGAGGGATAAAGGATAGACCAAACACTTAATGTAGGACATTTTTCAGTTTGTCATTCAATTACACATTACACTTTAATCAAATACTTACGTACTAAATCCCTCTTGGACGTGGGCGATCACAGATCTACAACTTTTTTATCTGTATACCAGAGTGAATAACCCGTTTTCTTGTTTGACGCACCTTTGCTCATATCCGAAGTAGACAATGATGTAGTTATATTTCATCTTATGTTTCACGTTCCTTTTTCTTTGGGGGGGTGTAGGTGGGGGTCATGTCCTTTCAGGACGTGGGCGATTATAGCTCTCCATAAGTTTCTGTCCTTTGTTGCTCGAAGTTTTGAAACTTTACTAAACCTCTCAGCCATTCCATTCTGTCGTTATTTCACCCAAACTCGCTAAGTAGTTTACTTGCTTTTCTCCCTGCTTCTCTTGCTATCGTTGTGTCCTGTGAGTGTTAAATTCTCTAAGCATTCTTTCTTCGTTATATTTCCTAGCTATATCAGCTATTTTATTGCTCACATCAGTTTCCTTTCGGTTACTTAATTGAACTTGAGTTTCATTTTATAGTTCTTTAAAAACATGTTTACTAAATAACGTTGTCTCTTAACGAAGTTACTTCTGTTCTTTTCATTGAACTGTCTACAATGTTATTACTTTTTTTACCGCCCTGAAGAAGAGATTTACAAATATAAGTTCATCTTTAATAACTAGTCTTATCTATAGACAAATGATGCGGTGTTGATTTTCTTAGAGAGAAAAAAATCACCTTCGTATATATTGTTCTCTAGTAAATATTTTTGTTCCTTCAAATAAGAAAATTACTAAATGAATAAACGATTGATAGTTTTCTTAAAATGCTATTCGTTTCAATAACCAATTCTGTAAATTGAACACATCAGCAAATACTATTGGACTTGAGACATGGCCAGCACAATTGATCTTTCCATAACTGGTTATTCCATATAGCTCAAAATATCCTTGCTTATTCCGGCACACCACTGGGCCACCGCTGTCACCCTGAAAAAAACAAAACATAATCATCATATATAAAGCTAAATATATGTGCGTCCGCTTGAAACACAAAAGAGTAATTATGCAGAAGACACCACAGTGTATAGGTGCCCCGTCTAAAAGTCTTATATGACCAGAGCCTTGCAGGTGATCTTTCCTCTGAACTAGCTCTGACAGGGGGCGGGGATAACTAGCTTGTAACATTCAACACTAGTAATGTTCCATGCGGGTACGATGGAGTAATGGATTGCGGCTCGGACTGAATTCCAGTCGAATAGATTACATTCACTTACGTGCTAATACCCTTGGGAAAGATATGAATCCACTTCTCTCCCCCAGCTATGGGTAAATAGCAGGACAGACCGGCTTCTATAGCCTTGGATGGCAACTGCTCTACCACAGAAAGAAATGGCAACCTACTGCGGGGAAAATCTGCCTCGTCAGCGATGTATCGAAGGATACGTGATCGCCTAAGTTCCATGTTCCATGTTCCTTTTCGCCTATCATGATGAACAATTGTTCTCTGAAGAAGGTCCCTATTGGAACCAATGCTCCCTCGAAACCTCAAGTGGAACATATATACGATCCATCGTTGCTGGGAAAATAGTCGGTTCCTTGTACTGTTCCAGCGAGTACCTGATTCCTGTTATATTTTATCGATACAAGAATCAGATCACACCAAAAAATGGAGTCATTCAGTCAGTTATGTGCCATACGTGATCCACTCTTGAGCTATCATGTCTCTTTCGGTTCATGACTAACCGGGCAGAAGATTTTCCCGCAGTAGGTTGCCGTTTCTTTCTGCGGTAGACTGGTTGTCAGCCAACGCTAAAAGATCCAGTCTGTCTAGCTATTCAACCCATAGCTGAGGGCGAAAAGACTGTTTTCAGGGTATTTTCGCGTAATTGCATTGAGTACTGCTGCAATATCTGGGCTGGAGCTATCTCACATTCTAGTATTGATAAGAGGTCAAAATCGTTTATGTGGCCTTGTGGGTGATGAACTATTTTCCGACCTACGATCTCTTTCCCACAGTCAAAATGTCACAAGCTTATCGTTCAGACGAGCTAGATTTTATTAGTTTTACCAGTTCCCTTCACAGCTAAGACCCACCATGGCACCCTTCACAGCTAAGACCCACCATAGCACTTACACTGGGACGAACCGTCGCCTTTGTATCTCATGACAAACAATGAAATTCCACTTCGACTTTTTCTTCCCAAGAATCTCTACTTTGCAGATCTGACTTCCGAGGGAATAATTTCCCAACCACGACGATCTTAATCCCTTCAAGACTAGGGTTAACCATTATCTATTCTACATAGTTCTTAGCTCATGCAATGACCTCTTACTGCAATATTCTACATTGAGTGGCTCTTGGGATTTGCATTGGGTGACTAGTAACTATATCTATATATAAATATACCTATATATGCGTGTGTGTGTATGCGTGCGCATGAAGATGGCCGATGATAGAAATTCAAAAAGACATAATAACAATACTACTACTACTACTAATAATAATAATAATGCTTTTAGACTATTAGACAAAATAGATGCACGAGAAAAACGTGAAAAATCGAAATTTTCGGATACGCCGGTAACCTTTCTCAACGAAAAATAAAGTGATTTTTCTTTTTCTTTTTTTTTTTTCTTTTTTTTTTTCGTGAACAGGTTATTTTGGTGGACGACTGGCCCTAGCATAGCGGATACGAAATAATTTCAGTTAGTCTAAATTGTTTTAATCTGGCTGAGGAATATAAGGTCATATTTTATGACACCCCCACTCCAACCCGCCTTTTCTGGTAGGTGTCAGATTTTCGTATTAATAATATCTCTGAATGTGTGTGTTGATAGTGTCCGTGTTTGTGAGAGTGATTTATTTTTCTAATGAAATCTAATGATTTTTTGTTGTCTGCCACGATTAGGTTTGTGAGGGGTTCGCAGATGTTTTTTTTTTTTTTGTTTTTTTTAAAAAACTGTATTCACTGTACATGTCTAAATTTCTATTTAAACTTGTTGAAATTTATTATTACTCGAACTTTTGACGATTTGATTAGCAGTTAAATGAAGATGCTAAAAGGATGCATCTAAAGTTATCAATCCTATCATCATCAACCTTCGACCTCTCTATGATTGATCGGAACTCCATTGACAATGACCTTTCCACACTGTTCGGTCCTGTATTGTTGTCCCCAGATCCCCAATATCCAACCCTGAGTCCCGAGCTATGGTGTCTGGGAAAGTCAATTTTCGTGAGAAGACACTTCCAGAAGGTTGCCATGGGAGTAAAGATGAGACGATTTTCCTGTCCGCTCGGTAGCAGTGGCCGGCAAACTGTAATCGTATGTATTTGTGCTTAAGATATAACTAAGACCAATCTCGCTTAAGCTCTTTCAATCCTATAGTCTGGTTGGTTGAAATATACGGCTAGAGTGAAATTGATATTGCTATCTCTGTTTTCTTTCTTGTAGTTATTAAAGCGAAGACAAAATCCTGTACTAGTTTCACTGATATAATTTCCTGCATTGCATTTGTTGCAAAAAATTAAATAAAAGGTAGAATGTCGAGTTATTGCATGTGTGCCAGGTGAGGTGAAATGCTATCAATAATAACATGTTTACAAACTTGGCATTGGGGTATATTACACGTTACGTTACCTTAGTGAGTGTGTGATATGGGAAGTCTTAAAAAATGGCTACTGAAATAACAGAAATTTCTTGGTACAATAATCATTATGCCAACTTCTGCACTTTCTTCATCCTTCCAAAAAGAAAACACTAAGAAAATTACAAAAAGATAAAAAGATAAACATTTAAGATTTTCAGTGTTTGATTCTCTATCACATTCAATGGAACATGTATAAAAAGAAAGGTTTCTGCCATATATATATATATATATATATATATATATATATATATATGCTCAATGGATGAAACCTCCTGATGAGTGGACTGCACGATTACAAAAAAGATCCGTCTACGAAACTCTGGCGTTAGTGTGCTGAATAAAACATCAGTTAACTAAATGACAATTTTTATTTGTATTAATCTGTGTGTGTGTGTGCGTGTGTGTGTGTGTGCGTGTGTGTGTGTGTGTGTGTGTGTGTGCGCGCGCCTGCGTGTGTGTGTGTGTTGACACGTTATGACGTTTTTAGTATAGAATAGGTTTGAAATTTGTTTGGCGTCAATGATTCGTGTTTGTAAAATCTATAATACCAAATAATAATAATAAACAAATGCAAATAAATAAATAATCTGTAAATTATAACATTAAATGGCTTAACTTTGTCTATTATTTTTAAGGATATGAACGTTAGTAAAATGTAATTATTTAAAATACCATTCATAAAAAATATAAAAATCAAACAATTTAATTTTGAATGTTGTCATGTAACCTTATTTGTAATGAATAATTGTGATGGGGAGGTTATAATTTGCCTTTTTTATGTAATTCTTGATAAAATTCAAAGTAGAATCTGAAATGTTATTGGTCCTGACCTGGCATCTCAGTTTCAGTCACTTTCCCACCGCCGTAACGTAGCTTCCCTTTGCCATTTCTATAAATAATTTGATGGTAATTTTTCTGATAAACTTTCTTTTATGGTACTGAGACTTCATGAATTTTAGGGCAGTACAAGATTGCCAGAAGGATCTCATCTCATCTTATCGTTTTAAAGTTGAAATGGCTAGATGTTGGCGCAAGTTCTATGCTAATACTTTCTTTTTTCGCACTCTTCCGGCTTCATGCTTTCCAATCACCTTTGAGCTTCAGAAATTTAAATGTCAATCATTATTATCTACTGTCCTCTTGATAACTCTTCTTCTATTGTTCTCCTCCTTAATAAAGTTTCACATTTTTCTTATTCTTTCAAACTCAGTAAATTTACATGCCTTAGTGGCTTTACTACATTGTTTAGCATGAAATGATTTAAAAAAAAGCTTGATTTCTTGATTCGTTATCAACTTTTTGCAGATTAAAGTCAATAAATATTTTTTAGAAATTTTAGATAATAATAGCTTCAGGGATACATATCTTACTAATTAACCCATAGCTTGGGGAGAAGAAATGGATTCATGCATATTCGAGGGCATTTGCGTGTAAGTGAATATAAGGAACCCAACAGGAATTGGAACTCGGCTCTTCGATTAACAATTCTTAGCCATTATTCGTTACACCATCCCACATCCAAGCTTACAGCACCTGGGTCACCTAAGTAGATACTGCCCAGGCTTGACGTTGCTTAACTTCAGGGACCGTACGGAACCGGTGTTTTAACGTGATGTGGCCGTAAGCCATAAAAAGTAAACAGTATCTCTGGTGTTTCATTTCCGTCTTGCCGCGCAATCACAATGGAATAGTCCATTATTTATTAGTACCCATTAATAAACACACATTCAGATTTATAATATGAGTAGTATCATTGATTGACTAAAATTCAGTCACTTACGTAACATCCTGGCTGGTTGGGATTCTTGTGATTTGCGCACAACGTTGATCCATCAGCGTTCTTGTAATGCTTTACGCAAATATCTCTTGGCAAGAGATAAACCTTGGTCTCCTTGAGATTGTCCGGAAATGTGACTAAAGAAAATCAAATAGTGGGCATCAAGTTAGATTTACACGAGTTTACTCACATCGACAAAAACATGCACATATACATATAGACACATTTTATATTATATATATATATATATATATATATATATATATATATATATATATATATATACGGGAAAACGATATATAATTGTGTATATATTAAGAATAATTTGAGGGAAATCGATGACAAAGTGAGAAAAGATTTCATGTGGCGTGTTTCGTCCTTTAAGACTTCCTCAGACTAAAGTCATGTGTCCATTGATTTGAGTACTTTTTTTTTTTAAATATATGTGTTTGGGTGTATAGTCTAACCGATTCCATTTACTTTTTCTTTCATGTTTTTATCACTTTTGTTATTAAATATCCAACATTATGATAATAGATTTGCCAAGAAAGGTGAAATGTCGGAAACTGGACGTAAATTAACTATGGCTAATCTAGCAATTAAAGTACTTTCTATACATTTTCGTCTCAGTAAGTTGCATTCTCTTTTAATTAGAGTAGCATTTTCAAATCGAAATTATAGTCAAACTCATTACGTTGAGCAATTAATGCATTGAGTGTGATGTTTTTGTAGATTATTCCTTTTGTGTTCATATAATATTTTATTTAAATTTCTTTAGGTTTCTCCAATGTATTCCTTGTAACAATTATTACAGGTGATAGAGTAAATTCCTGCTTTAAGTTATTATTATTTTGTTTGGTCATAATTAAGTCTTTTATTGTTTTAGAAGTAGTTATAGCAAATTTTGTTAAGCTTAGAAAAATTCATGTCAGTTGTAGCTGCAATAGAGTTAGTGAGTAGAATAATATATTCTGATTCGTCAGGTTTGTCTGAAAGGACCTTTTTTTCTATCGTGAAATATTTTATGAGCGTTTTGTTTTGCGTTAAATATGAAATTATTAATATATTGGAGGCTCTTAAAATATTTTCAATGTATTTCTCCTCTTCCTGTTAATATTGAGGGATACAAATTCTGAGTGCTCTTAAATATAATCCGATGATTATTCCAGATTTTATTTTGTTGTTATGGTGAGAATAGAAATTTCTAAGATCACTTATTAGTAGATTTGCGATGTCTACTTACTTTTAGGCTATCGTCATTACGGTGTAACATGATATCTGGGAAAGGTAAAGAATTTCATTTCATAAGTGAATTCTATCCTATGTTCGACTTTGTTTAGTTTATCTACAAAGTCAAAGTATTTTTGTGGGTATCTGTTAATAGAGCGTCATCAATATCTCGGCAAAATATCTGAAAAAACACCAGATTCAACAAATTCTAAATTGCCTATCGTGTGAATGTCTAGTCCAGTCAATGCAAATATCACTTTTGTCAAATAAAGTATTAAAGGACTTAATCCACGATCCCATTGACCTGTACAGCAAATTGTCCTACGAGATGATGGCCGAGTGGATTAAAGCGTTGGGGCGTGAATTTGGCGGCATGGTGATTGTGAGTTCAATTTCTGGGCCGTGCAGTGTGTACTTGGACAGTAAGAAGAAAAAAAAAGAACTATTCGTAGACATAAGTGAAATGAAAACAGTAGATTAAGAAAAGGGTTCAGTTCAGAATTTCTTGTACGTTGCCCAGATCAATGTACACTTGAGGAAAGCATTAGAGCACACTGGCTGAAATGGTGAGATATAGACCAAATATAAATAGTGTTAATAATGACTTGCATTTGTGTTATTATCATATGACGGGCAAGCGAAAGATTTTAGTTGTTTCCACTTGATTAAATAAAAGACAGCTATTAACAACAACAAAAGGCTTAAATAGACAATATTCGTAGCAGGATATTGGCTGTGTTTGGATGTCCTGGGGGATGTCATAACGGTGACGTAGTTGTACTCATTTATTGAGTATTGATCATCCCAAGATAATATGATTTCAATAGTTTCAATGTATTGGTCACATAACCTAAATTCGTAGGGTCCGTATTATAATGCAAGATATTAGATTGGTAGTTACGTTTAAGAAGGCTTTGGTCATGTACAACAAGAATAAATGCTAGTGTCTCACTATTAAGTCCTGAGCACTTTAGCCACTAATCCACATCAGCATGAACGTGAACATAGATATAGTCCGATGAAGTCCCAAACGGTGAACCGCGTCACACGAAAGCTTTTTTCCCTCTTTGTCATACTTCTTTTCCTTAAAATTGTTCTTCATATATAAAGAAAATGTAACGTTATCATATATATATATATATATATATATATATATATAAATTTTTCAAGTGGTCTTAAATTTTTGATCAGGAGTGTATATATAACACCACTTGAAAATTTTTTATAAGAGACTATTTGTCATGGATACATTATAAATTTTTTCTTACTTAAGGTTACTAATTCTATAATCTAAAAGGTTATCCATAGACAAAAAGTTATAATACGATCAATTTATTCAGAAAAAACATTTTTATAAAATGAGGCGTTTTTACATTTGATCAAAATTATAATACCAGGGGGTATAAATTATTAGATCTAAGGTAATTCCAATGTTTTTAGTTCAGTTAGAGATTAGCAATCACTGCATAAAGTTGTCACCATGCCTAAAGCAAGCAAACTTACCGAAGTTTCCATAATCAAGGTTTGCCACAGCGGGCGACCGCAGCTAAGGTAAATCGCAGTAAAACTGTGATTTGCAACTTTCTAAAAGGACAGTGCGAATTATGGAAATGCAAAGTCTACTGGTAGCCCCCCCCAAAAAAAAAATTTCTCCGGCATTGAGTAGAAGAATAAGACGAGTTGTTGTGAAAGCCAGTGGACTTTCTTCTAGTCAAATTAAGGCAGCCACAGATGCAGATTGAAGTCCAGTAACCATCAGACGACACTTACGACAAAAAGGCATGGTAAATAAAAAGCGCAAACAAATGGGACAAATGTCCCAAACATGGGACATCGAGAAGTTGAAGAAAGTCCTGTTTTCTGATGAGAAAAAATTCAATCTAGATGGTCCTGATGGCTTCCAACGATATTGGCATAACAGAAACATGCCTCCTGAAATTTTCTCCACACGTCATAGTGTTGAAGGGTCCCTAATGGTTTGGGGTGCCTTTTCTTACAGAGGGACGATGGAGCTCCAGGTGGTGCAGGGTTGTCAGACAGCGGCTGGATATGTTAGCGGCTGGATATGTTAGCCTGCTACAAAAATCATCGTTGGTGACGGAGGGCCATCGTTTGTGTGGGGGTGGATGGTTATTCCAACAGGATAATGCTGCAATCCACGATGCATGCCGGACCTTGACCTTTCTACAAGAAAATGGGGTCCATCTTTTGAGCCATCCTGCATGCTCACCTGATTTGAACCCAATTGAAAATGTTTGGGGATGAATGGCAAAAGATGTTTATCGAAATGGCAAACAATATTCAACAAAAAATGAACTTCGTGAAGCTATCTTCAGAAGCTGGAGCAATATTCCTCGCAGCTTAATGGAAACACTAATTTCTAGCATGCCCCAAAGAATTTTTGAAGTCATCAAAACCAGTGGAGGTAGAACTCATTATTAAATTTGGTTGTTAAATTTTTTCGTACACTTTTCGTAGAATTTTTGTCGCTGGTTTAATAATTTTGATCAAATTTTATAAAAATGTCAATTTCTCAATAAAATGTTCAGATTATAACTTTTTATCTACATAACTGAACTATAATCTAAAAGGTTATCTAGAATCATTTTTTGTCTAAATCTTTGAGACGAGGGAATTGCTATTCCGACCATCATGCTCGTCTTGGATGTTACAAAGTTTCGGCCACTGTTGCAACACTGTTGTAATAAGAACACAAAATCAAATCTCTTAAACATTTTTATCTAAATCTTAAAGATTATTGTGTATTCACATCCGGTCTTGTCAATTAATATCATCATTAAGATATGGGGCTTGATGGGCTTTCTCTGCGAAAATGTGTGAAACAATCTGTGTTTTCCGTTTTGGTTAGAGTGGCTTATAAATCTTGCTGTCATTCGGTTGTCTCTCATGTGCATATCCTAATCATAACAGTGCCGACCGCCTGTTTAAATGTCGAGGGTAGCCACTGACACCCTGTAAGGCCCGAGTCTGCTCCTGGTAGCTAGGATTATACCTTTCAGATGAATTGCATGCTACATTGTATTCTCTGACCTTCTTCAATTGTCTGATTTATACACATGAATGTCTAACATCATATCGGATCAACATTAGCTTGTTTGCAAGCACTTAGCCTAGCGGACTAAAGATATTGATTAAAACATATCGTGTTCCGTGACACTTGCATGTTCGATTCCTGTGTCTGGTTGCGCAGAAAATGATTACTTTTATACTAAAGTTCACACAATACAAGGTCCGAGAGGCAATAAAGATAGAGGCTTAATATTAAAATGTTGACACAGAACAAGGTTTGTGATATAAATGAAAAAGCAGGTGATATGAAGTGAAGATTATGAGGTTAAAAGAATATATAACAGTTAAGCCTTCACTTAAAGCGGGTAAGATTGTAGTGTTCAGGGAAGCATTCTACATGGCAGTTGGTCACATAAAGTATCAGGAAAAAAGCCTAGTAGAATTTTCCCTTTACCTTTGAAATACAGTGGATTCAAGACTCGTGGAAATAACGGCGGGATTCTTTGGTTTCATATATTCTAGTTCAGTGGAAGAATCAGACAACCGACACAAAGGTGAATAAGACAGCCGAAGAGTACAACGGTCTAAGGCGTTGAGAATGTAATATGCAAGAATATTCGAACTGCAGAGCTGTAAAATTAACACTGTGAATACTTACGATTTTCATCCCTTCCCCATCCTGATATAAAGCATTCTGTATAAGGCACCCAAGGCTTAGATGGAAGACATACTGGTCGAACATAATCCGTTATTGGTACCGGTTGCTCTAGTTCCAATAGTGCAATATCATTCCTTAGATGAAACATGGAGAATTTCTTATTGGACATGATTTTCTTTATATTGTATCTTTGGCCGCCGTAACGAAGATTTGACCCAACGAAGACATTGTAATTTGAAACATACACACTGAAATCAGAAATGCTGCTATTGTAAAACTATTGAAAAGACACAACAGAAATAATAATGTCGATACTTCATAAGTTAATACCAAAGCAAGAAAAATAATGTTGATAATTTATAGTAACAAATCAATAATGATAATGTCGATAATTTATAAGTTAATATCAAAGCAATAAAAATTGTCATTAATTTATAATTACAAATCTGTAATAATAATGTTGATAATTCATAATACTATATCAAGAACAATAATATTGATATAAGTGAATACCAAATCAAGAACAATAATGTCGATAATTTATAATACTGACTAATTATAATAATGTCTATACAAAAATTAATGCCAAATCAAGATTAATAATGTCGAGGATTAGTAACTCTGGTTATTCTGTGGAATTGAAATTTTATTTCCGATTAAACACCCTTTTTGAGATGGAATGCCAAGTAGACAAGAATGAGCAAGTTCGATATCTCCGTGTCTTTTAATCTAAGTCACAAAGCTGCCATTGCTTATCGAGACATCTGTGATGCGTACGGAGATGACTTCACACGGGACCTCATCAACCTATGCAGTGAGACGATTCTGACAGAATTAGGAATCTTACCAAGATTCATTATTTGTGAGCATAATCTTAACAGCCTAAGATATGCAGATGACACAGTGTTGACAGTTAAAAACAGAAAAGAAACTACAAGAACTCCTACAGGATGTAGTGAAGAAAAGTGAGAAGAAAGGACTAAGCATCAATTGTAAGAAGACTGAAGGCAAATTTGTTAGCAAACGGAACACCCCAACATGTAAATTACGAATTGGTGATACCAAACTCAACCAAGTAAAACAATTTAAATATCTGGAAAGTGTTTTATCAGAGTACGAAAAATGCGACACTGAAATTCGAAGGCGCATTGGAATAGCGAAAGGTGCCTTTCAAAAGCTAAGCAAAGTATTAAGAAACAAGATATTTTTGTAAAAACAAAGAAAATAGCACTGAAAAATTATGTAAGATCGGTCTTTCTGTATGGCAGTGAATGCTAGAGAATCTCCTTACAGATGAAAATGAGACTTGGAGCATCAGAAAGGTGGTTCTACAGAAGGATGCTGAGGAAAGCATGTACCAAACATATGGGTAACGACGAACTTTTACCGAAAACGGAAATAAAAAAGGACATTTATACTTAAAATTAGGAAAAGACAGTTGGAATTTTTAGGGTACATAAGGAGGAAAGAGGACTTGGAGAATCTGAAACTCACAAGACATATTGAAGTCAACAGAGGCAGAAGAAAGAGCGCATAACTCATCTTACTGACTTGAGTAAATGCTTGGCAGAACAGGGATCAGGGAAAGACAGTGAAAAGACAGAATTTCCTAAGAGCTATAAAAGACAGGAAGCTACGGAGAGCCACGATCGCACACATCTCGAAAAAGAAGAACGAACTTGTTTAAATGGTTGGCAGAACAGGATTGGATAGTGAAAATATTTACCAAGACCTAAAAAGGATAGGAATTGTGGAGAGCCATGATCAGCTATGGTCCTGAATGGACACGGCACATAGAAGAAGAAAAATGATCAATTTAAAATAGGCAGAATTTATGGTTGTTAATAAGAGGAACAACGACTGTGAGCTACGAATTGGAAATATCAAAATCAAGTGCAGAAATATAAGAAAAATTCGATGGTTACATGGGAAGGGTGAAAAATGCCTTCCAAAAACTAAGCAAAGTATTAAAAATCAGAAATTCATTAGAAACAGAAACGAAGAGAAGAGTGTAATATCAATCCTCCATATAGGCAGTAAATACAGGAAAATTTCTTCAAAGATGAAGAAGACAACTGAAAAAACAGAAATGTGGTTCTACAGAAGGATGCTGAGAATACCATGAATAGATCTTGTGCACAAGAACAAAGTTTTTAGAGAAAATTATAAACAAAAAGAACAATTATACTTAACATTAGAAAGAAACAGCTGAAATTTCTAGGGCATATAATGAGGAAAGAGGACTGGGAAAATTTGATACTCACAGGACATATTGAAGGCAAGAGGGACAAAGGAATACAACGCATAACATGCCTAGCGAGCTTGAACAAATGCATGCCGAAACAAGGTTTAGGGGAGAGAAGAAAAAGAGAAAATCTTTTAAGAGCTACAAAGGAGATGAAATTGTTGGAGAGATGACTTGACCCAACAGAAATGTGCCTCTACAGAAGGATGATGAGAATATCATGGGTGGAACATATTAGAAAGTTTTAGGAAGAATGGGAACACTTGTGCTTAGAATCAATTAGAGATAAATGAATTTCTGGGATGCATAATGAGGAAAGAGGGTTTGGAGAATTTGACACTCAGTGTCGAATAGCCATCCTAACGAGCTTGTGTAAACGGATGACATAAAAGGGGACAGGGTGAATATAAGGGGAGGGATATTGCTAAGAGCCTACAAATGATATGAAGTTGTGGAGAGCCGCGATCGCCAACGATCGGAAGTGAGATGACGCATAATAAAATGTTCTTTTTCACACGCAATTTTCTCTTTAAGTAAATCTGTAATTTCTTACGTGAAAAACAAATTCAAATTACACTTACCTGTTCATCACGCAATGAGCAGCGGTGATTATATATTGAGGGCTAATTAAAACACCGCCACATGTAAATCGACCTTTGTAATGTAGAGAAACTTGCCAAGGAAACTCTCCAGGATTGGCGAAGTGGCCGTGTTGAATGGTAGGGTCATATAAATTTGGACTCCGAGTTCCACATTCTGAAATACATATATTAAAAAAGCGTCTATTACAAAGTTACTCATACCATTAAGAATGGCATTTTAGTAGAGGATATCAACTATATATATATATATATATATATATATATATATATATATATATATATATATATATATATATATATAGTTCAGTAATGCGTTCAGATGTATGAGTTTTTAGATACTAGCCGGAGTTCGGTTGATTTTTTTTGCCTTCAGATACGAGCTGAATTTCGAGATGCGAGCGACTTTCAGTTAAGTATCCGCTAGTTGACGCAGCTAGCGCCAGGTTCGAAATACATATTTAAAAACCCGCAGTACACGTGTTTACCTCACTTTGGAAGGATCTCGTGTTGTGCTTTTTTTTCTGTTAGTTTGCAAAATGTCTTTAGTGAAACCATGAGCCCAAACAAAATAGTGAAAAGACGAAACGTATGATTTCGCTTGAGGTAAAACGTAAAATTATACAAGTCCATGAGGAAGACGTTCGAGTAATGGATTTGGCGAGATAGTATGAGCGTTCTACCTCGCCGATAAATAAAAAAATTATAAAATTTAAATTAAATTAAATTTTTTAAACATTTACATTTTATCCATTACTGTAACGATTTTTTTAATATAAAAAAAAATAAAAAATCGTTAGAGTAATGGATAAAATGTAAATGTTTTTAAAATTTTAAAATTAATTGATCAAATCAATCTTCGGTATCATAGACTGGGTTAGCCGTTGCTAGGCTAGGTTATCGGTTGCTAAGCTAGCTGTTATTCTTCTCTATATTTCTCCTCCGCCAGTTGGCCTATGGTTCATCTGCACTTCATGGTTTAGTACAGTTTATTTCTTTATAATTTTTTTCTCGTTTATTTTATTGTTTGTGAACAACATTTCTTGTTTATTCATACTTTTTTTGCTTGTAAGAAACCCACAAATACAAACATATGGGTTAGTTTTAGGAAAATAAGGCTGATTTTCAGAGCCCGAGGGTTAGGGATCGGAAATATTCCCATTAATTTCAATGGGGAAAAGTGATTTGAGATACTAGTCTTTTTAAGTTACGAGCTCGTCTCAAGGCATTACTGTAATTTCAAACTAGATCTTGATCTTATAATAATATTAACTTCTCCGTGTTATCTAAAAAGGTCGTTATATCAAGTCATTATTATTATTATGGATTTTTTGGATAAAATAGCATAAGAAAAATTAATGTTTTTTTTTTCATACGAATGTTTATTAGAAACGAGGATGGGCTGAAAGGTTCATAGCCTGGCTTTGAAGGAGTGGAGCAAGAGTTGTGAAATCTTGCATGCATTAATTTCAACTTTACTTATTAATAAATGCGTTGTTTCTTTGCAGGTACGAGAGTAGGCTGAAAAATTAGTAGGCTGATTATGAAGGGGTGATTCTAGAGCTGTGAAATCCTGTATACATTAATTTCAACTCATTAATAACTATATTGTTTCTTTCCAGGTCAACTGATATCTGACTGTCCAAAGAAGACTTCAAATGTGGCGACGTCTCTTGAAAATAGACAAAATTTTGACATCGTGATATTATTTAAATCCCTGCAGAAAAATGCTTTAATCCCCAAGTATATTCGTGCTGATATTGTTGCTACATTAGGGGATGACACTTCAGCATTATCAAAATTGCAAAATTGGACAGCTAAATTAAAGAGGAAAAGTGAGAGTACTCTAGATGATCCAAGGTCCGGATAACGTGCAACTGCCATCACAGAGTTAAATATTGATTGTTCACATCATGGTGATGGACTATAAATCAAATAACCAATGTCATTAGAATATTCCGTGAGAGAGTTGAGAATATTCTGAACAATGAACTTGGTATGACAAAGGTTTCTTCTCAAAAGTTCCACATCTTCTGACAGCTGATCAAAAGCGCAAAAATGTATAGCATCTTGAAAAAATTTGTTTGAGGTAGATCCAACTGTTTTTTTTTGTTTTGTTTTGTTTTGTTTTTAACCCAGGATTGATTTCATCACTTTGAACCAGAGACAATCCATGCAGTGGAAACCCCCTCCTCACCTGCTCCAAAGAAGGCCAACGTCGTTTCATCTGCAGGGAAAGTGATGGCCTCAGTTTTTTGGAATGCAAAAGACATTATGTTTATTGGCAATCTTCAAGTGTCACACCATCAAGTGAGAGTACTATGCCAACTTGCTGAAACAGTTACGAAAGGTTAAATCAATGTTGATATTATGACCATAATAGATTATCTAAAAAATCCAAAATGGCAGCATATTTATATGACATTATTAGTAGAAGGTTTTAAAATGTGACTTTTAAATATAGAAATATATTAATAAATATTATTACTAATCGGAAAGCTCTATTTTCGATCATATAATATTGTCGGAAAATGATAACATATTCTGTTAAGACCATATTATCATCCGGATTTTATATACCGCTCTTTAAAATATATATATATATATATATATATATACAGAGAGAGAGAGAGAGAGAGATTCTTTTTACATCTTTTTAGATAAGACGTGGTGCTGTCTTGAAACTACTTGTAAGAATGACTGAAAAACCCTTTGAGTTATTCAGCTAGAAAGAGAACAGGTTAAAATAATTTTGTGTCAGCTCTACTGTCTTCCCAACTGAGCGATGGTGAGACGAAAAAGCCTTCAGCAACATTCATAATCTAGCTTCAAAACGTCCATTCAAGAACCATCAAGAGAACAGTGAATAAGTTTTAAAAAGAGGGAACAGTAGAGAGGAAAACTGGATCAGGAGGTAACAACGGCAAGAGGGGTCATCATTTCAACTTAAAACTAAATACATTTTTATTGTTCAATGTAGAGTCCAATAGTGTTAAAAAAATTCGGAAAATTCCAGTAATATAAATTTAATCCTTTCTAAGATACAACGGTTCAAATCTTAATCTAATAATTGCACAATTTTGGTGTTTCACGATTTGGAAAAGTTTGCTGTTACATCCGGTATATATATATATATATATATATATATATATATATATATATATATATATATATATATATATATATATATATATACTTTAGTATTTGGAAATAGTACCTCATTATTTTGTAAAGGCACCTCATTATTTTATCATTGTGAGAGATATAGCAAAGTCAATATCTACACTATCAATATAAACGAACATTTCAGTAAACTCTAATATAGAGAGTTTTAAAAGGGACTTTATTAAATCAATTTTATTTAACATCTTGAACTGAACACCAAACTTTTATCACTTGTCATTGCATTTTCTTTTTCTAATTATTTCATCTTTATTTACATCAGGCTTATTCGTATTTACTCTTCCCATCACGTGTGTGTTTTCCAATTTTTAACAAGTATCGATTATTTCCTCAAATCTGATCACTCTGCCCATTATTGATATTATTTCTATCATTTTACAAATCTAATTACTCTAACAAATAAAACAATCATTCGGGGTCTTCATATTGCTGATAAGTGAATAAAATAGACGAACGTTTCGTACTCACCTCTGCGGCTACAATTCAGACTTAATAGTGTGCATGGGCTATAAAACAAAAGAAATTCATTTTTTAAACAAAAAATAATCGGTGGTTCTTTCTTGGTTATTGATGTTATGGCATAATGAAATAATAAAAAAAACATTACTGATGGAAAGAATAACAAAAATTGAACTGTGGTGAAAAATTTGAACTTGCAAGAACTTTTCAGTCAGCCAAGATTGATATAGAAGCTTGACGTTGATTGGCTCGCATAGACCAGTCACTGCTACTCTTGAGTGTCTAGCAACAGATTGGGATTTGCATCAACTTCAAGAACTCTTTCAATTATTCACTGACCATTTACAAGTACAGAAGTGGAAACAAAGCAAGGCTTAATGGACTACTTCACGCCAACCAAGGTGAAGAGTATACTGGACTGATGTCCACCAAACTGGAACGAACAAAATCCAGCACAGAAATTGTTTCGTCTTTTAAAAAAGTGATGAGCGGTTGTCACGTCCAGCGACAACATAACCGAACCAACTACAATATTAATTACCAAAAATACATTGAAATAAAGTAAATTGATTTAATCTTGAACAAGAATATGAAAAATATTTATCATGTTATATTCAAGATATGAATAACAATTCCATCTAAAATGATATGATATCGAAACATAGATTGACAAGTATAGTAAGTTGCATCTTCACTGATATGCTGTAATTGTGGCCTTGTGCCAAAATATGTTAAGTTAGGTGAATACTTACAGATATTTTCATCAAGCTAATCTCGTTGATACATACCTGCATACTGAGGTCTGTCTACACTGACACTGAGTAGCTCACTACAGTGGCCCTGTGCCAGACAAATTTTAGCTTGGTAAATATTCAGATGCTTATCATAGAGTAATGATTCACAGCTTAGTTTCACATTGGATTGCTTTATTACTAGTGAGATCGTTTCTCATTAGTTGTTTCACATCTTTAGATGTGTACCAAACCAGACTAAACTTACTCAAAATCGTTTTCTAATATCGGACTTGAAATTGGATCTTCATAATGCATTTTATCTACAACTAATTCTTTAGTTTAATTCTCCATACCCCCCACCCGTTAGGTGACCAGAAATGTCAGTTTTCTGGTAGATGCGGGACACTTTTAGATTTTCAAATTTGCTATCGTACCTGAATGAGTGTATGGCCGTGTGTGTGATTGAGCGAATGATTGTTTTTCATTTATCCAAGTCCTGCATTAATTTCGTCCAGTTAACTGATATTTCTGGGAATTTTTATAACTCATTTTCTTTAGTTTCTTTTAGGTATAGTATTATGCATATTGTAAACTTTCATTGGGGTTTTACATTTTTAAATGTTATTTTATGCCCTACCTCCACACAAATTGTACATATGTAGATTAGTTAGGATTTCCATAGGAACTTTGAGGTATTATGGTGGTTGTAGCAAAAATTGTGGTGCTTTGGTTCAAGGAATATGTATAGTTTGTTTGGGTCAGTGATTGTAGCTAAGTTTAAGAAAAGACAGATGAAGACCAGCCTTTGCCATCCCCAAGTTTTGGCCTTGTGCAACATTTTTTTGTTTTATACAAAAGTAAATATTATTAAGTATTATGAAATAAACGAGGAATTTGATTTTTGGACATTTAGGGCTATAAAGAGTTATTTCCCCTTAGAGAATCGTTTCAGACAATATTTAATGCCTATCAAATTCTACGAAAATGTATTCAGAATATTTCGACAATCATACAAATGGAAGCAAGTACTTACTCCAGGGAAGGTTTGAAGTCAGGCAACACAGATTGTTTAGCGTCTGCTGAATAAGAAAACTTCACTCCAGTTGCTTTAATGTTGGAGATACCAACTGAGGCATTCCTAAAATAATAATACAAAAACAAAGAAAACAAGGATTGTTATTGTCAATAAAGTTCGGTCTTTAATTTGGGTAAATGTATGCATTATAATTTTCCAGACACAACTTTTCATTTGAAATTTTAATTTTAGCAAATTATCAGTATAATGGCCGGCTACCAATTTCCGGACTATCATGACTAGCCAATCCCTGTTGCAGACATCTACTCAGGCACATTTTTGTTTGATAAATACCCAGAGAATCAACCTATGGTTGATAATGCAACTCTACTGAGCAGACCTTAGTTACAATTGTAGGGAGAAAGCGCAAAATCTGTTATGATCAACAGTTTGAACATCGTGAGTATGGTCAAACCTTCAGTCATGATAAGCCATATCGCGTTGAAACAGCGGTTCCCGTACGATCACTGAAGTTAACCAACATCCAATCTAGTCAGTACCGAGATGGGTGACCGTTTTGGTATACCATGAGTTGTAAGCTTGGATACGCGGGTGGTGTAATAGATAATGGCTCAAAATTGTTAATCGAAGAGCCGCGTTTCAATTCCAGTTGTGTTCGTTATATTGTTTACGTGCAAATACCCTTTAAAATGTTTGAATCCACCTCTTCTCTCCCCCGTTATGGGTTAATTAGTTATACTTGTATCACTCTATCATTAATCTATCTCCAAAATTTATTACAATCTAAACATATTTTATGGCTTTAAATAACCTGCAAACGGTTGAAAAGCCGTAGAAAATTAATGAATTAATCAATTCAGTCACGATGACTTGTTCCTTCGTTCCAGAACATCCGCTGATGGCTTGCGAAAGGTTTCGGCTACCCAATTTCACTCATAAGGCTTTGGTTTTTCCAAGAACTTTCACACGGTGCCGCGCGTTATGATCGTCTTCCCACACCCATAACATCACCTCTCTGACAAATTGAGCATGGTGAGATTCGAACTCGCGTCTTATGGTCAAAAAACAAACGTTATAACAACTCTGTCACGCGTCGAAACATATGTAATGGTTGTCGACTCGTTAAACAAGAATATGACCATCGCTGACAAGTTTTAGTTTTTGCGAAAATGATGATGGCTTTTGAAGCCAGGAAGTGACGTGCAATGTTTGTTATTGTTGTGGTACGATCCGCCTAATTTACATAGTGGAGTACCGACCATATAAATATGGGTTGGTACCGGAAGACGGGAAGGAAGAAGTAAGAAGAGATCGAATCAAGAGACTCTGCCCAACTGCGATTAAGACAACCCATTCTACAGGAACAGTCTTCCCAAGAATATACCAAAACTAACTGTAAATATTGTGTACCTTTTTCCTTGTTTCAATACATTTTGTTTACGTACATTTTGTGTTGTATTATTATTCCATGCTTATCCAAGCTTCAACAGTTATGGATGTGAAAAACTCTATGACAGGCTACAAGAGAGTATTTATAAAAGAGTCCTCGAAGCGCTTTTTTTTGTTTATACAGGGGCAAATCGCTGTAGAGCGTTTGCATGTGTAATCTGCTGTGATCAAGGCGGATAACATTACCTGTTGAGTGAAGCAATAGATGTGCACTTTGACAGTGATTTCATTTGCTTTTTTGACGACTACGGTATCTGGTGTGTGGGATATCGAATGGATATCAAGAATCGATATTAAACAGAATTATCCAAGAGTTTAAGTGGCAACGGTGAGAAACCTATGCCCCAGGCACGTCAGTACACAGACATTGCAGACCGCCATTTTTGTGTGCTTCTTAAGTGCGCTTTTAGACCAGACTTGATCTTCTTCACAAGAGTGTAACGCCTGTTTACAGCCCTCCCAAAGTATGGGAATTTGTCTAATTCAGTTTTTGGTCTATAGTTATAAAATCATACATGATGGCTGAACGCAGAACGGATGGTCTAACATATGCAGCAAACAGACGTGAAACGCTCTAATTTAGAAATCAAAATAATTTTTTAAGATCTTCATTTCTAACCAATCAGAAGCTTTCCCTTTTCTTTTTGATAATCTAGAAATTCAGTAAGTGTGATCCATCTTGAACGTATAAAACGAGTTATTTCTTGTTAATTCTATCTGCCTGTTGTCATTAAAATTCCTTGTTGCTTCACGTATCTGCTCCAATCTGGATCACATTACACAAAAGATGACCCCCTCCCCCAGCCATTATAGTAGGTTATTTGTTTCCTTTATTCAAAGTGATCCTGATGTAATCAATATAAAGAAAAGTTTTCTCTAACGACGATTTCGCCTACAATGGGACGCAGATTCAATTTATGCGCAAAATTTGCGAGTAATTTTGTTCGGTAGTAATGTTCTTGACGCGTGCGTGATGGGTTTTAGTGTTCCGTCCGGCATTTTATGCAGTATACATGCACCAACACCATAGGCACTCGCGTCACTCGCGACTATTATTTCCAATTTAGGATCATAATGTGCTAAAAATAAATCTGCTGTTAGAGTCTTAATGATTTTGTCGAAAGTTTTCTGACATTCATATGACAATTCCCAAACTTTCTCCTTCTTCAACAGTTCGTTTAGGGGTGCGCGTAATTTGTGCATGTTAGGAATAAATTCTTATTAATAATTTACTAGGCCCAAGAAGCTTTGTAACTCGGCTAAATTTTTTGGAGCCGACATTTTTTTTTATTGCCGTGGCTCTTTCTGGGTCTGGTCTTCTTCCTTCTTCGTTAATA
This sequence comes from Acanthosepion pharaonis, assembly GCA_903632075.3. NCBI lineage: Eukaryota > Metazoa > Mollusca > Cephalopoda > Sepiida > Sepiidae > Acanthosepion > Acanthosepion pharaonis. The sequence goes on from CAHIKZ030001283.1 coordinate 166,259, forward strand.
ATATGGCCCAGATATTTTATCTCCTTCATAAAGAAGTCACATTTATTTTCCTTTACCTTAAAACCGTAATTTTGTATCTGCCTGAAAACCTCTTGAACGTGTTCTCAGTGTTGTTCAATATTTTTGCTATTTATCAGGATGTCATCAAGGTATGCGATCGCAAAATCCAGTCCGCCTAGCATAGTGTCCATTATTTGCTGGAATATCGCCGGCGCGACCTTGATCTAGAATGGTAATCTCTGGAACTGATATAATCCTTTATGTGTGTTTATGCACAACAACCTCGAGCTTTCCTCATCTACTGGTACTTATAGGTATGCTTCCCTCAAGTCTATTTTTGAAAAAATTTTCCTCCGTTTAACTTTGTGAAAACTTCCTCTGGGCTAGGGAGAGGATAGTGATAATCCTTAATCGCTGCATTCAATCCCGTCGAGAAATCAGCACATACTCGTATCTCACCCGATTTCTTTTTCACGTAAACCGTAGGTGCGGCCCACTGACTATATTCCACCTTTGTCAATATACCGGTTTTCACGAGTCTATCCAACTCTTCGTCTATCTTTTCTAATGATACAAAAGGTACATTTCTTTACTTCTTGAAAATGGGTTGTACATTTTCTTTGGAGTCCGATTTTTGCCGCTATTTTTTACACCTCCCGAGGCCGGCTGAAAATACGTCGGGGAAACTCTCCTTTAATTTCTCCTTCAATTTCTCTGCCTTGGTCGATAACCTTTCCACTTTTTGGCAGAACGTATTTATCGAAAAATCCCAGAGGTCAAATTTCTGCATCCAGTCAGTTCCAAATAAATTTTCCGTATTTTTTAGAACATACATTTTTAATTTCTTGGTCATCCCGTTGAACGTCACATTTGTGATAATCACCCCTTCAAATTTTATTTTTCTACCTGTTACCGACCTGGCTATTTTATCTGTTCTCAACATGGTCGGTTTGTTTAATTTCTTCCACGTCTGTAAGTTAATAATGGTTAAATCTGATCCGGAATCTAATTGTAATCTGACTTTTTGTTTAACATTTCTACTTGTACGTATTTTCTTATATTTACCCAGTCCACTTGGTCAGTTCTAGTGACTCTTACTCGGTTTTTGTTTTCTTTCTTGTTTCTACAGTGCGAACTTTTATGTCCCACTTTATTGCACGACAAGTCTTATAGCGGTATGGACAATATTTGTACTAATGTAAAGTCCCACAGCGATAGCATGGACTGAGTGGTGGTTTCTTCTGAGGTTTCATTTGACTTTTTGTAGTAAAATAATTGGTTTGGTTTGTTTTTGAGGAGGGCAAAAACATGTTTGTCGTTGTACTTTTCGTATGTGAGCGATGCCAGTCTCTTCGATATCTATCGAGTCCTTTTTTACGCTTATGCATCTATGACAGTCCTTAGCAAATTTTTGAAGCGACAGTTTTGGTTCACTCTTCAGTTTTGTTAGAATTCTCCGTCTGATCTCTGCATCTTTAGTCGAAACCAGGCCTTGGACGAATATCAAACTTTTAAAATTGTCAAGGCTGAGTCCAGATAGCTTAAAGTCATTCACAGTGTTTGTTTGCTACGGAAGCGAATGTTATATAGTCTTCGCTATCCTTTTTTGTTAAATTTAAACATTTCCACCTTTTGTGGAATAGTGACCTGTTCGAACTAAATAATTCCGTTAAAAGTTTCACAGCTTCTCTGAAAGTCAACTCATTCGTTTTCCTCGGTAGGATGTAGTCTACGAATTTAGTGTATTCGCTTGACCCTAGTTTCCTCAGTAGTAGACGTACTTTTTTCGCGTCTGACCAATTCCCGCAATCAAACTCATATGAATCTTCATATTTTCTTAAGTAAGCCGCGAAGGTTTTGTTTTCGTCCGGTGCATAAGTGAAGTCCGTCTGTTGTTCTGGAACCTTGGTACGAAAAAATTTTCCTGCATAGAATTCGATTCTATTCTGGCTGACAGGTAAAATTCGTGTCTTCATTACCACTGTTATGGCTGGTGTCCATAAAGGTTTTTTTCTTTTATCTTGGCGTAGAACTTGTGTTTTTTTTTGGGGGGGGGTGATTTTGTTCTCAATATCTCTGCCGCCTCTGTTATGGACGACCGATATCAAAAAGGTTTATTATATATATATATATATATATATATATATATCCTCCACGTAGAATTTGTTTCTTCAATATCCTCGTCGCCACTGTTATGGTCCAGGTTAGGACCAAGTAAGAACAACACGAACACAAGAGTAGAAATAACGAAGGTATATTACACGAAATAATAATACAAGATGTGGAAGGTGTTAGTATGACTGTCAGTCTGGTTTGGATTCGACCCTCTCTCTTGAGAAGCATAGTATACATAGTGTTAGGAAGAGTTCATTCTGTAGTTTTAGGTAAGGACCCATGACATATATATAGCTCTTCTATCAATTGAGCCCTCTCGGTCAGTGAAGTCTTTATTCAAAGAATAAATACGCAAAAATTCACCTTCCTCTCTGCCGAATCTTAGGGGTAAAATCTTCGACTGATGCCAAATCAGTCGAATTTCAATCCCGGCTAGAGTCAATTTGTTGCCTAGACACACTGATGAGCTGTGATACAGCGAAACAGTCAGTCTTTAATGGTAAAATGACCAGCCTATCGGATCAGGCCTCTTCGATCAACCTTCTAGTCTAATAGGAATATATTGCTCAATTTCTGACCCTCTTCATTACCATGATCCCTCAGACATCACTAGTCTCCATCCATGTTGGGTGAGTCATATCTTTCTGCATAGGTTGAAAGGGTCAGCCACCAGCGAACAGTCGGCAACTGACAACTTGAGAGGGAGAGGGAGTGAGAGAGAAAGAGAGAGAGAGAGAGAAACAGAGAGAAAAAGAGTGAGCGAAATTATAGATAGAGGGTGAGCGGACAATGTGAGGGCAAGAAATAAATCAGTCGGCAACCAAACATACAATCATTATCAAATTGGGACAATCAAATATTTATACAGGTCAATAACAGACTGATATTTCCTTCTATCGTTTGTGGAAATCTTAATGTAATATATATACGAATTTATATACATATACATGAATTTAATGTCTATGTGGTATGATTTTAATACTTACCCTTTTCCAACGTAATGGCAAAGTTTGTTGGCAATGTCTTGATCTTTCAAATTATCTTCGCATACAGGGATGAATTTCCCCTTCATCTTAAATGACAAAGTGAGATTGGTGTGCTTGACTGAAATAAAAACAAGGAACCATATTTAGATGACGCATAAAATAATCAGCAAGTCTTCCGAGGTTACACGAGATGTTTTAATCGGCCCAAGGATTCGGGCTAGGAAAGGCCTACCCCCTTCCCAGAGAATCACTTGCTTCCCTCTCACCCTGTGAAAATGATAATTATGTTAACAAATTCTTACTTGCGGTCCCCATGACTTAAAGTCCTGTATCTAACTCAAATCACTCTGGCAGCCGATCTGTGTTTAACGACAAACAGAATAATTAAAAAAACAAACTTTGTTCTTCTGAATGTTTAGACGAAGATGCCCACAGTTCAATTACCAATGCGTACAGCTTACAGTTTTCATTGATGTTACAGGTTTTATCTTTCACAATATCAGCATGTTTTCCATCATTGACGAGGCTGGTTATTTAAAATTCACTTATGGTCTAGTACAATGATTTCAAAAAATTTTCTAGCTGCCTATACATTGGCTCCAAAGTGACATCCCTAGTCAACCATCCAATACTGACATTTCTTGATATTATTTATACTGAAAATTCAAAACAAAAACTAATCTAGCATTGTAAAGGCACATCTTTATTTCATCTTTTCTTAGAAGCCATTAGATAAGATGCCTCCAGACGAACATCCGTGGCTATATCACTATGCCTACAAACCTAGAGTATTTGCTCTCTGCAGATGTTCATTACCTTATCTAGTTGAAATGTAGTGTGTCCTGTCCAGGTAACTTCAGTAAGATGCAAACAAACGTTCGTTAACTTTGGATAACAAAATAAAATAAAATCATGTGTTTGTGTATAACATTTATGTTAGTAAATATATCATCCCTTTTTTTTTCTCTAACCGGCCTTTTTCGTGATCGCCTTCATGGACTTTTTCGCTGCCTTCAAACGAGGGTGGAACGGACCCCTTGAGAATTCTAGGTTTACTAAATGGTCGGTTTACCAAGCTAAATGCTTCATTGCAACTTTCAAATCATGAGGTTACCTGGTGATAGCCGGTGATTATGGGATATAAACACTAAATTTATTCAATTCAGCGATCTCTAGAGTTTCTGTTACATTTTTGTTTATCCACTTAGGTCAGAGGTCACGAGTATTTTCGATACTTACAACAATGATATTCGTCAGATCTATCTTGACAGTCAGCAACTCCGTCACAAACTTTGGTGTCTGGAATGCACTCATAGTTAAGACATTGGAATTCATCGGGTTGGCATTTGGCTAAAAGAAAAAGATGATTAATGTTCAGCGTTACAAAATTTCGTTGGTAAATATTTGACGCTATACAATCAAACGGTTTAAATCAAGCAGTTTTATTAACACCAGCACTACATGTGCGATATATTATAATTATACACACACACACACACAAATATATATATATATATATATATATATATAATGGTCTGAGTTAAATCAGAAGAGGAAACAGCAGTATTAAAAGTGCTCAATACACGTGTGAAAAAAATAAAATGAAAAATAAGAATAACATGTATAGCTTTAAGTTTAGAAAATGAGGAGGTCAATTGAACCTGCTACCTTGGTTTCAATCCTCAGGCGATTTTTATTAAATGACCTCTTAACGCTTTATTTTAACAAAATGTCATTCAAAATATTACTACCCATATTGTAAGGTAAATTCTGAGCTATGCTTACAATTAACAGTAAGTTCATTTCTTTGATTTAAAAAATTGATCTTATCTTTAAATCTAATGATTTCCAATTTTTCATTAAGGCGTAGATAACAAGCGGCATATGGAGAATTACAAGCTCTAGCTTTATTAAGTAATTTCCATTTAACATTAGGTGTCTTGTTTTTTCTTTTATATATATTTACGTGTCGGTGTATTATGATATGATTGTGTGTGTGCCTTGTTATTGGTAAGACTTCTTCCCTTCCATTCCATTATAGATATATTCAAATCCTTTCAACTGAATCTATGTTGTTAACGATATTTGAACCCCATAATATTAGCGTCAATTTTAACTGACAATTGGGCTTTTCGATGAAAACAATAAATAAATAAAAAATAAAAATATATATACGCTGATCCGTTCCTTCTGTGAATAATCTTACAATATTTTAAACTTAATGCAGCGTAAATCTAAAATTTAAATTTGTAATTTTTATTTTTTTAAGGTTATTGTGAAATTATAAATTAGTTATAATGATTTCTAATTTAGCCTAACATTTACATTAAGGCATTAATTAATTATATCTAAGGTTCTGCATCAAGTTTTCTTTTTTAATTATCATACACTTGTATTTTGATTTGTCATTGGCGCTTATGTAACAATTTTACCCGATTGAAATGAGTTTGCTTGGTTTTGAACTTTTTAAAACTCTTTATTCTGAAATCAACTCCATCATTTGACAAGACACAAGAAGTGTTGAAACAAAATGGCTATTTTTGTAGTGATGTTATAACATGCTCATGTTATAATTCTTGAATTACACTCACATCTTAAAAAGTACTGTAACCCCCGGTAACGGGGGGGGGCAAACTGGTGCTAGATTTTAGACACAGATCACCCATAGGTAACAATGATTTGGGGTACCCTGATTCTGTAACCTAGTCGAGACTCCATTGTCGGATGTAGTTTAAGGTCATACCTAAGACCCCCTCCCACCACCACCAAAAATAAATAAATAAATATATATGTATATATCAACCGCAACTTCGTTTCATTTCCTTACTGACTGCCAATCACTTGATCTTTTTAACCAAAGCCATCTAGAAGCCTCTTCCGCTGCCGATGTTATTGAGCGAATAGCCTTGTTTTTTACTAAACCTGTTACACCTAATTTTGGTAATATCTTACATAGACACCGCCCAGCAAAACCTCTGTAACCGATTTCAATCGGTTCGCACTAAGCTCGCCAACCACGTCTTTTACATTCCTCTACAATCAGTAAATATTTCCCAAGCTTCCTTTCGTGTGCTTCATCCATATTTTCTTCCCAAGGGACTGTTAATTCTAACATGATGATTTGCTTGGTCTTCTCAGGATAAATGATCATGTCTGGAGGAAGCTTAGTTTGTATTATTTCCACAGGAAATTTAAGCTGCTTGCCTATATCTACTCTCAGTTGCCACTCCGGGGCAGAGATGAGGAGGGATGTTTTCTTCTTCTGTGACGTCTTTACATTTTCCCCGGCTCTGACAAAATTCTTCGTCTTCTTATTGGGTTCATATTTGTTTTCTTTTAGACTCCTTGATACTATTGTTGCAAGGACTCATAAAACTTTATCATGGTGCCACTGGTATCTCCCCTCGCTTAGCGCCTTGGGGCAACCGCTCAGTATGTATTAAAGAGATCCTCTCCTGGCACGATGGACAAAGTGGGGACTTACTCTTCCGCCACTTGTGGAGGTTTACGGGGTTGGGCAGTGTATCATACACTGCCTTCACAAGTAAGCTTGTATTACTGGGATTAGTATACCAGAGATCTGTCCAGGAAATCTTCCTTTTTTCCACCTTCCCCCATCTCGTCGATGCCCCCTGTTAGCCTAAAGCCACCATTTTACTTCATCTAATTTTCTTCACACCCGCTCTCACATCATATTGAAGACAGTGTTTATGATTCTTCCTTTTTCCCTCCCTCATGGATCGTAGCAGTAACCTAGACCTGATTTGCCCATTGCTACTGTACCTTCTAGAGTTTTCTGTTTCAACCTTTTCTCTGTTGTAATGAGCTCGTGGGAAGCCTCCCACTTTCTCCCAGTTCGAACCTCAATGCGTGCTTCTGCAACTTTAGAATCTTTTGAATCCCTATATAGGATTGCCTCCCTCATCTTTGCCGCTTTAAACTCTTCCACCAATCATCTGAAGGGAAGCTGCAATATGTTAGAAACTCCATACAAAGCTGCACTGCTTAAACCTCTCGGTAAGTTGATCCATCATCTCTAATATCCGATCACCTTTTTCTCCATCTTCTCAACTGTTGTCAATGCCATTTCATATAACATCAGTGGGCACAGAATCTTTGGCAGAACGGTATGTTGGTATATCCATGACTTAAAACGGCCTGGTAGACCTGATTTGTCCACTTTACTCAACATTGCTTCGAGGTCTGAAAAATATTTTGGGTAGCATCAGTATCTATTAAATTAGCATTGAAAATTTTCCCCAGACACTTGACTGGTTTTTCTTTTAATGACGGGATAATGGTCCTTGCAATTTTGAAACGGAACTTTTCTATCACAATCCCTCTCTTCAGTACTAATGACCTCGATTTTATCGGTTTAAAATTCATTATTGCCCACGTCATTATCTTCTAAATCTTTCAATATCCACCGACATCCAGGGACTGTGGATGTAGTCACTGTCAGGTCATCCATATATGCAGGAATTGGGGGTTGTTGTACGCCGTTTCTCATCACTGGACGTCGACACTCAACTTCTGCTGATTTTATTAACATGTTCATTGTTAAGTTAAATAATATCATCGAGATAATGCATCCAATTATAATTCCCATTTCTAGCCGATGCCAAAGATATGGAAGATGCGGAAGGTATGAAATCACTTGTTTGGTTGTTTTATGCTAAAATCACTATAATGATATTGTATGAGATTCCTTACACAAATAGAAACATGGTATCTTCTGAAAGCTTCCTCGACCAATTTCTGTGGAACGGATCCATATACATTAGCTAGGTCCAGCCACAGTACGATGAGATCACCTTTCCTTTCTTTTAGAAACTGCGTTATCACGCCAATATACTCCAAACAACCTGGGATGCCGGCAATCTTTCCCTTCTGTACTGAAGTATAATTGCTGGCACCTAGATAATGCTGAAGTCGTTGGGAGAAAAGGCTTCTGATTTTAAACAACTATTACTTACTTTTAGTTTAAATTATCGCAAAAATACACTTTTTAACACGGAGATGTGTGTTTATTCCAGGCATTAGCAGGTTGACAGCTTGAATGGCAGACGGAAGTTTATCTATTTTTTTCTCCAGCCAGTGTATATATTTGTAAAAATTCCTTGAGGAATATAACGTGAATGCATTTATATATATATATATATATATATATATATATATATATATATATATATATATATATACGTGTTTAACGGTGAAAGCTAATCGTATTTGAAATTACATCACTAATACGGTATGGTATATATGAAACATTTTAAATACAGATTGTTGTTAAATTTTGATACAACTTTAGTTAAAATATTTAAATATTTCAGCTAACTTTCTAATAAAATATTTAAAATTTATCGTATTTTCTTGTGTATAATACGAGAAATTTTGAATGAAAATTAAAATCCAAAATACGATCCCGTATTATACACAAGTAAACGTTTTCAGAAAATTTTACTCTACTTAAAAAAGAAAAAAAAAAAAAAAAAACTTATTTGAAGCAGCAAGATTGCAAATACACTTAGATATAAAAACACAAAGCAGACAGGTGTTGATAACAATTGTTTACGAAAGGTATTTGACATGTCGGCCATATTTGTTCTTTGGGAATCAGTGTAAAATTAAACGTCTTTTCTTCGAAAGACAAGAAATTCACCGATATGGGTTAAAATAAATTAATGCAGGGAATACACAAGGTCTCTTATGTATTGATAGCATTAATCTTATAACAAAGCAACTTTTCCCTAACATTCGAAAAAGTAGCTAAACATTCGGTTCATTTCTATTCTTTTATATCGTGAAAAATTAAATATGTTAGTGAAATATATGTATGACATTGAGGTTTTAATGGATGACATGGTATAGCTTTTCAAAAAAATTACATAGGGATGGCTATACTACGAGGTCGTATTATACACAAGGATGTAATTTATTCCTTATTTTAGTTTTAAAACACGGGGTCGTATTATACTCAAGTCATATTATAAAGAAGAAAATAAGGGTATTAATCTTTAATCGGAGTAAATTCTATTAATAAGGGTTTGTTTCACCGCCATTAATTTATACGAGAATTTTTTTAATCCCGTGAGTAAGAAATATATACAGGGAATGAAAAAAAAACAGAGCAAGGCAGAAGAGTGTGGTTGAACTACGATGCAATGACGTCATTATTACGTCAGATACTCATCATAGAGAAAATTCCTGTTTTTGTTTTTTGTTTTTGTTTTTTAAAGGTGGTCTATTCGTCGGTTTCGATTGGAGTATTTAATTTTACAAGTGTTTTCATTTCACTTTTTTACATCAAAGCGTTATCACTTCTTTCTTTCCTTTCACTAAAAAGAAACAGCTTCTCTGATATGTCTTTTCCGTATTTCCTCGCGTTCGAAACAGAATAGTCGATTATTTATGAGGTAGTGACAGGATGCTTACAAACCCATTAACTAACTACCTAACTAAGAAACGAAGGAACAATCACTCAGTATAATATAAATATTTTCCTTACAACATGATTTTTCATCTGTTCCTCTTGGACAGTCGTATTCACCATCACAAACACTTTCCTTGGGTATACACAATGTAGCGTTAAGTGTACTACTGTTGGTATCTGTTGCATTGTAATCTGCACACGGTACATGTGTTGATTCGCACTCTAAAAATATGAAGGAATAAACAAAATTACCACAAGTAAAATAAAAAAAATGAACCTCAAGGATGTGTGCAATGTTTTGTTTTATGTCTTAAAATCAGATAGAAAATCTAAGACAAGATAAAAAATGAATGGTCGTTAGCACAAGGGAAAGACAATGATGTGAATTACAAACTGGAGACGTCAAAATCATATCTGGAAAGTCATGAGGTTTCAAATTCCAAAATGAAAGGAAAAAAATATCTGGTAAATGATCCATAAGACATTATACTTTCTTTGATTAATGTCCTGTGAATGGCAATAGAGTATACACATTTTTTTTATTAATGAGTCATATACTATAAGACATAACACTATATTTTTTGTTGTATGATCTGCTATATGGCATTATACTCTATTTGATTATTTGCTATCGGAGATTATAGCGTCTTTGATTAATATATGTTCTTTTATGGGACATTATTTAATGATTTTAACTCAATCAAGATGATAATGCCACTAAAATACAAAGGGTTACTTGGAGTGCCAGAGAATGGAAAGATTTTAGTGAGGAGAACGGACAATATAGGAACAAGATTCAGGATGACAAAAAAATGGCGATTGGCGTTGTGCTTATATTTTTGGAAGATTGTAGGTGACAAAGAAGCAAGTAATCAGAGAAGAGTTCCACAGATGAGAAGTATGAGAATATTAACTACTAAAATAGAACATACGGTTAAATATAGCTATTTCTACATTAAATCAGTGAGACGTAGTTGCCAATCAAGTATTACGCTTAAATTCATGCTCTCGAGACATCAACGGTGAATTCTCATCAGAAAAATTGCCACGAAAAATATTATAGAAAAGACGGAAGCTACGTCACGGTGATGGAAAAGTGACTGAAGCCGATGAGCGATTATATTACAGATTCTTCTTTGGAATTTAACGAGAATTTCGAAATCTATAACCGTAACATCAGACCATATATGCCGGCAATGTTAAATGCACGGATGAATGGTAGATTAATAAATGTGCAAGATGAATTCTGTTGAGAAGATTGCCTGTCACGAAGCAGTGAACCAAATATTGCAAAATCAGAGATTTCTATGACAAATGTTAAATATTCAGCTATAGAATGTTATACTCTGATTAATGTTGTATGATCTAATGTAGGACATTATATATTCGATGATTAATTTTCAGCTACATTTTTCATTGTTTGTTGTAACAGACAATAGAAAATGTTGCACAAAAGCTGAAGAAACATTCGAACAGTGGAAGATAACTTTCAAAATATTATTAAGAAACAAGGATAAGCTGGCTCAACACAAACATTTTATCTGCCAATGAATGCAAGGGAATCTCCTCACAGATAAAGATGGGACTTGAAGCAACAGAAACAAAAAAAAGAGTACTGAACTGCTACGTAATATCAGTCCTCCTATATGGCAGTAAATGCTGGATAATCTTCTCAGAGATGAAGAAGAGACTTGAAGCAATAGAAACAAAGAAAAGAGTATTGAACTGTTATGTTATATCAGTCCTCATATAGCAATGTATGCTGGACAATCTCCTCACAGATGAAGAAGAGACTTGAAGCAACAGAAACAAAGTGTACTGGACTATTACGTAATATCAGTCCTCCTATATGTCAGTGAATGCTCCTCCCAGATGAAGAAGAAACATAGAAAAGGGTACTAAACTGTTACGTAATATCAATCTTCCTATATGGCAGGGTATGCCGGTCAATCTCCTCCTCTCAAGTGAAGAGACTTGAAGCAATAGAAGTAAAGAGAAGAGTATTGAACTGATACATAATATCAGTCCTCCTATATGGCAGTGAGTACTGGACAATCACCTCACAAGAAATGTGATTTTACATAAGGATGCCGAGAAGGAATCATGAGCCTAACATGTGCACACCAAGGTGTTTTAAGGGGAATATGAACAAAATGGTCACCTTTTCTTTAATGAAAACATTACAGTTAATAATTCTGGGATGCATAATGAGAAAAGATGGAGAATTAACACTTACACGACGAAGCAAGGTAGACAGAGTGTAGCCTGTTTAGTGAGCTTGTGTAAATGAATGGCAGAACATGGACTGAGAGGGAAAGTAAGGGGAGAAATATTGCTTAGGAATTCGAAGAATATGAAATTGTAGAAAGCTGTGATCGGTCACGTCCTGAAGAGACACGCGACATAAAAGATGAGAAAAGAGGGATTTTGTAGTTTTTTGTTATGGATTTTTGCAAAAGGAATCTAAAAGAAATATTTTTCAAAAGAGAATATAAAGGACAAATATTTTGCAAAAGTCAAACTAAAGACAAATATTTTGCAAAAGACAATTACTTTTCAAAAGATAATCTAAAGCCAAATATTTTGTGAAAGACAATCTACAGGCAAATATTTTGCAAAAGCCAATCTAAACACAATACTTTTGCAAAAGCAAATCTGAAGACAAACCTTTTTACAAAAGACAATCTTAAAATCAAATATTTTACAAAAATCAATCTCAAGACAAATATTTTGCAAAAGACAACCTAAAAGGAAAATTGTGAAAACTTACCCGTATCAGAACAGTCTACTGCAGCTGGCTTGATGCAATAACAGTACAATTGGCAAGAGTCAAGTGAGCAATTGTTGATGGTCTTTTCAAAACCGTGGCAACTGACACTTCTGATATAGGTATAGGTGCTTATTTGACGCATCGTCTTAAATGATGTTCTCGATCTTCCTCTGTTGAAGCATGAATCAGAAATTGAAGGGAATATAAAACTCTTCCCACACATATACACATATACACATACATAAATATTCATGTTCCGTTAAAGTGCAACTAAAGTTAAGTATTTTTTTTGTTTATTTCCTTCTATTTACGTCCTCTTGTCCTGATTCTTGTGAAACTTTAACTATAAATACCCGATGTCTGAGTACTTTGTCTTTCATAAGCTACTACGAAAGAGATTTTTGATAATGTTGTAGCTATATAGATATGTATAGTATTCTTGTAATATGTCAACAGGAAAAGAAACATCACATGGTTCAACTGACCGTACAATAAAAACGTAAAAACAAACGTACGAAAAAATATTCATCAAAATCACTTAAACACTTCCCTCATTAAGCAATTTTCACACGCTATTCAACAAAATCACAGTAAAAATCAGCTACAGTTGCACCGAGAACATGATATAAATAATAAAAAATGCATAGCAGTTAAACAGCTTACTACCCACCCATATAAATTAAACCCACGTGTAAATACAGAGTAAAGAAAGAATGTTCCCTACACGGCAATTGCTTGTAGAACAATGTAATGTATCAATCCACTGTAAAATCAGCAGATAATGAAGAAAAGATATGTACAGTGTAACCCGGATATAAGAGACCAGATATAAGAGAAACCCGGATATAAGAGAGATTTTCTCTGGTCCCAAATTAGAGCCTGTGTTAATGTATATAAAATAGACCAAACCCGGATATAAGAGAAACCCGGATATAAGAGACTTCTCCGGTTCCGACAACTCTCTTATATCCGGGTTACATTGTATAAGAGTAACTGAAGGACCTTGTAAATAAAGAAACTAAGCGCACAAAACATTATTTACAAATAGTAAATACGTGAACAGCACATTGCTTTCTAAACATATATGCGAAATTAAGAAAACAAAACAAATCACAGCTAAAATATAATGGAAAATAAGGAAAACATTATTAACCCACAAGAATAAATTCAAAAAATGTAAACTTTGTCTATACAGTTTACTTTTTTTTAATTTACGATAGCTGTTACCTTCCCAGACGAACACTAATTACTAAATAAGCGACCAGAACTCATCTCAAAATGCAGGCACGAAAACAGATTCTCGCTACGTTACTTAAGAATCGAAAACTAAAAAGAAACTAAAAAATAAATAAATTAAAATGAAATAAATAAATTAAAATAAATTAAATAAATTAAAATAAAATAAATAAATAAAAAATAAATAAATAAGCAAAAATAATGCAAATCAATAAATAAGTAAAGAAATTATGTAAATAAACAAATTAGCCAACTACGAATGTAGACATAAACACGAGTAAACGCAATAATAACAATCAACCAGAAATAAGAAAGTAATCAACCATAAACAATCGATAAACAAACAACACTATAAAATAGCAACATAACAGCCTTCGAATCAACAGTTATTTCTACTCAATAGCCTCTAGAATTATTTGAAATATAACAGTTACCGTCCATTCAATTACCGTTAGAATAATACAATAGACCTAATCATAATGCACCACTGACCAACATATATAAATCGTAGAACCAAAACACAACACATATGGTCTGAAGATTCCGTTCAAGGATGAAACAGACAGTCGCCGCTTGGTGTTGACCTCAATATCCAATTTTATATTTACATCTATATAATAAATGCTGATATCAGTGTGTCACTGTGTCACACTATTACTTTGCTACTAGAGGCAGTAGCCCAGCATATCATAACATTTTGGAATCAGGTCGAATCCATGAGCAAATTAAAGTCATTCAGGTCGGATCCGGACCAGCAATCCTGAAGTTTTGGATTCCAAAATTTTCATTACTGCGATTGTTTTCGGATTCCGCCATCTTGGATTCTACTGATAAAACAATTAAAGGGACACAACTCTCTAACTTTCAATAGCTCATGTTCAAATAAAAAAAAATACTGTTCACAAATTACAATGTTTCAAAATAAAATTGTCAGTGTTTTCAATTTTACTCCTAGAGGCCATAGCCCAACATAGCATCCCATTTTAGATTCGGGCCAACTCCTTTAGCAGATTAAAAACATTCCAGCCGCAATCTTGAAATTCTTAATTCCCAAGTTTTCATTACTGCGATAGTTTTCGTCGAATTTTAAGTGATTTTTTTAGGATGAATTATTTTGTACGATAACAATTTTTATAATTTGGGAATAATCAAAATAAATTGCGAAATCCAGTGAAAGTCAACTATGGATTAAAAATAATTGTTTGTACGGAAGTGTAAGGACCTACGTACATCAAATTGTATTTAAAATAAATAGCGACAGAAGAATTATCGTTGAACTTTTAAGAGGTAAGCTTAAATATTAATGCATAAATGTAGCGATCAATTTTGAATTCTCTGTAGTTTATTGTTGCCTATCGCATCTACTCCTACTTATTGTGATGAAGGCCCAATCAAAAGACCCTCTGAAGGAGCTAGCTTAAATGTAGTATTTCTTATATTAAGCATATTAAGCGTATATAGCATAATTTAAAAATATTTTATCATATATATATATATATATATATAAACACAATTGTACATTTGAACAGCAATCCTTTTTTATATAGAGACTTTATTGAAGACACCGGAAAAAATACTGCGATTTTATTATATTTTTCATACATTCGCACAAATAATTTTTGGAACATAGATTGTGTAGGAAATGTCCAAATGATTTTTGCTAATAGCTTAATCGGATCCACAAATAATTTGGATGGTTCCTTAATCATAGTGCCTTGTCAGTAGTCTTCAGTACAAACACACACAAACACAAAACACGCACACACACACACATATATATATATATATATATATATATATATATATATATATATATATATATATAATACAACTATAAAATTTGTCATTTAGCTGATTGATGTTACCTTGATCATCTCGTCTCCAGTGATTCGTATACGGACCCTCCAGAAATCAATCCGTCAGAGGATTACCAGCAATTGACTGATTATATTTCTCGTGTGATATATATATATAATGGACACTGAGTGTCACCACCAAGTAGTTACAGACATAGAATTATTTTATCACACACAGACTATATATATATATATATATATATATATATATATACGAAAATTGTCTGAAAAGTAAAGGGACTTATCCGTTCTTCTATGTGACAAGTATCGTCCCCAGTGTGTTCTTGCCACAGAGCCGGACGATCAATCAGTAAGTCTACAAAGAGATTTTTGCGTCGTTTGCTTCGGCCAATGTGAATTGGCCGAAGCAAACGACGCAAAAATCTCTTTCTAGACTTATCTCTTTGTAGACGCAGAGAAGAGACGAGAGTTGTCGCAGGACAAATCGGGGCAACTCCTGGCCGAGAAGAATATCGTCATATTGAAACAACGTCCTTATTCTCCTGATCTTGTTCAGTGTGACGTTTTTCTTTTCCTCAGGCTTAAAGGGATCATCAAGGAAACCCGTTTTGAAGACGTTGAGGCCATCAAGAGGACCATAAAGACGGATTATGAGGGGCATACAAGAAGAATTCCTCCAGCAGTGCATAGAAACGTGGAAGAGAAGGATGGAAAATGTGCATTAGCCTCGGTGTCTGTGGACTTTGAAGGGAAAAATTATGTAGTTTGTTGTTTGAAATTGAAATAAATTGTTTTTGACACCAGTCCCGTTACTTTTCAAACAGACCTCGCGTATATATATATATATATATATATATAGAGAGAGAGAGAGAGAGAGAGACAGAGAGAGAGAGAGAGACAGAGACAGAGAGAGAGACAGACAGTCAGACAGAGAGATATTACTTTTTATTCATGTAAATATTTGTGTAATTTATACTTTCAAAAAATCTCTGGTTGTACACAACTTTCAGCGGTTCTCTTCAGAAAGACATTTTAAACCATTAAAAGTAACATTTAGTGAGTAACCTACCGGCTCTCTCTCATTCTGAAGAGACGCGGTACACAGAATCCAAAGAAAACTGTCTTGAAGCAAATGAAATGGAAAGCAGTGATCGACCACATGACTCCGTTGAACGGTGATGTCCATATTACCGTAACAACAAAATATTTATTTATCAAATAGGAAAGATCAGGTTGCGGGACCGATAAATGCATAAAGTCATAATGGATTTTATGTTAAAAGTAGACTAGATGTAGTATTGAAATGGTACTTACTTATAACCCAATTCTCTGCAGACAACTGCGGCATTTCTCTCATACCAGGTTCCACAGGTTTTATTCCAATTACCCTGATGATATAATTCAACAAAACCTTGATGGATACTCCTTCCGCCAACCAGACGTATATTAGAATATTTCTCTACAAAATATAAATTTAAATGATAGCAAATCCATACGAAGTACGTTTTTACAAATATTTACAAAAAAAAAAATAGCCTCATAGATTAAAATGTTGGTTGAAATATGTTGTACACTCAGTGTACTTCCTTCTCTTCCCTACTACTGTGACAATGGACTCTTCCTACTTATAAATATGGCAAGTAGTCAGATTAAAGTCGGGGTTGAGAAAGAGTTAATTTACTCAAGTTTTTTTTCCGTTCTCTGTATGAGGATTTAATAAAGCTCTTCTTTGTTTCCTTTATCTAGTTTTCTGTTCCTTCAATACTCTCTCTCTAACTACTCCTTTCTAATTCTCGGCTATTTTGAACAAAGACAATATTACAACAATATGTGTCCGGCAGTCGTGAGTTCAATCCCTGGGTCAAGTAGTAGGGGAAATATATAGTTTGGTTCTGTAAAAAGAATCGGACAAACGACAACGAGACGCGAGTGAATTAGAGGCATTTTCAGCGGAATGGGAGCAGTATACTGCATTGATTTAATAAAAGTCCGATTCGTGGGATAAAGAAATTTATATATAGGCCACAACGGACACGTGGCCGAGTGGTTAGAAACCATGAAACCCGGGTTCAAATCACATCATGGTTGATTTGACAGTAAGCTGACTTCTTTCTTCATGTTATCTGTCTGGTGAAGGCGATCCCAAATGCCTGAAAATCATATCACAATTTCACTCACAAGACTTATTTATGCATTGTAAGTGAAATTGGGCAGACGTCGATGACTGGGTGAGGATTTGAGATTGTTCGGACCGTTGATCTCATCAGGTTGGATTTGCTAGATTTCAGGTTGGATTTGCTAGTTTTGTTCATTTTAATCGATTTCCTGTGTGTATCGTGTTGTGGTTGACGGAAGATTCGTGGGCAATGGGACAAACATATCCACAGGTGATGGATGTGCAAGTAACCTGGGTAGCAACCTTTCTTTCAAACATATTTCGTTCAGCAGGTTTCGATGACAAGAAAAATTTGATTAATTTGATTTAGTTTTTCTAATATTCTTACTTTTTCCATTTGGTGGGAATAAGCGAATGTAAAAATTGTCTATAGTGTCAATTGTCCCAAGCGCTTTCGGACACTTCTTGAACCATTTTCAAGGGTGGGTGGGTTATTGTTAAGTGTTGCTAATTTCTTTTCATCTTTGTTTAAGACGTAGTTTTTGTGATGCCTAAATTGTTGTAGCGTTTATTCCAACCCTCGCGAATTGAACGAGGCTAGAATTCAAGTTGGCATCTTTCTATTTTAAAAACAAAGAAACCTTCAATACCTTTGTGGTTTATGTAAAGGGACTCTCTCAACGAAATAACTTCTGTTACAGGACTTATGAAGGACGATTTTGTTATCAAACAGAATTATTCTTATGGGTTGTTGCACATTGTGGCTAAATGACTTTTTATTGGACATCGGTTTGATAAGTGACACGTGAGGCGTCTTCTTAAGGAAGTGGTGGTATGACCGATAGAGCTAATCGATTTTTGACAAGAAACAGCCTTGTACTAGGCTGTTAAATTGATACACTATGTTGGTCCTTGCTAAAATCGAAGCGATAGGGTTATTTTGATTAGTGACGACGAGGTTGGCTGTTTTTCATTTTCTGTAATATATTAGAAGTTTTACTTTGTCGATATTTACAGTATAAATATGGTGTTTAATGATTCGTTTCATATATATATATATATATATATATATATATATATATATTGAAAGTAAAGTCTGAAGATCCAGAAAAATAAAATTATAAATGGAGCCTTAAAAGTGGTCTGTTTTTCTTTTTTTCTTTATATATATATATATATATATATATATATATATATATATATATATATATATATATATAGGGCTTGGACAAAATAATTGAAACTGTTTGTTAAATTCAAAGAAAATTTCGTTAATATGGAGTTGCTCCTCCTTTAGCCTTTAGCTTTAATATGTCTAGGAATATTAATGTATTGGATATATATGTAATGGAACATTATCGTCTTGGAAGATGCAGTCACCATCAGGGAATAAACTCTTGGCCATTGGATGAACATGATCTTCCAAAATGTTCATGTAATCTTTGCTGTTGATTCTACCATGCAGGGCAAGTATTGAACTGAGACATTTCCATGATATGGCGGCCCAAACTATCATTGATCCACCTCCATGCTTCACTGATGGAAGAAGGCAGTCACGGTTGTAAGATTCTTTGGGCTGCTCCACACATAAACTCGCCCTGAAGTTGGGAAAAGAGAAAAACTGGACTTGTTTGACAATATGACTTGCTTCCATTGGTCTGCAGACCAGGCATTCTGATCTCTGCACCACTTCAACCTCTTTTGAATGTTGCGAGTGGAGAGAAGAGGTTTCCTCACAGCGGCCTTTCCATAATATGCAGCCTTATGGAGCTCACGGTGAACAGTTTTAGTAGAAACTGAATTATTTAGATGGTTATTCAACTCAGCAGTCACTTTGGCCGCCTTTGTCCGATGATTTTTTGCCACATTGCGTTTCAATGCACGTCAGTCTCTGTTAGTAAGTTTGCAAGTCCGGCCCGAATTGCTACGGTTGCTAGAGGTCTTGCCCTGTTTCTCAAATTGCATCAGTGTTTTTGATATGGTAGCTCTTGAAAAACAAAACAGTTCAGCAACCTTAGTGATCGAGGCTCTTGCCATGCGAGCTCCAACAATTTGCTCTTTATCGAACTCGGAGAGGTTATGCATTTAGCTTAAATTTTACTAAATTCTAAAAATAAATAAGACAAAGACAGTAAATTAGATAAATAAACGTATTTACAGTAGATATAACCTGCAAATACGAAGTTTTAGTCAAAGTTCTTAATATAATAGGTCTTCGAAATATAGGAGTGGATTTTGCAACTGTTCCAATTATTTTGTCCAACCCATATATATATTGACTTTGGAAATGAATATTTCTTTTAGGAAAGGAGATATTTGAAAAAGAAATCATTTTGTCTTTTTCAATCTTTAAATACAACAGAATTTCTTCACAATTCAATATTTGATTCTACCTACATAGGTCCAAAGAAGTTGTTTATTTTTCATTTTCAAATGCGACAGTACTTTCTTTCCAACCTAATATTTGATTTTACCTACATAGGACCAAAGTAGAATTTTGCTTATTTTTTATTTTCAAATGTGACAGTACTTTCTTTCCAACCTAATATTTGATTCTAACTACATATAACCAAAGAAGCTTTTGTTTCCTTTTCATTTTCAGATATAAAAGGACTTTTTTTCTATCTAATATTTGACACCATAAACATAAGACCAAGGGAGTATTTTCTTCTTTTTC
The DNA here is from genome assembly GCA_903632075.3 of Acanthosepion pharaonis. Classification (NCBI taxonomy): domain Eukaryota; kingdom Metazoa; phylum Mollusca; class Cephalopoda; order Sepiida; family Sepiidae; genus Acanthosepion; species Acanthosepion pharaonis. The sequence goes on from CAHIKZ030001283.1 coordinate 186,409, forward strand.
ATTGTTAAATTCAACTGGGCTTTCTTTCCAATCTCATATTTGACTACCCACTTAAGACCATAGAAACATTTGCCTCTTAATTTTCTTAACAAAAAAAAGATTAAATTTTAACAAAACATTTTTAGCCCTAAAAATAACATAATAAAAATTTTAAAAGTTGGATAATGAATGAACGTTACACTACTTTCTGTTCGACACAAATTTAGAAGCGTTATTTCTGTATTGAATTTAAAGTCGAGAACACAAAATAAATTCTTAAAATATAACTTTTAACTTACGGCAATTGTTTTCGTCTTCTTCATTTGAACAGTCTACTTCATGATCACAGAATTTAAATTCCGGAATACAAACCGGGATTCGTGGACATTTTTTCCAGCCTTTCTCGCATTCTGTCAAATAAAAGAATTTTAAAAATTTTTAATATTTCGGATTTTTTTATCAAAAAATTACTTTACCATTTGCAACTTATGACTACTGAAAGTGACTAGATAAAAAAAAATTATGACTTACACTCAATGAATGTTAACCAAAACCTAGATCTAATTGCTGAGTCGTTCAGATAAAGGTATTTTCTCTCCTGAAAGTGGTAACTTCCTCAGCATTAAAATCATAACTTGTGCGTAAAGAGAGTGAAGGGAAAGTTTATTTTTAACAGTATTTCCCAAAAATCAAAATATTAGAAATTATTATATCATATATCATTAAAGAAATAAAACGACTTCGAAAATTAAAAAAGAAATCTTTCCCCACTTTAACAGAAAGATCTTTCTTTATTAACCAATTTTTATTGAATCATTTCTTTTCGTATGCACACACAGACATATATATATATATATATATATATATATATATATATATATATATATATATATTGTGGATTATTAATTAAATGAATACGAAATTGAAAAAACTTATATCCCTAGATGATAAAACATATATCACAGACTAGATAAATTAATTGAAGCAAAAAGAATTAACTTATCCACAATTCGACGTGTACGGCCTCCGTTGCCAAGCGGACCCTGAATTTTGATCTATCACGATGAGACTATTTCTCTCGATGAGACTACAGGGATCTAACATGCTGGGAAAATGATCCATTCCCTGTGCTACTCCAGTAATTACCTTCTTCCTGCCATCCTCTGCCTTTACAGAAACAAATTCAGGCTGAAAATGAAGTACTATTGCCATATAGGAACAGGAGTTGCCCAGTCTTCACTTTCCAGTCTCGATGGCGTCCATAGCATCTACGCGGCCTTGTGAGTGATTAAATGTCTTCGACCTTACAACGCCTTTCTCTAAGTCGAAACGTTGTAAGCCTCTCGCAACTCTATCGATATTTCCATGGAACGTATTCAAGGTACATTCCTTATTTCCACCAGTTCTAACCTAAGACCCAGCAAACAAAGAACATTGTAACGAACCACTCTTCATATTCCATAAGGAAGATATAAGTTCCACTCCAACAGCTTTTTCCCTGCTACTTTATAGAAAAGAATCCCAAGAGGATGTTTTCCCGATCACTACAATCTTAATCTGTTCAACTTTAGGGTTAACCGTTACCTTCCCCACATATCCTCATAAACCGTGCCTCGTACCTCTTACTCTGCAATCATCGACTTCCAGTAGATCTTTAGCCAGGTTAAACATTATTGAGTCAGGTGAAAAATCTTCGGAGTGTTTTTATTTATTCATTTTCTATCATGCTCTGTTTCTTAATATTGAGCACTTTATTTGCAAAATATTCTCGCCTTAAGCTCATTATCACACAATAATTCACTAGTCGACGGAATTTATGGTTGTAAACAATCTTTGCCATTATTAAATGTTGAACTACACACACGCACACACACACATATACACATATATGTGTGTGTGTGTGGCTTGGCAAAAAGTTATCAAAAAATGCGAAAAATAGATAATGGTTGTAAAACTATTGGATCGCTTTAATGACATTTTATTAATCGCCTATTATGGCATCAGTAAACCTCTTAAGCATATGCGGTATTGTGTAATGGTTAACGACTCATAAAGAGAAATCGGTGAAGCGGGTTCGAATTTCTGTTGTGTTCGGTACATTCACTTCTGCACAAATAAACTTGGGAAGGGTATGAATCCATTTCGACATCTCTCCCCTGAAATACCACCACCGGCAACTTTCTACGGGTTTAAATAGCACAAATGACATGGCTCTGTTGCCTTGAGATGACAACAAGTCTCAAAGAAGGCTATCACTGAACATAAAAACAGTCCAAATAGGGACTGGCTTCATCAGACTGTCTCGCCCTAGACACACCAGACACTGCCGTATCTGCAGTATATGTAGTGCCTCTTAATGGACTAGTGACGTGACTGGAAATATTTCAAAGAAACAATTGCATTACAGAAGAAAGCAAAGGAAAGAAACCCGGTGTTTAAGTCTAAAAAATTAGTAAATAAAATATATTTACCAAAGAATCCACAAGTTCCATTTGAGATGGTAATACTGTCCAATGCTAAAATATTCATGCTTTTTGAAATAAAATTGTTTCCTTTTATGTGGGAAAAAGTGATATTGTGCTTTCCTTGGCTCAATTGGATCTGGGATTTCTGCCACGTATTGATTCTATTTGGTCTTATTTTCAGCATAAGATTGCCGTTGTCAAATATTTCCAATTCTCCAGAACCATGGAAAGAATAGTAGAAAGTCAAGCAAGCACTAACTGGCAACGTTTCTTCGGGAGCATGGAGATCGTGTTGGCTTCGCCTTCCATAATACAAACGGCTCCAGAAGTAATAGCCTGGAGATGAACAAAAAATAATATAAGCAAGATAATTTACATGAAAACACAACTAAAAAATTTAGACGATATGCAAAATAATGCACAAAATCTTCAGTATATTATATATGTATATATAAATTTAAATATATATATATATATATATATATATATATATATATATATATATTCAGATATCTTTGGTTGAATAATCTAGACATATCTATATTTTTATTTTAATCTTTTCAAATTCACGGATCAATTTTTTTAATGTTGGCATTAAACTCATTAAGAAAGGCTACGTAGTTTTTTATCTTTCCTTTTATTTTCCCAAGTACTTTTAATCTCATCCATGATCATATTCAGTGGTGAATTACTAAGGCAAAAACTAATGTAATAGATAGTTGTGAATGTTTTTGTAAATGCTCATGATCCAAAAATTAACGTTATCAAGGTAGTTAACTTAATTTATATTTGTAAATTTTTTAATACAATTTTGTTTTAATTCTAATTTTTCCCCAAAAATTACAATTTCTGTATTTTAAAATCTTGCTATTATAGACATTTTAAAACATTCTTGCTACTGTCATAATTAATCTTATTTAGTGTTAGTTGTAACTTTCTTATATAAGGGACTTCAAGAATTTGAAGTTTTTAATTTTTAATTTTCATGATGGGGTATACTTGTATTGCCAATTTAAATATATATATATATATATATATATATATATATATATATATATATATATATATATATATATATTATTTACATGTTTAGTTAAATAATATGGACAAGTTCTGTCTATTAATATCACGTTTCATGAAACCAATTTCAAGTAACTCATGGTGACGTCATATTAAAGGTCAAATTGATATATATATATATATATATATATATATATATATATATATATATATATATATATATATGATATTTAATATAATGATACATCAGCCGTTGTTGGTATATTTCAAATGCTAGGTATAGGTCAGGTTTGCACTAAATTCAAAAAGATAGATCTGCATAGATCCGTTTGGCCAAGAACCAAAATATAGACATTGGTCCGGTTTACACGAGACTCAAAATTGTACACCTTAAGTTGTTCATATAGTTTAGTAGGTGAATGCAAATCCTTGAGCATTTCGTCATGGTGGAATGGTTAACAAGCTTATTTTACCATATGAATTACTACTGAGTAGTGAGTTCGGTCACTTTCGATCTTCTGCTACATTCATGTTTCGCTTAGTAAATCATTATATATAAGTGTATGAATATAACATAATGGTTTTTGTGAAGTATATTTATTGTCTTTAAATTGTTATGCTGAGTGTAGATTAGCTTATGCTGTTTTGTTATGTTTCTGGTCAATTTATTTTCGGAGACGTCTATCACAGACTGGTTTTGATGATATGAGATTAAAATTTAGATTAATAATAAAACTCGCAGAATTTCTTAATTTCCTTCTCTCTTTCGCCTTTTCCCTTTCTCTCTCTCTCTCTCTCTCTCTCACACACACACTTTCACATTCTCTTCACGCATACACTCATCCACACACACATTTGGCATCTGTGCATATATGTTTCTACGCGTAGAGTTTATAAATAAATATGAGTAAGCATAGATAGAGATATAGATATGAATTGGCTGAGATAGATAAATAGATAATGAATAGACTATGATAGATAATGAATAGACTGAGATAGATAAATAGATAGATAGATAGATAGATAGTGAATAGAGTATGATAGATAGATATGAATAGATAGATAAATAGAAACACACTGATATAGCTAGCTAGCTAGCTAGAGAGATAGATAGATAATGAATAGATATATATATATATATATATATATATATAGAGAGAGAGAGAGAGAGAGAGAGAGAAACATAAACAGACTGAGATAGATAGATAGATAATGAATAGACTGAATAGACTTATATAGATAGCTAGCTATGAAGAGACTGAGATAGATAGATAGATAGATAGATAGATAGATAGATAGATAGATAGATAGATATAAACATCGGAATGAATATATATGAAGAGATATAGATAGATATGAACAAATAGAGATGCATATGAACATATAGATAGATATGAACAGGCTAAGATAGACAGATTCTTAATTTCTATATATTTACCTGAATAGAGACCGGGAGAATGATCTAGATCCGGGTATACGTTTTGCCTTCCACTTCCGACTGTCCATGTACCTGGATCATACTCATAGCCACATTGATAAGGATGTTCAACGTCACATGCAATGGAAACAGCTGGAATAATAAAAAAAGAAACACAGTTTATTTGATCAATGGTTCTTCTTTTTAAACAAATTAAGTCCTTTGCTTATCTTTTTGCAATTCTTAAGAAATTTAAACTGAAACTTAACGAAACTGCATAATATTTCAACAAAATAAATTATCATCTTTACGACATATGAGAATATGTTTCAAGTTGTGGGGGAGGATTCTATGTTGTTAGGTGTTTGATAAGTCAACACTTTTAGTGTGAATCAATACTTTTGATATGAGTGAGTACGATAGTAAATATTTATGGCTCCTGGAACATTTGTCTCGCAAAAAATATCGGAGGACTCATATGAGTCCAGGTAAAAACATCTAAAAACCAATTAATTAAAAACAAACAGTAAAAAATATGGGAACTATCAGGACAGAAGACATGCTCATCAATAGGCTGAATAAAATCCAAAGACGGAACGCTCGTATTAGAGAAAGAAAAAAATCTTCAGCGCTAGGATGAATATATTGGAGATCTCTTCCACGGCGAAAGAGAACAGCCGGCAATATACAGAAATAACGACAGGCCAGAAATACTAAAAACCAAAGTGGAAGCTACAATGGCCAAATTTAACAGAAACAAAGTTGCAGGGCCAGACTTAATTCTAATAGAGATGTTGGCAGCCTTAGATGATTTCGGCAGAGACAAGATTACAGAAATAATAAATGAAATCTACAACAGTGGTGATATACCGGAAGACCTAAGTAGATCTATTTTCATAGCACTGCATAAGAAGCCAGGCGCAAATGTATGTGTACTCCAATGGACAATCAGCCTAATGAGCCACATAACAAAACTCATCATCCGAATTATGGTGAATAAGTACACGCAGCAAAATCAAACCAGAGATAGGACAAGAACAATGCGAGTTTGTTAAAGACAACGAAACAAGGAACGCGATATTTATGCTCTGAATGTTATCAGAAAGAGCAATAAAAATGCAGAAGAACGTGTACCTGTGCGTTATAAACTATGCAAAAGCATGAGACAAAGTACGCCACAAAGATCTGTTAGAGCTGTTCTGCAACTTTGACATATTCGGTAAAGACATTAGAATAATCAAAAACTTCAACTGGCAGCAAACCGCCTGCATACGGATAAAAAATTAGTTTCAGCAGATATACAAAAATAGAAAGGGGTGTAAGGCAAGGATGTGTCTTCTCACCGGACTTATTCAACCTATATAACGAGTCAATTATGAGAGAACTAGAAATCCTTCCAGGATTCATCATTGGCAGCCACAATCTTATAAGATATGCAAATGACACAGTGCTGATAGCACACAAGGAAAGGAAACGACAAAAGCTCCTACAGAAGGTAGCGAAGGTGGGCGAGAAGAAAGGACTAAGCATAAAAGTATGTGAAGACAGAATGCATGATCATCAGCAAAAAGATGAGCCGAAAATCCAAATTTCTTTATAAAATCAAGCAGGGACAGAAATTTAAATATCTGGGAAGTGTTCTAAGTGAGGACGGAAAGTACGACATTGAGATCCGAAGACATATTGGGTTGGCGAAAGATGCATTCCAAAAGCTAAGCAGAGTATTAAAAGACAGGAAATTTTCGTTAGAAACAGAGAAAACTGTTACGTAATATCAGTCCTGAACTGTTACAGACGAAGTAATATCAGTCCTCCTATGAAGGTCCTCCAGTAAATGTTGGACATTCTCCCCACAGACGAAGAAAAGACTTGAAAAGCTGAACAGAAACAATGAAAAGAGACTTACTGAACTGTTACTGAAATATCAGTCCTCCTATATGGGAGTGAATGCTGGACAATCTCCTCAAAGATGAAGAAGAGACTCAAAGCAGAAACAGAAAAATACTGGTTCTACAGAAGGATGCTGGACAATGAATGATGAAAGACGCCAGAAACAAAGTGAGCAACAACGAGGTCCTTTGGGATAAATAAAACAAAGAGGAAACTTCACTTAATATCAGGAAATGCTTGAAATTTATGCGACATGAAACAAAGAAAAAAAATCTGATATATCAGTCCTCCTATAAGTAAACGGAATTCTCCTCACAGGGGAAGAGGGACTTGGGGAAAGAAACAACGCGTGACTGAATATTTAATGGGCTTCCTATATGGCAAATTGGACAATGGCAGATGAAGGATTTGGGAGAAAGAAACAAAAAAGATCAAACTGAACTGTTTTAATTAAGACCTGGACAATCTCCTCACAGATGAAGGATAGAAGGAAACAAAAAAAAAGGCACTGAACATAATATCTCCTATATGGTCATGTAGGGACTTACAGCACATAAAAAGAAGAAAAGAATTATATGAACTGTTGTATATATTCCTCCTATAAAAGTGAATTGACATGTGTACAGAACTGAAATGAAAAGAAAAAATCATTGAAACTGAAGTTACAAGAATGCTCCTATAGGGCAGTAAATGTTGGACATTCTGTGTGAAAAACAACTTGTGCATGATAGTTAAAAAATCTGAATCAGATCAGTCCTCCTATATGGGAGTGAATGCTGGACAATCTCCTCACAGAAAAGACTTGAACAACAGAAACAAAAGAAAAGGCGGCCGTTCCTCCTATATGGCCTATGGACAATCTACACGTCTGAAACAAAGAAAAGAGTACTGAACTGTTGTATGTGTGTGAATGTGTGATGTGTGTGTGTGTGTGTGTACTGAACTGAGAGAGAGTGAATGCTGGACAATCTCAGAGAGAGAGGAAAACAAATAAAGAGAGTTAGAGAGGAAGTAAAGAGAGAGAAGAAGAGACTTGAAAGCAACAGAAACAATGAAAAGAGAGAAGAGAATATCGTCCTCCTTTCCTTATTATAAATTTAACGAAGCGTAATATCAGTCCCCTATATGGCAGCGATTCAATTTTTGACTTGCAAAGCCAAAGAAAAAGTACTGAACTGTTTGGGTAACCCACAATTTTATTGTCACTAAAAAAATTATCCACTTTGGTTGAAAGCCATTATCCCTTTTTAACACCCCAAATTACGTGTATTATTCTTCCGGTGACAGATAATCCCAATTGTTCAATAGTGAACAGAATGATAATTATTTAGTTTAATACCCACAGAATATTAAACACTCAGATGAAAATGCAATAATTTTATAAATGTATTTGGTAATCATTCGATGGTAATTTGGTAATTTGAAGGTTAGTATTTGATGGTAATAAAATGATCATTTGATTCTAATATGGTTTTTTGTTGGTAATATTTGTTGGTAACGTCGTAATTTGATGGCAATATGTTAATTTGATGGTAATATTTTATACTAGTACGTACATTTTATGGTAATATTTATGTAATAGTACAATGTAATTGCAGTATTACCTAAATATTAACATTATTATTTTTTCCATAGAACTCGTGTCCGATTTTATTGCATACTTTTACTTTCAATTCATTTTCATCATATACTTGGGTTTTATTACCATTTTAATCATTAAAATAATAGCGGAGTCAAAGGAAAAACGTCCTTTTAACACACGGTTCTTTGCAGTTACGAATGCCTAAGTCTTCGAATCCTTATTTTCTGGTGGCATAGAAATGATATTTATGATATGACGACTAGAATGTTAATTGTTGAGCTTAACTAACAAGAAAATCTTTTTAAAATGTGTGGGATCTTATAAGTACAATGTTATTTCAAAATGATTTCAATACTGACGTCATTGTAAATGGCAGGTTAATTTGAAAAATACCTATAATAACCCGACAATAACTAGAAATTTAGGTACTTTTTTTCACATCCTTAAGAAAAATTGGGTCAGAAAACAAAATTTTGTTTTAAATCATTTGCTTTTGTTTGGTGGAGTTCAATAAAAAAAAAAAGCCGATAAAACAAACGGCAGTACTTACGGCAATTCACTTCATCGCTGCTATCATTACACTCACTGATTCTGTTACACCAGCCTTGTGAAACGACGCATTTCTCGTTACTAACACATGTGAACATATCATTAGGACAATCTGAAATGAGGAAGAAGTTAAAGTTTTAGATTTTCTTATTGTTGTTGTTAAGTAGTTTTCAACGTCTCAATAAACTGAATACATGCATTTGTTTTTAAATGAATTCTATAATTTTATAAAATCTGATATGGACGGGATAGATCAGTAAAATTGACGTCAAAATGAAGGAGGCTTATTTCTTTTCAAAATCATGAGGGTCAATTGATAAGTTCTTCAATTTCGTAAAACATACTTTCGACCAGAGAGAATAAAAAATAAAATTCAGTTTACAGCGGCCTTGTTTTTAAAGGCACAATTTTAACACAGATAAAACGTGGTTTTAAGTTCCAGGTTTTTTTTATAAAAACTTGTCTTTAATTCTTATATTTAATCATTTTTAAGTTACATAAAGAATATAAGAATAGTCTGAAATATTAAGACAAGATTTTCGCACCAAATAGTGGGTGAAAACGATTCCGTTTAAAACTTATGCAAAATGAATTTAATGTACTCACCAATTTTGCCACAGGTCCCGTTCTGAAGGTTGACATTGTCTATCAATAATCCCAAATGGCTGGCTTTGCCAACAAATTCTAAGTATACGTTGCCTGCAGCCAGTTGGAATTGTCCGAGTGTCCATTTAGTTTGGGAAGTAAAAGTAAGACTCCATTTTGATAAATTTCTGCCATCGCTATAATGAGCTATCACTTCCAGACTAGAATCACTTCCACCAGCATAGTGGAACTGTAGACAAGAGTCTCCAATTGTTTCATTCGGAGACATGATACTTGCTTTGCCACTGTTTAATGACATTGAATAAGCTGCAAGCAAATAATTGAAAGAAATTAATCATTTAACGCAAAAATTATATATTATAATATTTTATTTGACCAGATATTAGTTTGAGTCATAAATAATTTCCGTTTTGGATAAACAATTGTAATGGCGAATGTATCATCCTGTCAATGGCGGACTGGGTTTAAAAACATTGTTTGCCAGGATGATGATGATTGATTATTTTTACAGCTTATCAGTCCTTTACGTGTTATTTAAAGCCAGGAAATATTTTTTTCGATTAAGAATTGTTTGAAGATAATAATTATTTACTGATACATTTCCTACTAATTAACCGATAACTGCGGAGGGAAGAAAGAGTGGATTCGTGCCTTCCCCAAAAGGATTTTGCGCGTAAGTGAATGTAATGAACCCGAATGGAATTCGAACTCGGCTCTCTGATTGCCAATTCTGAGCCATTATCCATTACACCAGCAGCATATCCAAGCTTATAGAATCTATTGTTCCCAAGCAGCTCCCCATCTAGACACTGACGAAGCCTGGCGTTGCTTAACTTCGGTGATTGTACAACCGGTGGTTCAACGTCATATGACCGTAAGCCTGGTTGCCAAGTGACAAATGGAGCCAACCCACAATTCCAATGCTATCATTTAATTTTCATAACGAATAAATCAACTTTAAATAGCACATATGGAAAAAAATTACAAAGAAAATTGTGGAAAACGTGTATTTCTTAATAATTACAGTGTATATGTACTGTACATATTACTGGCGCTAGATACCACTTGTAAATACAAAATGTCGTAAGTGATTTTTTTTTAATTTGAAATAATTGTTTCATATTTTAATTAGTTTACTGTACAATTTACACATTAACAGTTCAAAAGTACAATAGAACAATGCTTGCAGTTTAATATATTAAGAGCAATCGTTTGTGTTCATTCGAAGTTTCTGCGAATTTGTAAATAAATGTTTCTGTATCCAATTCTTCTAATATTATCAATAAATAATGTATATGATTTCAAATTCTCCTCAGTGAATTTCTTAACCTTTTTTATGTCCTGTAGCTTCGAAAATCTCCGTTCATTGGACTTGAGTAACTGACAGCGCGCAGATAACTTTATGAAATTCTTGTTCCTTTTTATTACTAAATCAGTCTGTTTCTTTATTGTATTTCTATTGGATAGAGGGGCCCACTTGTCATCACATATCGTAGAGTCAAATCAAATTGGTTAGAATGACAATCCCCTCAAAACATAATTTAGCAAAACCTAAACCAGATATTTTAATGTGTCTAAAGATTTTCAAGGATTTTCTAGTGAGGCTATCGAAAATTGGGCGCAAATTGGTTACATTTTTAAGAGTGGTTATTTTCTCTTTGTCTATATTTTTGAATGTTTCCATTTGAGCCGAAAGCTTTTGAATCTATGCCATAAAATCAAGACTATGAATACGCCATTAAAAAAGATATAATTTATTATTCATTAATCGTTGTTACCGCCTGTGACAGATTGCGATCTAATATGAGTTATTTCCCGCCATGTCTTACCATCTCCAAGAAGCTTATATAAATGTCTACTCCTTTCATTAGTTGGTGATCACAGAATTATGTTCTCCCACCAGTTCTGTTTTTGGTTGTTGCTTACTTCTTTTTCCAGGCATCATCCACTCAGGACACAATTTAGCGAGCCCTGCACTATATCTTTTAAAGCTTCCAAATTGTTTCAAAGATTTCGTATGGATGGTTCCATTTCTAAGGATGGTTATTTTCACTTTGTATATCAGCTTGTGATTTGTAATGCTGCGTATTTTCAGCCTACTTAAGTCTGATATCTATGACTGCAATACACTTTTTCAGCCACTTAAGCTTTAAACTTTGGACATTTTCAATTACTGTTTCATTGAAAATAAACAGATATCACCAATTTATGGTTTGAACATTTCCCAACGATACAGGCATAATTAGTTAACGATTCGAGTCAAAATGACTGACAATTCTAGAACCCATGAAGTTCTGGAAGGGACAACTCAACACCGCCGACTCAACACCGCCGACTGAGCACCGAGAAAACTCAGTAACAGAAAAAATAACTTAAACAGAATAAAAGTTATTTATTAATAATTAAAACCTTAATTAGTGAACATTTTTACTTTATTAAAAAATAAATTTCTTTACTATTTATTTTGTTAAAAATAATTTTTAAAAAATCACTAATTAAGGTTTTAATCCTTAATAAATTACTTTCATTCGGTTATATAAAAAAATAGAACCGGATTTTTTTTGTATATAATTGAAGCGATAATAGACATAAAATCTACCTTTTAAAAATGAATTTTCATGTTTTTTTGTTTTTTTGTTTTTTTACAAACCGTTTGGCACACAAGTTCATGCAATCTTGTTTAAGGGCTAAATGGTAAAGGCAGACATTAAAATGGAAATAAGTCGTTTCGTATTATTAATATTTACCTGAAATGTTCAAAATCAGGTCCGGATTTACAAATTTTTCCAGCTGGGTGTGGTACCATCCATGCGTAAAGTTATAGCCACAGAGATACAGGTGTTCAAAATTACAAGATATGGATCGTGCTGAAATTCGCAAAGAGAAAAAGAAAAATTAACGTAGAATTAATGTGAAAAAAAAATGTTAATTCTAAATTTTCCAAATTAATAAAAACACTCTGTATACGTCTATATGCCGTGTCCCTTCTCGACGTGTTGCGATCATGGCTCTTCACGACTTTCTATCACTTTTGACACATAGCAATTTTTATCCCTTTGTAAAGCCAAATGTCCACCCGCATTCCGATCAACATTCACACAAGCTCATCATGTTGGTGACTCACTACCTCCTCCTAGCTACTTTACACTTGATATACCCTGTGAGTGTTAAATTTTCTAAGTCTTCATCATCATTGTTTCCAAAAAAAATTCAACCGTCTCTGTCTGATTGTGAGTATTAGTGCTCTTTTCGTTATCATTTTCTTTAAGATTTCCTAGTTGCTTATTCGTTCTGTCCATGGAATACTCAGTATCCTTCTGTAGAACAACATTTCTGTTGCCCACAGTTTATCTGTAAGGAAATTGTCCAGCATTCACTGCCATATAGGAGGACTGATATTAGGTAACAGTTCAGTACTCTTTTCTTTGTTTCTGTTGCTTCAAGTCTCTTCATCATCTGTGAGGAGATTGTCCAGCATTCACTGCCATATAGGAGGACTGATATTACGTAACAGTTCAGTACTCTTTTCTTTCTTTCTGTTGCTTCAAGTCTCTTCTTCATCTGTGATGAGATTGTCCAGCATTCACTGCCATATAGGAGGACTGATATTGCATAACATTTCAGTACCCTTTTCTTTGTTTCTGTTGATTCAAGTCTCTTCTTCATCTGTGAGGAGATTGTCCAGCATTCACTGCCATATAGGAGGACTGATATTACGTAACAGTTCAGTACTCTTTTTTTTGTTTCTGTTGCTTCAAGTCTCTTCATCATCTGTGAGGAGATTGTCCAGCATTCACTGCCATATAGGAGGACTGATATTACGTAACAGTTCAGTACTCTTTTTTTTGTTTCTGTTGCTTCAAGTCTCTTCATCATCTGTGAGGAGATTGTCCAGCATTCACTGCCATATAGGTGGACTGATATTACGTAACAGTTCAGTACTCTTTTCTTTCTTTCTGTTGCTTCAAGTCTCTTCTTCATCTGAGGAGATTGTCCAGCATTCACTGCCATATAGGAGGACTGATATTACGTAACAGTTCAGTACTCTTTTCTTTCTTTCTGTTGCTTCAAGTCTCTTCTTCATCTGTGATGAGATTGTCCAGCATTCACTGCCATATAGGAGGACTGATATTGCATAACATTTCAGTACCCTTTTCTTTGTTTCTGTTGATTCAAGTCTCTTCTTCATCTGTGAGGAGATTGTCCAGCATTCACTGCCATATAGGAGGACTGATATTACGTAACAGTTCAGTACTCTTTTCTTTCTTTCTGTTGCTTCAAGTCTCTTCTTCATCTGTGATGAGATTGTCCAGCATTCACTGCCATATAGGAGGACTGATATTGCATAACAGTTCAGGACCCTTTTTGTTTGTTTCTGTTGTTTCAAGTATTCTTCTTTCATCTAAGGAGATTGTCCAGCATTCACTGCCATATAGGAGGACTGATATTACGTAACAGTTCAGTACTCATTTTTCGTTTCATCTTGTTTTTCTAAGATCTCTTCTTCATCTGTGATGAGATTGTCCAGCATTCACTGCCATATAGGAGGACTGATATTGTAGTTAACATTTCAGTATCCCATTTTTCTTTTGTTTCTGCGTATCTTATAAGTTCTCTTCTTCATCTGTGAGGAGATTGTCCAGCATACACTGCTTTATAGGAGGACTGATATTACGTAACAGTTCAGTACTCTTTTCTTTTGTTTCTGTTTCTTCAAGTCTCTTCTTGTCCAGTATTAATGTGAAAAAACAATCTGTTAATTCTAAATTTTCCAAATTAATAAAACACTCTATATTCTTCTATATGCCGTGTCCCTTCTCGACGTGGGCGATCATGGCTCTTCACGACTTCCTATCACTTTTAGTCCTTAGCAGTTTTTCTCCCTTTTTGAAGCCAAATGTCCACCCCCATTCCGCCATCCATTCACACAAGCACATCATGTAGGTTACTCGCTAGGTCTCTTGCACTTGATATGCCCTGTGAGTGTTAAATTTTCCAATCCCTCCTTCATCATTATGTGTCCAAGAAATTTCAATTGTATCTATCTGATTCTGAGTATTAGTATTCTTTTCGTTACCATTTTTCTAGTTACTTACTCCTTCTGTCCAGGGAATGCTCAGTACCCTTCTGTAGAACAGCTTTTCTGTTGCCTCCAGTTTATGTGTGCAGAGATTTCCAACATTCACTGCCATATAAGAAGATGGACATCACATATCAATTTAGCACTCTTTTCTTTGTAATGATTTTCTTTCTGTTTCTTAGTATTCTGCTTTGCTTTCTGAATTGCTAAATCGAATTCGTCTCCGGGGTTCCCAGATATTTAAAATTCTTACGACACTTGTTTCATGTTGTTATCAATCCATTTTGTCGTTTGCATCTTGAATTTTTTTCATTACTTAGATCGTTAACCATTTTCTCTGTAATGCAAGTTGGTGGAAAGTGTATTTATGAAAAGATCTTTTTTACGATCTTAATTTTTATTTGAGTATCAACCATAAATCCGGTGTTATCTGCGTATCTTATATTGCTAAGATTACGTTAACTGATAATAAATCCCATTAAGTTCTCCAGTTCCCTGACGATAGCATTGCTATAGAGATTTAATAAATCTGGAGAGAAGACACATCCTTGTCTCACGCTCTTTTCTATTTTGCCGTATCTACTCAATCCATTTTCCATCCGTAGACAGGCGGTTTGCTCCAAGTTATGGATTATTCTAACATTCATTCCAAATAACCCTAGTTTTTTCTGGCAGTTCAAATAGATTTTTGTGACGTAGTATCTTATAATTCTACGTGTCCATTCATTTCTAGAATTAGCACGTATTTATTTTTATTTAATAGCTAAAAAATAATGGATTATTTGGATTTTAATAGTCGTGGAATGATCGGACAAAAACATATCAAACACATTATTTGGTTTCATTTTGAAAAAATGAAAGAAATTAAGAAACGCCCTGGCAATGCCTATTAAATAATGGACTATTCTCAAACATTTGTAACAGTTTGATTTTGAGGGAATGTCGGACAAAAAAAAACATATCAAAGTTAAATTACTTGGTTTCACTGAGAAAATGAAAGAAATAAAGAAACGCCCTGGCAATTTCATAAATAATGGACTATTCTTTTTATTTTGATCGCATATTCGTTTTATATGTAGTTTTGGAGAATTTACGAAAAAGTAAAAAAAATATTTCGCTGTTGAAATGAATTCTTGATACCGGTTACAGAAATTGGAATTGTTTCTTGGCATTGACTTTTTTTTCATAACTCTCTTAGTGTTGTTTCGACAAACTGAAAATAAATGAAAGGAAAGTGTGTTTAATGAAAAAATATTTTATGAGATTTTACTTAGCAAAAACAAGTTACTGATATAGCGTGGCATTCGATAATGAAAAGGTTACTCATTGGACATTTAATAGTTGTAATATGATAGAATATTATTATTATTAAATACTATTTTTTAAAGAGCGAGAGGTGTCACATTGATTAATTTTAGAAAAGGCACCTCTTTAAAAATGGATAATGATCTGATTGATAAGATCGAATTAATAAGAAACATTTAATTACTGGTAAAAAAATTATAAAATAAAATGGTTTAGTTAAAAAAACTACAGTTGAACGCTGGAAATTTTGTCAAGAAAAATACATATATATTTATTGCGAGGATGTGTGCGTTTTTCTTTTCTTTTCTTTTTTTTCTTAGTGTTTTGGAGGAATTTGGATAAAAAGTAAAAATTATTTTTGACACGTAAAAGAGAATAAAAAGTAAATAATTTACATTTTTTCCAATATAACCTTCTCGGTGTTGAATTTTTTTGTTTTTCATATTCTCTCTTACTCCTAGTGGCTTTATTGCCTTGTTTATGGTGAAATGATTTAAAGAAATATAAAAAAAATTAAAATTGCTTTAGAATTCACAAATAAAGTAATTTCATATTCTCTCTTACTTAGTAACCCCTTTGTCTCCAAGGGGCTTTACTGCCTTGCATGGGGTGAAATGATTTACGGAAATTAAAATCGCTTTAGAATTCACAAATAAAGTAATTTCTGCCACTTCAACAACAAAACTTAAGTATTTGAATTTTAAATGTATTTTTTAATATTTAAATTATTTTGTCTTGATCTGTAGTTTGATGTATATTTTATAGCTTTGAGAAGTTTTAAATGTAATTCATATTGTTTAAAACACAACGCCTTTCACTGAAACATGTGTATCGACTAAAAATATAACGTTTTGTGTAATTAGAAATAAGATCGAATTAAAAATGAAATCTCGCACTTTCGTTTATAAATTATTACAATCACTATACACAAATAAAATGGTTTATCTAAAGCCGGGCAGGTGCCATTGTGAAGCTCGATTTTTCGATTTCAACAGAACATGAAGAATACCTTTTATTCCATGTTCTTTTTCAAGAATGAGTCGAGTCATGGCCTGTTTAACATAAAGCTGCATTTTGTGAAGAGCTGTGTCGTTCAAAGATCGAAGAACCATAGACTTCTTATTCTTGTGTAAAGTCGACACCTCCAGACGACAATCGTTTCCTATTATTCTGTAAGAAATTTGTATGCAAGTATTTGTCAAATTTTCTAAAGGGGAAATTAATCCAAATCTTCCACGGCCTGAGTTCCTTGAAGAGACAACCATAGAATAACCTGAAAAAGAAAATGTATTTTTAACATAATATTCTCTTTAATACAATTATAATAAAATGAATCATTTAATACAACTTAAAATAATGTAACAAGAATCATTTAATAATGAAAACAAACGACAAAGGAAATTAGATCTGGTCCAGTACTCCTTCAATATATTCAGAGATTCTTGATAGAATCCAAAGACGAATCAGCAATATTATTGGTAGTGTGGAATTTCAACATTTTGATTATGTCATTTATTTTCTCTTCGAGTTTCATGTGCTACCCATTCTCTATGAATGTTTGACGCTTCTGTCTAAAAGTTTGGCATCTTCTTCCCATCAAAGTATTGATGGGAGTTTCCTTCTTAACCTTTTGTTCGAGGTAGTGTGGAATGTCAACATCTTGATTATGTCATTATTTTCTATTCGAGTTCCAAGTGCTACCTATTCCCCATCGATGTTTGATGCTTCTGTCTGAGAAGACGATGTCTTCTTCTTATCAAAGAAGCAGTGGGTTTCAAAAATAATTGAGCTAATAATAAAATCTCCATTAACGCAGAGTTTTTCCGGGTGGGGGGGGGGTATTCTACTACACAAAAAACCTCCGAATAAGTTCTATTTTTTCGAAAACAACGCCCTTTTCATCTGTCTATATTTCTGAGATATCATTCGAGGACACATGGCCCAGTGGCTAAAAGCGTTAGTTGAAGTAATCCAAAAATAAAAAAAGTGATTTGATCCAAAGCGTTTTGAGTTCAATACCTGGCTACAGCAGAGGGAAGCAAACACGTAGAGAGTTGAGTTACAAAGGTGGAATTAACAGAAACTGGGAAATCCTCAAAACAGGCATTTGAATTAGAACAATCTACCCACGTTGACTAAATAAGGTGTTCGATTTTAAATATCACCTGAAGAAGGCCTGGACGTAAAAAAAAAAGCCGAAACTTCGTGAATATGGCAATACAGGTGGGTACAACAATCAGAATGATGTAAATAGTGTAAACAATTCACTTTTTCTGTTGGGGTTATAGTAATATTATTTGGATTTTATCGCACAGAACCACTTTTTTGGCATCCATCAGTCTTTCTGACTTCTGTAAAATATTGTCTATTACAATAACTAATGATTTGGGTAAAAGGAATTTAAAAAAAAGTTTTACATTCATTATTAATAAATATATAAAATAAAAATAACATTTATGTGAAAAAGTGATAATCTCTAATAGTAGTATTAGTAGTGGAAGTAATTGTATTTCATTTTTATAATTTTTGTTCAGTGTCCTTCTGTTCCATGAAAAAGTATTTTATCTTTATTATTATTATTGGTGTTGTTGTTAATAGTAGTAGTAGTGCTAGTAGTATTAACATTTCATTTTTAATAATTTTCGGTTCGTTTTCTTCTGTTCTATCAAAAATTAATTCTTTATTATTATTATTATTACTAGTAGTAGTAGTAGTAATAGCTATACCAATAAATAATTTATAATAATTTTTGCTCAATTTCCTTCTGGTACATGAGAAAGTAATTTACTATTATTATTACTATTATTAGTAGTAGTAGTAGTAGTAGTAATATTTAATATCTAGTATTTAATATTTAATCTTCCATCAAAAAGTTTTTTGTTTTACATGAAAAAGTATTTTATTATTATCATAAGTAGTCGTAGTAATAGTAGTTAATTTTTATCAAAGTTCTTGTTACCTGAAAAATTATGAAAAATCATGGAAAATTATTTTATTTTGTTAAATTATTTTTCTTATTGTTATTATTAGTGCTATTATTATTGTTAGTAATAGTAGTAGTATTTAATTTTTACTAAGCTTCACCAACGTCAAGGTATTTCTGTAAGCAAATGATACCAGCGATTTATGCAATCCAAGATGAATTGCTGCTCCTGAGAATAACATGAATATCAAAATATTTTCATATTTTTCTTTTCTCGTGTTTTCTTTTTCCATAAAGCTTTTGAAGGCGTTTCGTATAACCTCATATTTTAAATATACACTTTGTATTAGTGTTAAAAATTGACATATTCCCTTTGAAAAGTTGTGTTGAATCAATGCAGTATTTTATCTTCTCAATATAATCATGGATTGCATATGAAAACAATCAGATATATTTTACCTGAACTAGACTTCTGTCTAATCCAGCCCCTTTGGCCCTGGGAGACATTCCGGTAGCCACATATCATTTCATCAGTAAACTCACAAGGAATGCCTCGTTCTGAAATTTAAAACAAGTATTTTATGATTTCAAAAAAAAAAAAGAATGGGAGAAAAAAAAGTTTTAAGCTTAATTTCGCAAAAGTTAACCAAAGAAAAATTAATGTACAGTAGATTGAATAGATGTAATATATAATTCATGAAAATACGATATAACACACACACACACACACACACACACACACAACACACACACACACATTGACACACTACACACGGCATTCACATACACGTAAATATGTTGGACACTTTTTAAAGGGGGGTAATATGCTGTCTATGTAGTCCACCAGTGGCAGTGGTTTAGAAAATTTTGCTGATGTCATAAAAAAAATCCAACATAACAACAATAAATAACGCAAACATTGTTTTTTTTAACTTAATATAAAAATAATGAAAATTAATAATCAATTGCTGAAAGCTCCTGACGAGTGGACCGAACGATTACAAAAAGGTTCTTCTACGAAACTCTGGAGTCGGAGTGTTGAATATAGCATACATGAGCCAAGTAACAAATGTCATATTTAAATGCAATAAATTTAAATTCAACCCCAATCGCCATCTTCTGCCTCCCAGAATTTTTTTCTTGTCCATTCTCCTTACTTTTCTCGTTTTCTTTCACTCTCAATAACCACTTTGCGTCTTCGTGGCATTATCGCCTTGCTTGGGGTGAAATGATTGCAAAAAACTAGAATATAAAGTGATATCCCGAGTCGACAAACACTTAATAATGGCTATGAACATATTCAACAGTAACCAGGTATTCGTGTTTCTAAAAAAGGAACTAATTCTGTTCGTTTAATACAAATGTTGGATAAAATTAAACAAACAAAATTAGAGAATACAAACTTGTTTATAATGAATTTAATAGTGTCCTGAATATTGTACACACAAAACCACAGTGGTCAGTCACAAAAAGGATTTTAATCATTTTCACCCAAATCAATAGGCAGAAGTTAGGCTGATTACTGGGCAAACGAAGTCATCAGAATACAATTGAGGACTGTGAAAATGCACACACACACACACACACACACACGCATAAAATAAAAACTGTGAGGACGTGTGACACTGCATAAGCCATAGTATCGCTAAATGTCATCTGTGGATAAAATAATAAAAATCTAATTACAATTTCAAAGTGTCTGGAACTGAAAGCTTGATTCCTTTCAGTGATCAATAAAACAAGTTACAGTTCGTTAATTAGTACGAGGATAACTTTCATTCACCTGAATGTAACAAATTTCGATTTATGATTCCATCAACACCCATAAACCTCTAGAGCAATATTCTTATATCTTAATTTCGAAAGTTAATTGCAATAATGATTTGATCTCACATCTGATGTATCACTTAAGGTTATAACGTTTTTACAACCTCGTGTTTCTGTATCATAATTCGATGAACTTGTGCCTAAAAACAAATTGTTCGAAAATAACATCCCTATGCCAAAAAATCTATTTTTGCACATGCATATTTAATACTCACATTTCATAATTCAAACAGTTAGTTTCGAAATGTCATAATACGCATATTTCATAATGCAAACAACCAAATAGTTCCTAAATGCTATAATACGCATATTTCATAATGCAGACAACTAAATATCTCCGAAATGTTATAATACGCATATTTCATAATCCAAACAACTAATTAGTTCCCAAAATGTCATAATGGTTTAACATCATTGCTTATTGCTTAGTATAAATAAAAATTGCAGTTTATTTTTGTTTTTGCAGACAGCATGCAGTTCCTGCATCACTTTTAGTGCACGTCCTGTGCACTGATTACATCTTGGTATCTTGACTAGGCTTCTACTTCCAGTGATTTTCAAATCGGTATAATGCTTTTTTGTAAAGTTCTTAATGTCATTTTTATTGCATATCTGATTATTAAAACAATCCTCTGCCCAGTTATATGAAATAAATCTGGATACTTTCTCCGATGTCTTTCTTGTTGGGGGTAAAAGAATGAATACACGCATAGCGAGAAGTTATGGAGCACCCAGTGTGGATTGAGCTCACTACTCAGTCGTAATTGATCGAACAAGACAAACTTGTTGACTATTAAACATTAATACATCGAAGTTCACGTCTTCAGGCCTTCAAAAAGATATTTAATAGGTAGAGTCTATCACGGTTCACAGGGATGACAGCTACCTGCTGCTCATTACAATCTGTAGAAGGGTAGAGGGTACTTAATCGCCAGCTGATAGTGTGACTGCCTATGTTGATTTTCCAAGTGTAGCTTAGATGTAGCACAAGGCCGAAAGTACAGGTCATCCAGTGAGGATCGAACTCATTATTCAGTCGTAATTGGTCTAGCTCGCTAACGATTACACAACGTCAAACAGCCCCCAAAATGGACCCAAAATATTAATGCTACTTGGACATTTAAAATTCACAAAAAGTTAAAATTAAACTCTCCAATGTCTTTCTTGTTGTGGGGAAAAGAATGAATACAAGGATAGCAAGAATGGCTTTTGCATTCCATCTCGCATTAGTAATTTTCTGAAATTTAATCAAAAGAAAAGGTCTTTTACTTCAAAGAATCTAAGCACCCGTGATAAATAATACAAATACTTCATGTCATCTCTCCATCCTGATTTACCAAAAATCTCTTTTATTCTTCAGTCCTTCATAGTAATTTACTAAGTGTATGGTAGATGTGGCACAAGGCCGTAAGTAGTGAGCCTTAGTGAGATACGATCTCACTATAAAGTCGTAACTGATCTAGCGAGACAATCATGTTAGCCATTACACCACGATGAAATGACCGTCATCAGTTCTTCATAGCGATTTACTAAATGTAGCTTAGATGTGGCAAAAGGTCGAAAGTGTGGAGCACCCTCTGTGCAACTACCTATGATCCGTAATTGTAAGTTTATGTACATTCTTTTTTCGTTTATTTAGAGGTGACCTATTTTGAAATTGAAAGGAAATAAGACCATTTTCTTTATTTTTAAGCAAAATTTCGTCGATTTATGATACAGGAATTACTTTTAGAAAAACAGGCAAAAAAGCCATCATATTAGTAACCTGTTAAGTTTTCAAATTTTCTCTTCCAGAGTACTGTCGGTTTCTATCTAATTATAATATGAATTTGCATTAAACGAGGGAACTCACCGTAACAGACGCCAGGTACAACACCAACATCGTCGATTGCCATGTCACCTAATGGACCATTACCTCGGATTCCAGTAAAGACAACAGTCGTTGTCTCATTAACTGGAAGATTGACGCAGCCTTTCATCCAGTTTCTTCCCACTTCACCTTTCTCGGACCATTTTAACATTTTTCCTGAACGAGTGATAACGTTAACCTAGCGAAAACAAAATAACAAACATATTCACTTGAAGTATATTTTTAAAACATGCAATAAATCTAATACATACATATATTGGAACTAATACTACATATATTGGGAAATTCCAATCGGAATTTTTTAGAGAGTGAATTATCATTATTACTTGTTTTGCTATTCAAATCAGCATATTCATCCTTATTGTTATGTTTATTTGAGCAATTGTATCCTCCACTCATCTTGAGTAGTCTTGTATTTTTTTTTCTGAATATTTTAAGTGAGATATTACCGTTATAGGTTTTACTATTCGGACCCAACATTTCTATCTTGGTTGTTCTACTCACAACGATTAAAATGTTTTATCCTCCGGCCATTTTTAAGCGTCTGTTGTATTTTTGTATAAATATCTGATTTGAGGAATTATCATTATTATATGCTTTGCTATTTTAACTGGCATGATTATCTTAGTCGTTATACTCACAATATTTCGGCCGTTGTACTCTTCGGCTTTCTTCGGGTGCCTGTTGTATTCTTGTCTGAATATTGTATCTATCTATCTATCTATCTATCTATCTATCTATCTATCTATCTATCTATCTATCTCATGTTGTCTGTCTGTGTGTCAGTCGTGGGCGTTGTTGCCTCGCCCAGGCCGCATTTCTAACCCAATTTCGATGCGGTTTTCTCCACAAGTTTACAAATGGCTGCCGTAAAGACATGACGGAGCCCGATTTTTCAGTTTGTACTCAGGTTCCGAAAAAATCGATAATCGAAAAAATCTGCTTACAGAAGGAATGATCGCATTTCAACCAAATTTGACACCCTCTTAGAGTCTATCATTAGAAGTGTTGTCCAGAAGTTTCATGACCACGGACCCCTAAACAGCGCGGAAATCGATAAAATCCAAAAACCGATACGCCCAGATTGTGCCTGAACCGCATGTCGGTTTTTAGCGAAAACCGACTGGATTTATGAGGATGCCATTGGGAAGTTTCAACTCTGAGCGCCCCCAAAACAGAGTGCAAATCGACAATCGGTCAACTCTTAAAAATGTTTTTCCGGTTGGGTATTTCCTAAATGCAGATTAATTTA
Source organism: Acanthosepion pharaonis (assembly GCA_903632075.3). Classification (NCBI taxonomy): domain Eukaryota; kingdom Metazoa; phylum Mollusca; class Cephalopoda; order Sepiida; family Sepiidae; genus Acanthosepion; species Acanthosepion pharaonis. Next base: position 210,174 of record CAHIKZ030001283.1, read on the forward strand.
AGGTCAGGCTATGCGCGGAAGAAACAGGTTGGTGCGTGCAGTGGAGTGGAAGAAAACATTTGACCTCAAATTCTGGAATGGGTGCAGGGCCATTGAAATTCGGCTTTTTTATCCCTGCTATCAGGTCTGACTTTGAGCCAAAATGACATATTCGACTTTGTAAACACTTTTGTTTTAATCGTCGCATCTTCCCACAATAAGTACTTCCTTTATTCGCGTATTTTTTTATAAAAAAAACCAGCATACGTGCTGAGTGAAAATGGTTCCGCCCTCAGCAGTCCATTTTCCAATTCTTTAAACCTTTTCCCTTAGCCCAGGCTGCATCGCTGATCTGACGATGAGTTTTTGCACTAAAACAGCTGGGCTTCCTCCCTAATGCCGGCAAACGGTTAGCGGCTTTTCGTTGTCGCACAAACCAAACGAGCAAACGCTTCATTGCATTCCCATCGCCGGCATCACGTGCGTTAGAGCCAAGCTGCATATGCAGCAGGCAGCTTGACTCCGTTTCCGGCCATGATTTGCGCTTGCCAAATCATGCGCGCGTGCGTGAATGCGCGCTAGCATCTTCCATTTTGCGTGAACTCATTCATTAGTCTAAATCGTGGCCATTGTCCAGGCTACATCAATCAATGACAAGTCACGCTCCCTTTAAATACTTTCAGCGCGGCTGCATCCGCACTTACGTCTTGATTTGATCGCCATTAACGCATCTCTCCTTGGAGTAATTGAGAGCTTCCTGCTACCGCAAGTTACCTATTCCAGTCAACGGAGGCAGTATGTTTTGTCACATGAAACGCGTAACCGTTTGTACTGCAAATCAGTTTACACATATCGTTGAAAAGTAAGAGGAAACTACCTAAACGCTTGCAAGACAACAACAAAAAAAAAACGGCTTCATCACACATGACAGAGCCTGCATCGAAAAGCTACTTGCAATGCAGCCAACGCCGCTGCAACTTCCATTCGATGGTCCCAGGAATCCATGGCTGAGAAAACCGCACGCCATGCAGCCGGCGCCGCTGCAACTTCTGCTGCAAGGGCGTAGGAAAGTTCCGCGCAAAAGCGCACAAGACGGCAACGCGATGCAATTTCAACTTCTGCTGCTAGACCTGTAGAATGGCCTACAAATGCTCCACGAGACAAACAGCTATGTCCACAGTTTTAAGTAGGCTCTCTAAAATAACACTTCTTCTGATTTCATTATTGTAAGTGATGCTGACAAACAGCATCAGGGAGAGCACGAACGTCGTTACAATGCTCCCGCAAGTAACGAAGTTTCCGTTATTGTCAGCGGTGATCAGCAGAACAGACGTGACATTGTTATCGAATCGCGCGGCAGTGCGCCCCGAAGAATCAGTGAAACGCATCGGTTCTACGATGCACTGCAATACCCGCTTCTCTGCCCTTACGGAGAAGATGGGTACCATTTTGGCATTCTGCAAAATGGGTTCACCTTAAAAACTGTGTCTTGCAGAGTTTTCTACGCCTACCTATTGATGGTACATGAGGGTGCATTCAATCATCTTCATCGAAGCCGGCAACATTTCCATCAATTCATAGTAGACATGGCTGCTAAGATTGAATCCGAAAGACTCTGTTACATCAGATTGAATCAGATCAAGTTGCGCTGCTACTCTTACATTCACCCCCGTGATGCTTTACGAAATGACGCTGATCCACGCAATATAAGCAAGATGTGCATAATACGTGCAACGTTCACAAGCAGTCCACGATACATGCACGCGAGGACGCAAGACGCGATGACATACATTCGTAAGTACGGCCGAACAGACCTATTCATAACTTTCACGTGTAACCCAAAATGGTACGCAATTACTAAAGAACTTATGCCAGGGAAATTGGCCTACGATTGCGCGCATTTACCATCTGAAGTTGGGAAAGCTAATGGATGTGATCACAAATGGCCATGTTTTGGGGGCTGTTTGCTGTCGCATGCACACTATTGTGCAGAAACGCGGCCTGCTTCACGCACATATACTAATTTGGCTGTGCGACAAGATTGAGACCACAGAAATCGATCCTCTTATTTCTGCTGAAATTCCCGATCCGTCGGCTAACCCTGAATTGTACGAAATAGTGGCAACCAACATGATTCATGGTCTCTGCGGGTCGCATTACAATTACACCAGCGGTCACAACAGCGACGGAAAATGCACCCGACAGTACCCACGAGATTTCGTGAGTGAAACCATTAAAGGGAGCGATGGTTATCCACTCTACCGGCGAAGGAGTCCCGCTGAGGGAGGATTTACAGCCGTGGTAAAGGGCCACCAAGTGCAAAACAGATGGGTAGTGCCATACTTTCCCCTGCTAACAAAAGCGTTCAATGCGCACATCAATGTCGAATATTGCCATCAGTTCGCTCCATCAAGTATGTATGCAAGTACATCAACAAAGGACTGATGCTGCAATGTTTGGTAATAAGCAGGAAGGTTCCATAGACGAAATCCAGGACTTCTTTGCCGGGCGCGTCATTAGCAGCATAGAGGGCCCTTGGCACATATTCAGCGTCCCCATCCACGAACGAATCCCAGCAGTGTTTGTCCTTGGGCCTTATTAATTGTCATAGCAAAACAAGGTGCGAATGGGAATGGGGATCTTCTGAAAGTGAAGGGTACATCGGCATCTGATGGATACAAATGCATCCTTGGGATAAGCACTTGCTCCCCTGTACCGCATTACTGTGAAGCATTGAACACATCGCCAACTAATGTATAGTTACAAGCATCAGTTGTCTCTCCTCACATCACTATACCATATGTACAGAAATGAATGACCCCGACCAGATTATGGGCCCTTTCAAAAATGCGTGCGAGACCCCTTCGTGCAGCAAAATGTCGATAAAAAGCTCCGGTTCGACCCTGCCATAAGCTGTCAGTTTTTGACTTCTTTTCATACCCAGGCTGCAATTAACATCAAATGTCGATTCAACTTCCTACATTTACGGCGTCAATTCGTAACGGAGACAGATTTTCAATTTGGACTCAGGCTTTCAAAAAATTGGTAAATCGGCTGGTACTCCGGTATTTGGGCGGATTACATTCTAAAATTTCGGGCGTTGTTTACAATTCAACCAGAAATTCCTACGCGGCCCACTTAGAGGTGCCTTGCATAAAATGCCGTGTGACCCCGTCGTGACTCAAAAATCGATGCAAACCTCCGTGCTGATCATGCCCTCAGCAGTCCATTTCCCATTTCTTTAAACTTTGTTCTTTCTCCTAGGCCGCATCCCAGATCCTATTTTTCAATTTAAGTCATTGTGTCATGCCGGAGCCCGATTTTTTTTATTAGGGGCGCAAACTTTGTAAAAAAAACCGATTGATACGAATATTGGGGGTTTTAAGTTGAATGTCTCGCCTGCACTACTCGGCCCAGTACATCGAAGCTTTTCATCTCATTTTGGACTCTGTGCAGTTGACGTCGCGTTGTTAATCATTTTTGAGCTCTTTTTATTTGAACTTAAAATCGGATCAATGTATGGTTTTCAAAGTACCAGGTTAACAAAACAAGGGCAACAACAACCCCGCCCAAGTTATATGCCCAGTCTCAACATTTCAGGAAACTGGGTTGGGTGTGAAAAATTATTTGTTGTTAACATTGTTTTTTTATTCGGTTTTTCCAGTTACGAGTCCTTTTTTAAAGCTGATCGTTTTGTGTTCATTTTGTTTAGTTCTTTTTTCGTAACAGATTTAATGTTTAGTGTAGAGCTTAGAAAAAATTGGTAGTGTGAGATAGGCAAGAAGTAAGGCATGTAGCAACATCAGCACGGCAAAGGGCACTCCTTTAAAGGCAAGGAAGGGCAAAAATATTTTACGTCAAGTGATAGCGTTTGCTGTATGTGTCGTACGATTTTTGACTCAAGCACGGGCAACGCTGCTAGTTACTATATATTTTGTTATTGGAGCCAGCATACTCATTTGGGTACTTCTATTCGCAACGTTTCGGCCTTTGTATCACTTCACCTTCTTCAGGTGTCTATCATGATACACATTAACCTTAGAATTTCCAGCCGAACATTTCATTCAGTTCACGGGTATAGGATGTTCTAATTCTGCTTTTCAACGCTTAACGAATATTTCATATCAGTTAATTCACTTTTGCGTCTCTTGTCAGAGTCAGCTGAAAAGTTCATAGGCTAACCAAATATAAATGTAAGTAGAAACACCATTTGATAGACTAAAAGAAATAAATTAGGAAGGGTCCCAATAAAAAAGAAATTAAAGAGAGTTTGCTAAACTGTAACAAAAACTAAGTACAAAGTCGCCCTTCAGAAAGTAGGCGATCATAGCTCTCCGGGGATTTTTTTTTTTTCATTATCTGAGAACTGCCATGATTTCTTTGAAAAGATAGCGAAATGTTTTCCATTGCCTTCCCCATACTTTGGATTTTACAGTTTTCCTTCTTGTAAACCGGTTCTTACCTAAGATAATGAAAACCAAGTGTACATTGCTAGTATATTAAAGAATGAATATCTACTGATAAATCAGGAAAGGACCATTTAGAATTGGGAAAAAGAAAAGTGACAGAAGAACAAATCCTATCTAATCAATTGTTTTATTGTTTCTAACAAAGGAATGATTAATATCTACTGACAAATCAAGAAAGGGTTATTTAGTTTAAAGGGGGGGGAAGAAATGTGACAGAAGAACAAATCATATTCTATCAATTGTTTTATTGTTTCTAACGAATGAATGTTTAATATCTTCTGACACATCAAGAAAGGATTATTTACATTGAAGGGGGAGGGGAGAAAAGTGATAGAAAAACAAATCATATCCTATCAATTGTTTTATTTATTGTCGAATCCACAGAAGATTATTTGAATTATATCTTCAGAATTTAACTGATGAGCTGTAATGTAAATTTATAAAGATTTCATATCCATATACCGAGATGTCATTTCAAAATTTTTTGTAACTCATTTTCTTTCCGTATTAAATAATTTCTCTTTTAGCTCCACTTATCATTGTGCTTTGATAGAAGTAAACTTTTAACTCAGTATCCTCCTCTCTTTTCTTCTCTTCAAAGTTTTGCAAAAAATATTAACTCACCTGTAGAGTTCCAATGTCACGACCATACATGTTGTAATAGAAACTGAGGTAATGTCCAGGGGGTGTGACGAATGAAGGAAACACAAGGTCAGTTGTGTCACCTGGACCACCAAATGACGATTCAGTATACATGAAATCTGTAAGAAATTCATACTAAAATAAACATTATTATCACAAAAAATGCATACATGATTATCATTTCTTGTTTTTCCTTCCTCTCACAACACACGAAAATATATTTACGAAATCAGAAACTTTATCTAAGGATTCAGACTTTTTGCTTCAATATTAATGCTTCTAGTGTTCGTAGTCGGTTTTTTTTACATGTGGAAATGCATTTTTGTGTCATCGTTTGTAGGATTTCCTGTGATTTTTTGTGTCAGTTAGTGAGATGCGATTTGAGTTACTTTCAGATACATTCAAATTCTCCCTGGAAATAAGGAAAATGGTTCGATCCTTAAGAAATAAAAAAACATCTGTTTTTCATTTATTCTATCTTACATATTTCGTTCGGATATTTTATCAGCCATTTTTTCGTCTATATCTCGAATATTCAGAGCAGAAGACCAAAATAAATAAATATACTGTTTAATATATAAACGCGGCGACTACTAAAATATGAATATTCACTAAAGTTATAAAATCTGTCGGATTAATAAATAAAAATCCATCACTTCTTCAGAAATTGCTTTGTTTACGTCTGGATACGAAACGGAACAGATACGAAATTTCGAAAATCTATGACGAGGATTTTGCTTAAAAGCATTATTCAGCTTTGCTTGATCAGCAAAACTTCCTCGAAACCGAACCAGTCTAAAGCACGTCGGATCTACAACGGTTCCCTCAACCCAGGAGGACACAGGTTCGAAACCTGTTGGAGAGCGCATATTTTTTTCAATATTTCTCGAATATTCAGACTGGTAGACAAAAATAAATATATAGTTTAATAAATAAACGGAACGTCTACACAAATATGCGTATCAACTAAAAATAACATTTAAGTTGATAATATAATGTTATCGGTCTGGAGGAGGCGAAAGTACCTGAAAACCATACCACAGTTTGACTCAAGCCTTGGGTAGACGGAACCTTTTGGCAGTCGTTGATGTTTGTGTTCACACAAGATAAGGCGCTCTCTCTAAGAAACTGAGATCCGCTCAGTATAGTTGCATTATAAACCACAAGTGGACTCTGTGGGTGCTAAACAAACACAAATGTGCCTGAGCAGGAGTCTACAACAGGGAATAGCTAGCAGCCCTAGTAGACAGGCATCCTCGGATACGAGTGGCTATCCATCCATCTGTTTGGCGATTCTTTACATTTGTAAAAACAATACGCTAGATTTGGCTGACGCATCCTTTCGAGTGAAGATAGCTCAGTGGTAGAGACTCTAACTGACACTAAATCGGTTGGGTTTCAATCCGGGCTTGAGGTATTCGGTTGTCTAGTCGCTATGAAGAGCTGCAAAACAGTCCTGTCTGCGAATGACACACACACAAACATATATATATATATATACCCATACATGTTTCATTAAATAATATAGACAAGTGTTGTCGATTTATTTTGCGTAACGTCTGATTATTCAAGTTTGGTTGAAGACCAAAGAAAGTTCTTTAAGAAGAATGTCAAAATAAATTATCCAATGTCTACTGAGTGCTTTTGGCATTCATAATTCGTTGTCAAATCATATATTCTGTGGATCGGATGCTTATATATATATATATATATATATATATATATATATATATATATATATATACATACATATTTAAAAGAAAACAAGACCACTTTAAGGTACCATTATAATAATTTGTTCAGAAGAAAATAATTAAGGCATTCAAATTTCTAAGATTTAAAATCAAAATATCATCTAACCTGAAAATAGTAAATTTTCTAGACGTAACATTTGATCTCGACAATGACATTTATAAATCCTTCCAAAAGGAAAACCAATCGCCCATATACATAAATATCGACTCAAACCACCCTAAAGCAATTATAAAACAGATTCCTAATACTGTAAAAATCTTTAATATTACCCTCAAATATTATTCCATAATGAAACCTAAACCTTAAGTAAGTTTACCCATATAATAATAAAGAAAAATTGCATTCATGAATTAGATTAAAAGTAAAAGATGTTACCGTAACTATTTTTACAATATTAAGGAAGTACGATTGGTCGGGTAAATAAACTATTATAATTTAAAATATTTCTTTAATATGTTCTCTATAAATGTGTTGATAAAAATAGTAGTTAACTTATATTAAGCCCCTAAACTATTTGCTTAAAAAATTAAATATTTAAATTGATAGCAATCATCAATTTTTTTAGACATCTAAATTTCTATCAAGCATTGAAATCTATCCTTTACATAAATTGTTAAAACCCAATTACAGCGTCTTTCGATTTACTTCCCTCTCCCTCTCTCTCTTTGCTGTAACACTCATTTGTATATATCTGTATTACTGTTTTCTGTCTCCTCTTTCTTTTTCATTTTTCATTTTTCTTTTCTCCCTACTCCCCTCCCACTTCTATATATCATTTCCGTTAAGTTAACCATCTTAATAGGTCAAGGACTGGTCACTCCTCCTACCCCAATATAAAGTACACTTGAGAGAGATATGATATTAACCCCTCCCTATACTCTAACATGTCTCTTTAATTATCCCTCTCACACCCCCTGTTAAATTACAAAAACTTACACTACCCATCAATTTTAATCTCATTTTTCGTTTCATTTCGTTGTTGGAAGTGCTATCTGATGATCCGGCGTCCTTTTAAAAGGACTCTGGTGAAATAAATTATTATAATGGTACCTTAAAGTGGTCTGTTTTTATTTTAAATATTAGCTCTGGATTTACATTGAGCTCACAGGATTTCATCCTCCTTGGGATTACCCATACGGATTACCAAGTTCTTCATAACTTAATTATATATATATATATATGGGTTCTTTGATAACTTCATTTTAGAGTGTCACCACCTAACGAATAAGTGAATATCTTTTCAGTTTATTTAGAGGTGGGGGACGATCCTTAGAAAACATTACATTAAAATATTTTAAACACAAGCTTTTCAAGCAAATGTGCATAGATAAAAAGAAATTCTGGAGAAAAATTAAATCAAAAATATTTTAAAGTCGAACCATTGTTTCTCCCCACCCTCCAAAAATATATACACACTTCCGAAAAGGAAAAAAATGTCTTTCATAGTTTTATCAAATTGCAAAAACATCGTTTACTATAATATTTTTATCAACAGATGGTATCGTTCTCATGGCTGTAAGGATGTTGTGTACCGCAAAAAAAAAAAAAAAACGAGTACATTGGTGGCCATTAGACAAGAAATTGAAAATACATGTGCAGCAATCCCACTGGACACTTTGGCCAACATTGCCCAAGCAGTAGTTCCCCATACTAATAAATCTCTGGAAGCTAAAGGCCACCATTTTCAGCATCTCTTGTGATTGTAGAGCCCAAAGGTAACTTGTATTAATCTCATGATGTGTAAATAAACTTAGCATTACAATATCTATACAAGTTTTTCCTTTCCTGAAGTGTGTATACATTTTGGGGGCGTGATATTAAATGAGTCATGTTTGCAATTTCAAACACATTTAAACAATTTGAAGCCAAATCTTTCGTTACCTAACTTCAAGCACATAAAAGCAGGATAAATGAAACTTTACTTACATCTGCCGCCTTTTCCACTATGATCTGAAGAAGCTCCTGTTGTGGATGAACTAGTTCTTTGTGTTCTCTTCCACAGAAATTTGGTCGCATCTCGGCAGCTGATGTTGTAGCCACATACATTTGGTTCTTCAAATGTACATATATTATTCACAATACCATCTGTAACAAATTGTATGAAACAGAATGAAGTAAAAAAAAAATTCTATATTATCAAACTAGTTTCAGTTATTAATTGGTATCCGATATTTTTCTGTATATTTTCATTTCCTTAAAAGTTATAAATCATTTAAGAAATAATTTCAAGCAGCAAAAAAATGACTCACATTCAATGAATGTTTAAAACGATAAATAAAATATCGCCCAAAATATAGCAATAATCTCTAAAGACAAACGACAAAAATTATATTGAATTTATTTGGTGATAGTATGTAGCGAGGAAATCTCGGTAAAGTTAACCAAAGAGAAATCATATTGTTGAAATAATCATACACAGTGGTGAACCTACATTTTGGGAGCCCTGAAGGTTGAACAGATATGGGGGCGGGGGGACACCCTCACAACCAAGCAACGATAAATTCAAGGATCCAGCTGTCAAAATGTAGGCTATGAATAGATTCTGGTGAACTCAATGTGACAATACACTGGTGGGTCAGATGAGGCAAGCCCCCTAGAAAATTTGAAATTTGCCCAATTACAAGGAAATTTTCAGGCCATATGAAATAGGTATTAGAGCATATTTTAAGGCTAACTACTTCAATTCATTGGCTCATTATTCTGTTTCTAAAAAAACTTTATTTTAATAGCAATCACTAACTATTTTCTTGAAAAAATTTACTGATTAAAAAAGCTGCTTTCCATGTCCCTCCGAGATTCGAGATCCTGAAGCTTAAGTTTCATTAGTCTCATAGTAGATCTACCACTGATTGCACGGAAGGTTGTAAAAGCTAGTGTCTAGGTATCTTAACGGACGATGTGGTCATTTGAGAAATACTTTTATGTAATTTCGCGCTTATTGTCGGGGGTTTATGGTTGTATTATCCTTTTTTTGTCTGTATAATTCATTTTATTGCTGTATCATTCTGTTTTTGGTCGTATTATTCATTTTATGGCTGTATTAATTACTAGTAAAAATTGTTTTCTATATTATCCAACTTGTTTCATTTTTTTAATTTGCATCCAAAATTTTTCTCTATATTTTCTTTAAGTTATAAATCTTTTATTTATTAAATAATATCAAGCAACAACAAATGACCCACACCTGTAAATAGTCACTATTTATAAACGCGTTTATAATTATGCAAAATGTTAATCTCGTTTAAATCGTAGACGATAAATAAAATATTCCTCAAAAGACGGCACTAATCTCTAATGACAAACATCATAAATTATTTTAAGTTTATTTGGTGATTGTAAGTAGCGAGAAAATCCCGGCAAAGTATAAACAAAGACAAAAAATATTGTTGAAATAATCAAGCATAATGTTGTAATATTGAGACATGGAGGACAAAATCGAAATGGGTTTTGTTTCAGTCAAAGTTAAAATAGTGTTTAGACATCTTAACGGGCGATGCGGCCATCTAAGGAACGCATTTATGTAATTTGGAGCTAATTTTCAGGGGTTTTGTATTAAATATGAGCAAGAAAATTACTGAAAAGAAATTATGCTCAATTTGTAAAATTCTTGCTTTTATGAAAATTTGATCTGTTTGTGGATTTCTGTATGTTTTAAGGGCTTTCTTTTTTCTTTAAGCATCACTCTCTGTTAACATACAGGCTAATTTTGATAGATTTATAGATGTTCAACAATTGATTTAATTCTTTTATGGCTGTATTATTTACAGGTGGGAGGATCATCTTATAAACTAACCAACCTGTCGAAAAAGTGGTAAGAGAAACTAAATTTGACACATTTGTAAAGTTAGGATTTTTCATTTGAAAAATATTTACCTGTACAAAGTCAGTTTTATATACCACCTAACATAAAAATGTATTCTCCATTAATTTTGTAAAATTAGGAATTTGATAATTTTTAAATTGTAAAGTCAAATATCTAAGCAAAGAAATATAAAGAAACCTTACTTCATTATTTTTTGTGTCTGTTTGCATTAAATTTTCCTACATAAATAATCAGTTTGCCGAGCCGCCATTTGTTATTGTATAAAGCAAACAAATTCTTTTTGAAATTGCATGTGATTTTCACGTATTGTTCCTTAAGATTTCAGTATTTTGAAGTAGAAGTTTAAAAAAAAGAAAAGAAAACATCCTGATAAACAAAGATTTATATTTAGGAAGAAAAATTAATTAATTTTGATGAAAGGCATTCAGAATATTTCCCTTACCATTGGGTGGGTCGAAGTTCTACTGTTCAATGCTAATTTCAATGAGTGAAAATTGAACTTACACACACATCGAGATTCATTGTAGGAAATATCATCCAGCATAATGGACTCTGAATAGCTGGGACCACTAACGGAAGTGAATTTTACTGATACCCGTTCATTTGCCGGAAGGTCGATACAACCCATAACCCAGCCTTCATATTTCATTTTAAAGAATTTGCTTTCCATAACCCTTTCTGCCGTAAGGGTTGATAAAGGCTGAATTTCAACCATGAGTTTGCTTGAACCTGATGTCTCTTGTTTGTAGTAAAACTGGACACTGGAAGTATTACTCGTTTGTTGTATAACAGGTGTTGTTACAGATGTCGAGGTACCTTCCATACCCGAACGAGAAATTACAGATACATAGTGCCCAAAACCTAAAACAGAAATAAAAATCAGACATTAGCGAAATTGATAAAAAAACAAAAACCTCGAAGTTCAGTTCGAAAACTAAGAATTTATTATAAATAAGTTAGGATAAAACCAATTAATAATCAATGAAACTAAACTCACGCCCAAAAAGTTTTTCTTCTATAAAAGTACTATACTTTCTTCGTACTAAAATATTCCTTTATATATATATATATATATATATATATATATATATATATATATATATATATATATATAGTTCTTTAGAAATTGGTGTTTGCTTTTCGGATACGAAACTGAGGAGATTCAGGCTTTGAGGAAAATAGCTTTCCTTTTCTTTCTATTTCGAATACAAGTATCCACTATAATAATGTTTGAAGTAATAAAATTTGGGAATGAAAGTATTTTATTATATATATATATATATATATATATATATATATATATATCACTAAGCTGTATTTTATATATTATTTATATATATATATATATATATATATATAATAAAAAAATACTTTCATTCCCAATTTTTATAATTTCAAACATTATATATATATATATATATATATATATATATATATATATATATATATATATATATATATATATATATATATAAGAGGAAAAGAACAAGTTTGAAACATGTTTCACTTTATTAAAGCTTCGTCAGAAATCATATATATATATATATATAATATATATATATATATATATATATATATATATATATATATATATATATATATATATATATATATATATATATATATATATATATATATATATATATATATATATATTATTAGTCGTGTCTGGATGTATATTTTTAGCAGATTTCATCATTTTCCTCCGCTTTTATTTATTCATTTTTTTATCGTTTTCTTTTTAAGTACCCCACATTGGGATAATAGAAGATCTACCAAGAAAGGTGAAATGTTGTAGAGAACCTGAACGCAAATTTACCGTAAATGATTTAGTAATCAAAGCAATTGCTATACAGTTTCGCCTCAGTAAACTGGTTCTTTTAATTAGTGTTTTTAATTAAGATTATAGTCAGACTCATTACGGTAAGCTACTAATAAATACAAAATAGTAATAACCCAAGACCTGAAGCAGAAATTTACTCTACAGCCTGTTATGATTGCCACAAGGAATATATCGTAGAAACCCGAGGAATTTAACTAGCAGAGTATATGAACACAAAACAAGACTCAATGCATTATACATATTATTTACAATGTGTTGTATTTATAACTTATCAGAGAAGATAACTCACTATCAGAAATACAGCTTTGTACAGTATTTTACACTCTGGTCAGATGATCTATGTAAAGTAGGGTTGAAACTGAGGGTCACTATGTAGTTTTGATTTTTATGCCCATATTGTCTATCTTTCACATAGACAAGTTCGCCTATCACCCGGTTCACACTTCTCACCGGTCTTTTGAACAGGTGTAGAATTTAACTCCTTGTTCCCTGTTTAGGATTGGGTTTCCAATTCCTTCTTGTACCTTTATAAGTCTACCATTCTGCTGTGCACTAAACAAGGCTTCACATTTGATCTGGTGTTCCTGCTATGTATTTAGAAATTCTTGATAAAATCCAAAAATACTGCAATGTTATCAGTGTTGACTTGGTATATCGGCTTCAATCACTTGCCTAGCGCCATAATACAGCTTTCCTGTGCCTTTTCTATAAATATTTTAAGGTGATTCTTCTGATGAGCTTTCGTTGTTTTTGTTTTTTATTGATTTATTTTTATTTTATGGCTTATCAACCATTTACAGATTATTTAAAGGCATAAAGTATTTTTAGATTGTAAGAATTCTTTGGAGATAATAATGATTTACTGATACAAGCTGTACTAATTAAACCCATAGCTGGGAGAGAAAGGGTAGGTAAATACATTTTCCAAGTGTATATGCCCTATAATCTTCAAAATTTTGAACGCAGCGTCAATTGTCATCTTTTGTTTTCTTAAATTCAGTTCTTTTATTGTCCACTTTCTTCAATTATTTTCTCAGATTCTCCACTTTCAGTAATCCTTGTGATTGGGTTTTATATATATATATATATATATATATATATATATATATATATATATATATATATATATATATATATATATATATATATATATATATATATATATATACACGTCCCCGGAAAATTTAATTCCGCTCGAGCAGTCTTGGGAGAAAGCGCGAATTTGTAAACAATGACTACTATTGCTGATACTGCAAAGCTCTTCTCTGAATTGAGCTCTTTCGGTCATTGGTGTGTTTATTCGAAGAATAATTCATAAAAAAATTAGCCTCCCTCTCAACCTGGCGCTGGTAGCTCAGGCGTAAAATCTCCGATTGCTGTCAAATCAATCGGGTTTTGATCCCGGATTGAGGCAATCGATGTCTAGCCACACTAATGAGCTGTAATACAGCGAAACAGTCAGTCTGTGCATATATATATACATACATATATATATATATATATATATATATATATATATATATATATAGTTGTGTATTTGGGCAGCAATCCCTCTCTAATATATGTTTGATTGCAAAACTACGGCCTCCCCAGCAATCGTTACATCCACTCATCAGAAGATACCAGAAATTCACTGTTTATTTTTTCGTTTTTCGTCACTTTTACATAGAATTTTAAAATAGTTTATGGACGTTTTTATTGGTGCAAGGTTTATTTTTCGATTTTGCGTGTATACGTGTACATGTACACATGCACACACACACATACACACACACACACACACACACACACATATATATATATATATATATATATTATAGCAAGGAATAAGCGGAATGTAAAGGACATAATTATGAAAACTAAGAACTAAATCCAAAAACCGGTTTCGTCCCAGTACTCCTCAAGTTTGATACACTGGGATTATTTAATCATAAACTTAAAAACATATATATATATATATATATATATATATATATATATATATATATATATATATATATATATATACATGATGTGCACACTACGTATATATATAAACTCAACTAAAGATAGACATATTACTTACCATATGTATGATCAGGGCCTGATACCCAAGTCCATTTGTATCTGTAATTGTTATAAGTCATGGTGTAGTTACACATTCCGTTTTCGAAGGTACAGTCGACTGAATCTGAAATCATGAAGGGGGAGGTTGAAATAAAATCGGTAATAAGAGTAAAAAGTCAGTAGCGCTGCGTAATTTTCTAATGGCAAAAGGTCAATATCTGACCTGTTGAATTTCCCATAAATTAGGAAATTGTGAATCCGGTCTTGACAAAGATACAAAAATCACCAAATACTAGGCAATGTTTATCAGTTGTTCATATAGCATTTCTGAAATACTGAATATAGACTTTTCAATATGTGATATGCATATCAATAGCCTTTAAAAATATAAACAGGTGGTTTTAAGAGGGAACCTCTGATGTACACGAAAGAACAGATGTGTAAAGAATGACTAAGAAAAGGTAAATTTTCTTAAATATTTAATACTTGATGTACATATACATATAGCCATGTGTCCTTAAGGATATCTGTGTATGAATTTCTGGGACTTATAAACCTAATGTCTTCAGCATCAGATTTTACCAGTACTCATATTGCAATTTTTGCAGTTATCATTGTATTTTTTTTTTTTTTACCAGAGCACATATTCCAATTTTCGTTGTTATTATTGCTTTTCTCTGGCATTCCTTATTACTGGTTCCCATGTTGTATTTATTTTTATGCTTGGTCGGCTCAAATTTTTGTAGCCTAGTATTCCAACCACTTGAAGAAGGCCGGAGTGTACATAATACCTCATTTCAGAACTATAGACGGGTTTTTTATGTTTATTTTCGCTTTAATTATATACTAAAAATGTACATTCTGTTTATTAACTCAATTTTCTACTTAATAAGCGAAAATGATCAAAGTGCACTCCGACGTGGTGTAATGGTTAGAAAGTTTGTCTCGCCAGATCAATTATGACAGAATAATGAGTTCGATCCTCACTGGGTGCCCTCTACTTTCGGCCTTGTGTCACATCTAAGCTACACTTAGAATACAACCACTAAGAGTCTTGTGCACTTCGACGTGGTGTAATAGTTTCAAGCTTGTCTCACTAGATCAATTACGACTGATCCTCACTGGGTGCCCCACATTTTCAGCTTTGTGCCACATCAAAATCAGTTTGGCACTTCGACGTGATGTAATATTAGCAAGCCTGTCTCGCAATATCAATTACTACTGAATTTGATCCTCACTGGGTATCACTATACTTTTGGCCTTGTGCCACACCTAATCTACGCTTAGAAATTCATTATATCCGAAGAAAGAGAATAAAAAAAGTCAGAATTTTCATTAAGAGACTTGGTGGGCACTTCGACGTGGTGTAATGTTTAGCATTCTTGTCTCGTTAGACCAATTACGACAGAATAATGATTTCGATTCTCATTTGGCGCTCCATAATTTTAGCCTTGTGCCACATCTAAGCTACACTTAGAAAAAAAAACACTAAGATGTTTGTGTATTTCAACGTGGTGTGATGGTTAGCATGCTTGTCTCGCTAGATCAATTACGACTGAGTAGTGAGGTCGATTCTCACTAGCTACTCGAAAATTTCAGCCTTGTGCCACATCTAAGAGTGCTTGGTAAATCACTAAGAGATTTGGGCACATCGACGCGATATAAGGGTTAAGCACGCTAGATCATTTACGTCAGTAAGTAGCGTGTCAGATCCTCACTTGGTGCTCCACGCTTTGGGCCTTGTGTCACATCTACTAAATCGCTTGATAAGCTAAGAATACGTATAAACATTTGTAATCATGAATGAATTAAATTCAAGAACGCAAAATTCCACTGTATTTGTCAAAATTATTTTTATTTTTTGAAATAAAAGTATAATTTCCAAGGTGTATTTAAAGTTGAAAAGTAAAGTGTCGAAAGTATTGAGTTGAATAAAATCAAATTTTCTATATGTCATGTCCCTTCAGGACGTGAGAGATCATGGTTCTTCACATCTTCCTTTCCTTCGTAGACGTTAGCATTGTTTCTCTCTTTGCCAAGCCTCACGCATCCCCATCTTGGTCATCCATTCACGAAAGTTCGTAAGGTAGGTGGCTAATTGCCATCCCTTATCTCCCTTGCCATCAATATGCCTTGTGAGGATTAATTCTTCCAAGCCCTCCTTCCTTATTATGCCCTTCAGAAATTCGAGGTGTCTCTTTCTGATTCTGAGTGTGTGTTCCTTTTGTCATCATTGAATCTATGACTTTCTCGTTCCTTACTCGCTTCGGGCGATTATTCTTCTTTCAAGGGCAAAGATATTATACACTTCAATGAAAATTAAAATTAATAACAGAGCTGAACATGGAATGGCCACGGGTAACCAAATTACATTGATACTAAGACATTTTGGCGTATAGGCAAACCCAAACTACATAAAATCTTTCGGCAACTACGTCATTTCGAGAGATCAGTAATAAAATCCTTGGACTATTATGATAACATGGTTACAGATGATCAAAAGGGTCAAAAAGATTCTGAAACGTCTGACCAAGAGTAACATAAGTACAATATGAGAAAACAATGCGCATATCATAAATCTTAATTATTATAAATAGGTAATTTTTACCGGGGACATTCATATATTCTCAGAAAGTAAAGATGATGTAATATGGAAAGAATATCTAAAATTTTGTTTTTAATTCTTAGATATTGAATATAGCTTATTCAATACTTGCTGTGCATATCATAAAATTTAAGATTATAAACGAATAATTTTTAACGGGGACATTCTTATATTCTCGGATAGAAAATATAACGCAGTTAATGTCGTCCTTGTTTCACATGCTAGTGCCAATTCCTGACTACGTTCTTGCTGAATCTAGTCTTTGGGTGAATTTCCTCAAGTTCAAGCATTACCAGTGTGTGTATGCATGTATATCAGTGTGTATGTAAAGCAATGGGAAACTGTCAGGGTGTGATGGTTAAAATATTAAACTTGAGTTACTGTCGTGATCTCTGGAGTTCTTTTGGCAGATTAAGCGAAATTTAATAAATATTTATAATTGAAAATATCAAGATGCAAATTAAAAAAAATTTGAAAAAAATTCTGAATTCTAAAAACGCCGAAATTATTAAAAAGCAAAACTATTCTTTTTTGTTATCATTTTTTTTTACTTACTTGGACATGGTTGGGAAGTCAAGAAAACATTATCGACGGCGATGTCGCTTGTGTATTTCGATCCTCGGACAGCAACTAACTTTACTCCATCAATTTCCTCGTTTATTTGCCTGCAGAAAAAATTCCACACGTTTCCTTGATTGCCTGACAATTGCCATACTTCTCTGCTTGACTGTCCAGAAGTGTAGAATAAATGCAGACTGCCCATACTTTGACCATACATGTGATAATTAAACTTCAGATATTTCCCTTTGGTGTCTTTAACTGGAAATTTAATGGATACGGCGTCTCCTGCTTTACCATAAGAGCCTTCGGCATACAAGTAGTAACCTGAAAATATAAATAAATATATATATATATATTATTTTCAAGAAAAGGGTATTTTGAATTTTTTAAAAATATTAGAAGCTTCTTTTAAAATCATAATAATATATAATAAAAACATAAATTTTTCAAAATATATTTTCAATCCCAAAGACCCCAACGGTAGAACAAGCGGATGAAGAGAGCGATGGATGACGGACATGCTTCCTGGTAAGTTGAGGGCCACCATAAATACATACACACACACACACACACACACATATATATATATATATATATATATATATATATATATATATATTTAGTTGCATTGATGTGAGTTTGTGACCCCGGTGAATATAACGAATTCCAGTGGCATTCGAACTCGTCTCTCCAATTTCTCATTCCAAGCCGTTGTCCACTACACCACCTGCTCATCCAGTTGATTATGAAATTTGAATGAAAATGAATTTTCACACAAATAACACTGGGAAAGGTTTGAATTCATTTTATTTCCCCTTTTCTTTTGAGTTAAATAGCAGGGCAGACTTATCTCTCTATCTTTAAGTTGTCATCTAGTCTAGGAGAAAGACATATCTAAATTCAAAAATAATTTTTGGTCTAATAGGCTGACAGAAGCCCTTCAGCATTGGTTGTCAATATATCTAGATATAGTGACGATAAAAAGTTCCCTTCCCCCAGCAGTCTGGGTCAAAGGTAGGGATGTGTCAAAGGGAGGAGATAGTGTTTATGTAAAAGGACGTTCGGTAAAATAATTAAAGAATCTACTTCTAAATGAATTATGTGGTGCACACATATAAACCAGCTTCGATTTCCACACCTGTAGAAAAGACTGTCACGCAAAGATTGGCCTGTTAATCCACTTCAGACACTGAAAAGGACTTAATTTGGACCAAACAGGGTGCTACCATTACCTCACATGATAAATGGATGCTTACTACTATACCTATTGTAACCCAGCTTGATTTGCAGATCACTGCTCTTGCATTATAAGTTCTAGCCTCATTTAGTGCTTCCCTGACTTTATCCATGTGCCAGACCAACCTTAGTAAAGCTTAGTAAACAGTTCCAGCCGACGCTATTTAATGTTTAGTTGCATCACCCAACCTTAACTTTTGTTTATATTACAATCGTTAATTATTTCATCTTTATCTTCTGTTTGCAAAAGTGATTTCTGCCTAAGTGGTAATAAAATCATTAGGTTTGGTGTTAATGGCTAGAATGTCCCGAGACGGGAAACACGTGTAGCAAAAATATGAAGAATAAAATATAATATATACAATAAAACAAATCCACATGATTGGGGTTTCTATCTTAAATATATATTTTCTCTCGTTGGAAAAATTACAACCATTTCCATATATATATATATATATATATATATATATATATATATATATAAATTATTAAATTTAAAGGTTTTAAGTGCCAAACTTGCTGGTTCTTTTTCAGTAGTTTACTGATGGAAAGACATTTTAGGTAGGCAGATTTTTGTCATAAAGTACTCGATATCAAAATGTAACAAGAGAAGACCAGAAGAGTGAAGACATTACTACAATGCGCTCACGAAACTTCGAAGTCTGCATGATTGAACTAACACCAGTCAGTTAAGTGATAAGTTTCTCCACATTTATTATCATTTATTATATATATATATATATATATATATATATATATATAGAGAGAGAGAGAGAGATAGATAGATAGATAGATAGATAGATAGATAGATAGATAGATAGATAGATAACAATACACGTATATAACAGAATATATATAAACTCGGGTTTATCGGGTTTGTCATTATTGTTTCTCTACATATTTCTGAGGGGGTGTCCAGTGATGGCCTTTACTCGAAATCGATTTACAGCCATCATAAATGTAAATATATATAACAATAGATGTTAATATACATATGTAACACAATATATAGATATAATAATTATATGTATATAATAAATATTATATATACATATATATATATATAACATGCATATACCTTTTACGATATGCATACAGCCGCTCTTTGATAGTAGTAAATGATCTTGTCTTTATCATATCTCGACTGACTCAAATAATTGAATCGATGGAAAGATAAACCAATGGAAACATACAATTTGAAGCAATTAAAAACAACATCAGAAGTTACCTTTGCTATCCTTTGATGCATCCTGGCTTGGTCCAGTGTTGTAAGATGAAGTTGAACCACGCATTCTTCTCCATGTGTATTCCTGAAGGGCTGTGCAATTGATTGTGTAGCGGCAAAGTTTCGGATTATCAAACGTACAAACGTGAGCGGCAATTCCCACTGGAAAAATAAAGAAGATGAATTATGTACTCAGTTATCAAAAGGCGACAAGTAAGTGGGTCTAGATGAACTAACACTCACAGGACACGGAGGGTATATATATATATATATATATATATATATATATATATATATATATTAATGATTTTATCAGGCTATAATGCCACTAGAACACAGGGGTTATAGGAACTGAAAGAAAATGCAGAAGTCAAGAAAGGACAAGAAAGGATCAGGGTTCGTGAAGACAGAAGATGGCAATTGATGTTTAGAATAAAAGTAGTGATTACATCTAATTAAAGCAGTGATAGTAATAGTCAGTTAAGTACCACGCTTAAATTCATGTACTCGATGCTTTTCAGGAGATTTACCATGAACATATTGATAGAAAAGACCTAGGGATGTCACGCCATGTCCGTCTGAAAGTGACTAAACACGAGATGCCAGATCAAGATCGATTTCATTATAGGTCCTTTGAATGTTGTCAAGAACCTCGAGATATACGGCAGAAGCACAAGTCTAGATTTGGCAGCAGATGCACGAATGAATCGTGGATTTTTTTAAATGTGCAAGATGCATTCCCAAGAGAACTTTTTTTTTCTGTCACGACACGGTGAACCAAATTTCCTTGCAGTAGACATAGCAATTGATATAGTCGTTCCACTTCATGTCAGTGGAAAACGTGAGCTCAAGAAGGCGGAAAGTCTTGCTGTTTTGGAGTTTCGCATCAGCTATGCTGATTGCAAGCTGAAAAAAATTCTGTAGTGATTAAATGAAAGCAGTTTTTGTTTTGGAGGCGTTAAAAGTTACAAGCCATTTCTTGCCCCAGTTAGCCACTGATTGGAAATTTGTTTTTTGTTTTGTTTTGTTTTTTGTCTTTTTCGAGCGTAGTTGCCAGATTTACTGTTGGCATACATATGGGAGTACATTTAATATTTGGAAGAAATCATAACACTTACAGTAGCTCAAGCAATCTTCGTCACTGTTTAATATTGAATCACACACACACACATACATATATATATATATATATATATATATATATATATATATATATATATATAAGTATATTAGGCCGCAAGAATTCTTTCAAACCGATTTTATTAGATTCAGTCGACAATATTTTTTAATCATATCTACGACAATAAAACCAATCTAGACACAAGGGGTTAATGAGTGTACAAGATTAAGAAAAAATAGAAACATTATTAAGGAGCTAGGACACTAGAAGAATAATGAAGAAAACAGTAGATTGACATTACATTTAGCTGTTTGAAGATCAAAGTTGTCTGGAAGGCAAGGGACCTGGAGAAAGTTCCAAAAGTGGGGTGAGAGAAAAGAAACTGTTAGTGTATAACTTATGGTTACATCAAATCATTTCAAATGTAAAATGATTAGACGTTGCCGTCAATCTAGTACTGCGTTTAAATTCATAAAGTTTAGGTGCCATAGATGAAAGTTTATCAGAACAATTACCATGAAATTATTTATTTAAAAAAAGGCACAGGGAAGCTATGGTATGGCGGTGGGAAAGTGGATGAAGCCGAGATGTCAGGTCAGGATCAATAACATTGCATTATCAAGAATCTCTAATATACACAGGAGCACCGGACAATATGTGACTGTATTATTCAAAGCACTGGACCATATATGACTGTATTATTCAATGGTAGACTTATAAATATATAAGATATATTCAGGAGAGAAAAATTGTCTAGCATGGCATAGTGATCCAACTTAGAATCAGAACGATATTGGTGATTTTTTTTTGTGGGGGGGGGGGTCACATAGTGAAAGAAGAGCGTTCAATTAATGACAGTGAATGCGGAAGAATTTCTTTACAGATGCAGCAAAAGAGACTGGAGGCATCAGAGATATGTTTCTACATAAGGATGCTGAGAGTACAGTGGACAGAGCATGTAAGCAGCGAGTATATTTTAATACAAATGGAAACAGAAAGGTGCACTTAGAATCAGAAAAAAGACAGTTGAAATTTCGTTGACACAATAAGGAAAGAGGGTTTGGGTAATTTGTCGCTAACGAGGGTATGTTGGAGGCAATGGCCACTGAGTTAACAGCAAAAAACCAACTGAATAATCTCGCGAAAATGAATGACAGAACAGAGAGTGGGGGGGATAATAAAAAGAAAAAACATTACTAAGAGCTATAAGGGATTAGGATGTTGTGGAGAACCATGATACCCTAACCCTAACCCTAACCCTTTCTGAAGGGACAGTGGACGTCATAGAAATAATTAAATGTACTCACTTCCACAAGATCCATTGGAGAGTTTGATGTTATCAAGAGCAAGACTGATTCCACGTATTGTTCCAGTAATACCAGTGAACACAACTCTTTTCAATGACGCGTTAACATTTTCTTTTAGGTCTGGGTATAAATCCATGCATCCATAGTTCCATCTTCTACCGTGATCTCCATTGTCTTGCCACTCATTTTTATCCCAGGAATTCAGTGGAGCGTACATATCTTTGAATGACACTTGCAACTCGCCCGGTGTGGGACCACTCATGTAATAAAGAAACTCTAATTTCCTTTTAATATTGGCTTCAATAGGCGGCGATATGAGATAAGTTTTCATTCCTTCTTTACCGTAAGTGTTGTATATTGTCATATATTTTCCTGCAAATAATTGTTATAAAGAACGAAATAATTTTAAAAAAGGCTCTAATTCATCAAGTAAGAAACTTATAATAGCAAATTGGTAAAAACAGATATCGAAAATTTTAATTATCAGAAGAATGACTTTCTTAATATTGGTTGTTTGGTTTATTTTGTTTTATTGCATATCAATCTCACTGGCGACAAGATTTTTAGGATAGGTTTGTATGAATAGAATATTTATTCTTTGTAAGAAATCAGTTTGTAGATCAGGTTTCATTCACGTAAAAAGAGTCAAATGTATTACTGGCAATATTTTATTTAAAAAATTACTGGTACTATTACTATAAAAATCCAGTTTTTTATATTCATACTGTTTTCATACCAATTTGGGGGTTAACTATATGCCTATAGCTGGGATCCCAACAGGTGCTATCACCGGAGGTCAGGATGGACCTGAAAGCAACAACAATTAAGAGGTCGTTCCCGAAAACCTTGAGGCCTTGCGGATGGATATTAATATTGAGTGATCTTCCTTGAAACTAGAACTATTAAATTCGCTAGAGTGTGTGTCATTGGCTGACGACGAAGTCACAAGAATTTGCAAGAAGGGGAGAAGAGATGGATTCATACCTTCCCCAAGGTTATTTGCGCGTAAGTAAATATAACGAGCTAGGCTGGAATTCAAATTCGAATCCCTAATTGAAAAGCGAGGAACAGTAACCGGTTAGTTTCATTTTTGCTATTGGATGTTTATATATATATATAGCAGCAGAACAGCGTCGTATCGTTGGTGCAGTCCAGGTCGTTTAGGTTGTAGTCCCCGAGCTAAACACTCCGTGAATCTTTCTATTGTTACATTACCCAGTATAATGAAAATATAATCTAATAAAATGTAATGTTTTTTGAAAAAAAAATGAATTTTAATAGGAAAAATGGAAATTATTTGTGGCTCAACCTAATGATCTGAAAAGCAAAAAAAAAAGACATTAGTACGTAAAACTTGAAGTATCGTACAAGGGTCGGATGGAAAATTCATTGGCTGACCAAGATATAAATGTAAGTAGATACACTTATTGGTGGACTAAAAAACATGCAGGTTTAACTTTTAGCCTACCAACTCGTGTGATTAGTTGCATTTATAACTTGGTCAGCCAATGAATTTTCCATTCGACCTTTGTAAGTTTTGAAAAGGTACACTCAAATGGATCACCTGAAAATGCGATGGGCCTTTCTTTCCAACCTAATATTTCACAGATTTTAAAGAATCCTGGAATTATCTACTTGGATTATTTGCAATTTAATTTAATTTTCTTGGGAGCATTAGTAATTCTTTTTACAAAACTGTACTGCCGATATTTTTTTAAATGCATTGCAGGTATTTTTTTAATTTCTACAAAAATAGATTGTTGGTAATTTCTTTACTATGAAAATATATTGCTGGTATTTTTACTTTAAAATGTTTTATAGCTTCATTGTGTTTTGATCCTAGTTTGGAGGTTAACTATTTGCCCATAGCTTTGGGTCTAACAGGCGCTACCACCTCGGGTCAGAGTGGACCTGGGAACAACATCAAATCAGAGGTGGTTTCATGATCCACAAAAACTCCCGATAAGAGGTCATGAGGCCGGATGTAGTTTATCGTCATACTCGGGACTAGCTACTAGATCGTTGGAACAGAATTCTGTCGTTAATTGAGGAGTAGTCAGTTGTATCTTAAAACTACTATCTAATTGCGATTATTGAAACGATTCTCAACGCGAAGGGTGGAATCGGCGAGCCGGGTTCAAATCCCTGCCAAGAGAGTTCCGTTGAGAAATGCACGAATCCACCATTTCTCTCTCCAGCAATCTGTTAAATCACAAGATAGCTGGGCTTTAGTATTGGATGGCAACCAGTTTAAGAGAAGAAAACCTCTGGAATCTAGAGGTATAGAGGAGGCAACTATCTTTTTCAACAAGGCGGAATAATTCACAGATAACAAAGAAAAGGAATCTGTGGTGAGCCATGACCGCCTATATTCTGCACATATGCACATAGTAGCTTAAAAAATACAGAGAAATCAAAATGCATCTTACCAGTGTTATTGGCTGAATGGTCTGGAATCGCATACCATTTCCTAGTAGACCATATAACAGTTGAGCCATTTCCTTTAATCGTTTGATATCCACACTTTCTGTCATTAAATGTACATGATACAGTGCCAATTCCTGTCAAATAGAGAAAGTAAAACAAATTGAAAAAAACAAGTTAAACATTAAAATAGTATAAATTAAATATAAGGTGCAGTGTAACCCGGATATAAGAGAGTTTCGGGACCGGAGAAGAAGTCTCTTATATCCGGGTTTCTATTATATCCGGGTTTGGTCTGTTATATATACATTAACACAGGCTCTAATTTGGGACCAGAGAAAATCTCTCTTATATCCGGGTTTCTCTTATATCCGGGTTTCTCTTATATCCGGGTTACACTGTATTACATTTCATAGAATACATTATCGTTTGTTTAAAGGGGGAATAACTCAGTGTTATCACGGAAATACTTTTAGCACTCTCAATTAAAAAAAAATCAGCTATATATATATATAATACTAAAACTGTAATATCGTATGTATGTGTGTGTATGTGTATGTGTGTGTGTTCCCGAGATACATCTTACACGATACATAATACCCCAACAAATTTAGAAGCAGATTGTTGAAATTTGGCACTGCTGACTGCAGTGACAAATACTCTTAAAATTAGAGAAGGAATTCTTGAGCAAGAGCCGTTTATTTTGGTTTTTGTTTTCACGGTATTTGAATAGGAAATTCAGTGTTTATTTTTGATACACATTTTTATATAAACTTGCGTATATAAACAAACATTTGCATATTAGAATTTTTTTTATAAACAACTAC
Organism: Acanthosepion pharaonis; assembly: GCA_903632075.3. Classification (NCBI taxonomy): domain Eukaryota; kingdom Metazoa; phylum Mollusca; class Cephalopoda; order Sepiida; family Sepiidae; genus Acanthosepion; species Acanthosepion pharaonis. Next base: position 236,036 of record CAHIKZ030001283.1, read on the forward strand.
TTGAAATGTGAAGAAGCTATATGTGCTACATGGCATGATGCACGCTGAGTTGCTGCCGTTACGTTTTTGAAATAAACACGAGAAAGAAACAAGCATGTATAATAAAAATATACTTATTATTTTGAAAAAGATTACAACTGTTTTAAGCTATTACTCCCAAATTTTACGAAATTTGTTAACTATGGAAGCGCAATGGAACAACAAACATTCTTTTAACCGTCTTTAGTAGTAATTATTAATTTAGAAACACAACGAAATCAAAAGTGAGTATAAAAAAAAGCAACTATCATCTATCATCTCTGGAAATGATTGTGAAATATAAATTATTTCAGATAGGCATTCAGAAATATTACTATCAATTCTTAATCATTGACAATATTTAACTTTCGTGCCCGTAAAAAGACAATGTGTCAAAAGGACGGTTAATCCCTTGACACCACTATCCCCCCTTTTTTTACTCCCTCGGCGATGTTTATTTACAAGATTATAAATAAATGCAAACCAATTAAAATACGATATTTAATATATTCATCTTTTATACAGATTCATTATTTAGCATTTTATAAAGAAACAAATTTGAAAAGAAATCTTTTTATTGAAAAAATTTAAAAAAAATTACAAAATTAACAAATGACAATGCAATATCTGCGATAAAAATTAAAGACATTCTGTAATTAAACATAAGGAAAACTTTGTCCATCCAAACAATAGGGAGAAACACACTCAAAATATTGCGGCTTTGTGGTCTCACCTAAAATTAAAAGAATCGAAAAGCTGAACCTAATTTCGTAAATTTATGTGGCGAGAGCAAATAAAAGAAATGCCGAGAAAATTCTTTTTCTTTCCAAAATTTCTAATTACAGTTACTCATCGTTATGTGTTTATTTAAATTTTCTTGTTCACAGACATTTTTGTAAATTTATAAATAAAATTTTCATATTTATTTCTTTATAAAATGGTAAATAATAAATATTTCCTTTTAGTTGGTTCACATATTTTTATGATTTTATAAATATAAAATTATTCTTTTAAATAAGCAATCTAATAAATAAATAGTGCTCAGCATCTTTGGTTTTGATTTCTCAAGAATAAAGAAAATCGCCGATCTGATCCCGAATTACCACCAATCAGGATGAATGAAGTTCCTCTCGTGGAAACATTATGCCTTGAAAGACTGTTGGGCCTCAAAATCATATCCGACCTCAAGTGGAACTCGATCCATTGCTAAGGATACAGGTAAAATGATCGGCACCTTGTGAGGCTCTAGTAAGACCCTCCTGCTATCCTCTACCTTTGCTAGAGCCAGATGAGGATAAGAATGGATTAGTGTTATCATATTTGGGTGGGAGCTGCCCAAACCTCACTCTCTAGCCTTGATAAAGTTCGAGCCCTTGTAGGTGACCAATTATTCCTCCCATCCTTCAATCTCTCTCCCACAGGCGGGATGTGACAAGCCACTCTACCGCTACTTCCATGGAAGGTGCTCGGACGAACAACATTCCCTGGGTCCGCTGAGCCCTCCGTGCCACTTCCATCGTAGCAAATCACACACTTTACCCCCGTATTCCATTGGTGAGAAGTAAGTTCCAGTCGAACAGCTTCTTCCCGCGAACTACTGCCCTGTTGAACCGACTTCCAACTGGACGTTTCCCCGATCACTACAATCTAAACGTGTTCAAGGTTAGGATTAACCGTTATGTTCGAATACTATACACATTATAAACGGCCTGCAAACGTTACCTCGAGTGGCCTTGTAAAGGGCCTTGTAAATAATGAACCTTTCTGTATAAAAAATGTATGAATTCACTTTCATATGTTTATTCTAATCGATTTTTAAAACAATTAACAGAAAAGACGGTGTAATAACAGGGTCAAGGGAAAAACCGTCCTTTTGTCACACCGTTTTGGGGGGGGTTGTTTTGTTTTTTGTTGTTGTTTTTTGGGGTTTTTTTTTCGTTTGTTTGTTTGTTTGTTTGCTTTTTTACTGGCAGGAAGGTTAAACACTTTCCTTCCTGATTTTTAGTGCAGGTTGAATAGTTAAATTGTGCTAAACTAAATTTTAATTAAAATATTAAAAAATATCGACATATATAATTTTTAAATTTTTTGCCATGACTAAATTCAAACTGTTTTTATTGATTTATATTTTATTGTTTATCAAACCTTTGCAGGTTATTTAAAGTCAGAAAATATTTTTAGATTCTCAAAATATTTTGGAGACAATAATGATTTACTGATACAAGTAGCACTATTTAACCTCTGGCTGGGTGAGGGGAAAAGAGATGGAATCATATCTTTCCCAACGGTATTTCCGCGTAAGCGAATATAACGAAACAGACTGGGACTGGAACTCGGCTATCCGATTTCTAATTCCGAGCTGTTATCCATTACACCACCCGCACATCCAAGTTTCCAGCACGTGATATTGCCAAGCGGTCATCCATCTCGGCTTAACTTGCGTAATTGTTCAGGGATCGACATTTCAACGTGATATGGCCTTAAGCTTTATTTAAATTTAAAGGAAATGTAAAAAAAAAACGGATCCAAATTGTCTTATCTATTCACCATGTTTTATAAGGATTAACATAGATGGAAGGACATAGATTAAAAGATCAGAAATAAATAGAAAAAATATATTTAGGATTTAAAGAATAATCAAGTTACATTTGAAATTTTACCTGAGCATTTCTGGTCGGAATAACTGATGTCATCGATGGCAATGTCTCCAGTGTAACTTGAACCACGCTTTCCCTCAAATGTGACCTTTTGTACACTGAAAATAAACGGTAATATATTACGAGTAGCAACAGATAAATCTAAAAAGTGATAAATTTAACGTAATTTACATTTATTTTCACAAAGATAGGTTCGCCTATCGCTCCTTCCCTATCTTTTGACCGGGAGTAGATATCCCTTGTTTCTGCTTGTTCTGGTATGATGAATACGAAATTAAAAAAATAACTCTCTTTGTCTTGATCTTTTCTACAGCTCGGATCCAATCCCTTTTGCTATTGGTCAAAATAAATTTTCGCATAAGCTCACGAATTTGAAAACAGTGAAGAAAAGAGAGTTATTTTTATTTCGTATTCTCATCACTTCTCTTCCCAGATTTGACGGAGTCTGTTTTAGTACATAAATAAGCCGATAATTTAATAGTAGTGGTATATATTGTCGCTTTGTAACCGACCTTCTAGATTTAGTTTTTGTTTTGCTTTGCTGTTTTGTCTCCATAGTCGTGTCGATCTCTGGTGAAGTATCTCTTTGTGATTGTATTGCTTTATCAATATCAGGCATTTTCACCGTTTCTGAGACAACCGCTGGTTTTAACCTGTCTATGGAAATTGACATCTGCGGTTGTAATAGTAAAGTACTTATTATTACGGGTAATTACTTTTTATGGGCCTGTGTATGGTGCTTCTAGAGATTTCCGATCTCTGTCAGTTCTAAGACTTACAAATTTACAGTCGTTTTGGTATATAAGGTTTTGGTGACGATTGTAAGTGTCCGAATGAATGATTCTCCATGTCAAACTTTCACATTTCCCACGCCAGGTCTTTTATTGCCAGGTTTAATATACCTCATCGTTATATCTTTTTCACATGGGTCTATACTTGGAACCTCTGCCTCTTGATTTAACTTTCTCTGCCTATTTATATAAAAAAAAAGATTTCACATCGGCTCATTACTTTTTTTTCTCAGTTTGTAAGCCGTTTCCTTTTCGATTGGTCAAAATAAATTTTGCATAGGCTCATTAAACTTTGCCTTGGTCTTTTATTCAGCACGCGGCCAATCGCTTTATCTATTGGTCAAAATAAATTTTCACTCTGAAAGTAAAAAATGAAAAACTTATCTGATCTAACTTATTATGGAGGAATTGATATTATTAAATCTATAACTTATAATAATATTTTTATTTACACAAGTAATATATATATATATGAAGTATGACACAAAGATCTACTTGAAATGCTAGGACAGATTGACGTATATAGGGAACATCTTAGAGTAATCTGTAACCTTACAAGGAAAAACTGGCTGCATCCGTGTTCAGTAAATATACAAAAAATCGAAAATTTAGGAAGATTTATTCTTGTAAATATGACTTATTAAAAATAATTAACGTTTTATGTCTATTAAATTTGTTGTTTATTTTCTAGTATGCGAATAACATTTCGCAAATTTGGCTGTTGTTGGACTATAAAATATCCAAAATTCATAGTGTCCATGCTTTAGGTTCGTATCAGTCAACATCAGGGATATGAGTAAGAAAAGAGAAATTAAGAAAATCAAATGAATTTAAAACAGCGTATTGCTTTAAAAAAGTGTTGTTATTTTCTGTTTAAAAGTTAAATCTAAATCAGCAGAATGTGAAAAGGCTATATATGTGAGCAACGAATTACGAGAACGTCTATCAATAAAAATGTATATATATATATATATATATATATATATATATATATATATATATATATATATATATATTCAATAAATTATTAAAAGTGTAAGTTAACTGGTTAGCTGACACACGATTTTCACATCGAAATGCTCATAGAACATTAGATAAATATCAATCTGCCAAACACGCGAATGCCTTAAATAAACACCTACTGTCTGTTTAAAAAATGCATTTCTGCGATATTGTAAAGTAAATATATTTGTTTCAAATCAGATTAATTATACTTTAATTCAGCTAATATTCCTCAAATAAAGTTTCAGAAAAGTATATTTTATTTTTAAAAAAGTTTTTAATAAACAGTATTACATAGCGATGAAAGATGACAAAAATGGTGCTAATCAACTATTTTAGGCAAAAAATTCCTTCCAGCCAATTTAAATTAGTTTAAATTAGTTTTTGTAATACAGCAAGTTGTAGTGAAAAGACAAATACACCAAAGCTTATTGGAAATATTAAATTTAATCTATTAGCTTGAAATTAAAACTAAAATACTAGGTTAGCCGGAAAGTCCAGAAGGAAGTGGAAAGAGAACAATTTCCAAGGAGTACTGCATTTCAAGCTTGTTCCATACGGTCCCGCCATCAACACTAAACTGTATCGCCAGTATAAAGTTCAGTTCCAAAACATGGTAATTTCTGTGTTGAGATGAATACATATTTTTAAATATTATATATGTGTGTGCGTGTCTGTGGGAGTGGGTGTGTGATAAAATACGCTATCCTGTATTTAAATGCAATAAAAAGAACAACAATAAACACTTACAATGAATGAATCGGAATGCATGCGTATTGCCAAAGATTGCCTTGGTTTCCCGTCCGTGTCCAAACGGTTTTATCAACGTTCTTTATTTTAACGATGACTTTGAGTGTTCCAATGGTTGCACCATACATGTGGTACCAAAAAGCAAAGCTTCTAATCCACATTGAGTCAAAACTCTTCTCCAATCGTGCTATGGCTCCAGCACGAGCAGGCGAAGCCTCAGTATACATATAATAACCTACAAAAACATATTTAGATGCATATTAATTAGAGATGACAAGAAAAGGTCGTTTTAAAATAAATCGAATCGGGAAAAAATACATCATAAAGATATGACGAAGGGCACCTCGGCGTGGTGTAATGGTTAACAAGCTTGTCTCGCTAGATCAGTTACAACTGAAAAGTGAGTTCGATCCTCACTAGATGCCCCATACTTTCGGCCTTGTGCCACATCTAAGCTACCATTGGAAAATAACTATAAAGATTATGACGAAGCGATTCATCATTATTGAAATCTGCTTTCATTGCGAGATTCAGCTTCTTTTTTTTCGACCTGTTTCTGAAGAGAAAAGGCCTTCGCCTTGACGCGTCGCTAGGATAATTTATTAAGTTAAATAAAAATAAAGTAGAATCTGCAATGTTATCGGTTCTGATCTGGCATCTCTGATTCAGTTACTTCCTCATTGTCCCAAAGAAGCTTCCTTGTGCCGTTTTAAAAAAAATATTTTCATGATAATCAGCTTTCCTCATTGGTACTTCGGCTTCACGAATTTCGTATTCTGTGATTGGATCATCGCCTTACTTCTGAAATAGCTAGATCTGACCATAAGATATATGCTAACAATTTCGTCTCTTGCTCTTCTGCTTGCAGAACACTCTTCTGCATTCTTGCTTTTCTGGAAACTATGACCTTCAAAAGGAAAAAGCAACGTCAATCGTCATCTGTCTTTTTAAAAGCTTTTTATTATCTCCTCAGCCTTGAGTTAGTCACATGGGATGCTTTGTTACCCCACTTTTTTTAAGTACTCATAATTCCTAGTAGACAATTTATTTCTTTTTCTCCCTCCACTACTCTCCTCAATCTGTGAGGATGTGTAGCACATGATGTGGCGCAGTTATTGCTCAGTTGTTGTGGGAGGAAGACGTCGCTTTGTCTTCTTTGGGATATCCTGTCCTCACACCTGATTTGCGAAGGTAATTTTGTCACGATTTAAATTTATATATATATATATATATCAGTCAGTTATGTGCTATGCGTGATACACTCGTAAGCGATCATATATCTTTCGATACAGGAATGACAAGTCAGATTTTTTTCCGCGGTAGGTTACCATTTCATTTTGCGATAAACCAGTCTATAGAACCCAGTCTGTCCTGCTACTTACCCATAGTATGGGGAGAAGAGTATTCATACCTTTCCCAAGGGTATTGGCATGTAAGTGAATGGAATTGACTGGAATTCGAACCCAATCCGAGCCGCTATCCATTACTCAACCGTGCCTCCTCTCTGTCTCTCTCTCTCTCTTTCACTATCTGTCTGTCTCTCTCTCTTTCTTTTTTCTCTCTCTCTCTCTCTCTCTCTCTATATATATATATATATATATATATATATATATATATATATATATATATATATATATTACTATTTCAGTCTTGTAATTATGAGTTTAACTAATGCAATAACTTTCTATTTTGTGGCTATTTTTGATGAATAAATCTTTTCTCCATTATTGTATTGGTGTGTTTCACCTACAATTTACAACATATGTTTATACAACAAATTTATTATAATTTTCACTTCAGTGAATCATTATATCTTGAGTTCAAGTTTTGATTTAATGTACATTGTAACAGAGATCACCTGTTATGTTATTTTTTCAGCGTACGACAGTATTTTACAGAATTGTAACAAAAATAAGCATTTTTATATTGGGTTGTGTAAACATGCCAGGGTACTATCTATTTTCGATGCCTTGTCGGCTGGGTTTCAGAATAAGCCGACTGCACTTCTGTAGAGGGGCAAGAGACCTCACCACCACAATGAGGCGTCCTGGATATGACGATAAAGTGCAGCGATGCCTCTGTTCAGGGTGTTTTGAGGAGCGTGGGACCACCTCTAAATTGCTGGTGTTCCCAGGTCCACTCTGACTCGGGGTGGTAGCACCTGTTAGGGTCCCAACTATGGGCAAATAGTTAACCCCCAAACTGGAGTCGAATCACTATGAAAGTGTAAAAATACCAGCAATGCATTTTTGAAAAAATATTACCAGCAATACATTTTTTAAATAAAATATTGCCAGCAATAAAAATCTTGTCGGCATTAAATAAAGCATTGAGGTTGCTATGCTGTAAAACACACCAGAACAAACAATGTCCATTTTCGAAAATCCGAAGTCTCTAATGCAGGGTTAATAACATTTTTCAATTTATTTTCGAATTAAGCTACTTGTGTCATATTGCCTTCATCGCTTTGCTTGGTTTGTTCGTACGTTCTTTTTCTTTTACACTTTTTTTCTTTTCTTTCCTTTTCTATAATTTTTTTTTTACACTTTCTTTCTGTATTTTTTAATTTTTCATTTACTCTCTCTTCCTTCTTCCTTTCGCACTTTTATTTTTCCTTTAATCTTTTTTTTTTTTGTTTTCCGCCTTTCTCTCTTTCTTTTTCTTTCATTCTGCCTCTCCTTCTTTTCCCCCTTTACTCACTCTTTCTTGATTTGTTATTTTTTTACATTTTTGCTTTCTTTCTCTTTTACATTTACCTTTTTCTTTCTTTCTTTATTTCTTTCACCTTCATCCTTTTTCCTTTAGTTACTCTTTCTCTCTTGAATCATTCTTTCTTTTTTGATTTACTTTTTCTTTTTCCTTTTCCTCTTCTTTAATTCTGTTCTTTAAACTGTTCTTTTTTTCTTTTATTATTTTCCGTTCTTTCTTTTTTTTCTTTTTATTATTTACCTCCTTTAACCATTTATTCTTTCTTTTTTTCTCTTTCTTTTTGCCTTTACATATTCTTCCCTTCTTTATCCTTTACTCATTCGTTCTGCTTTGTCTTTCTTTTAGTATCTTGCTTTTTCCATTGTTTTTCTTTCTCTTATATTTTTCTTTTCATTTTTATTTCTTTTTTCCTGAATCTTTTTCTTTTATCATTTCTTCGTTATTTTTATTTTTTCTTTATTCTATTTTATTTCTCTCTGTCTTTTCCCTTCATTCTGCATTTCAATCATTTTCACGCTTTCTTTTCTCTTTTCTCATTCTTTCTTTCGTCCATTCTATATTTCTAACACCACCACTCTTTTTCTTTTATTCACTCACTCTTTCATAAATCGTTCCTTTTTTTCATTTTTCTTTCTCCTATACTCTTTCGTCTTTTTCTTTTACGTTTTTCTTTCTTCCCTTCATCAATATGAATTTCAATTGATCAACAAAAAAGCAATAAAATTGCATTACCTTTTTGAGCTGCTGTTGTTGTTCTCCAATATCCAGATGTCGTTGTTCCATAACCTGTAACGCACACAAATATACAACGAATTAAACATACAACGTAACAAATGAATTTTTTAGAAAATTCCAAGTTTCTTCATTTCAATATACTTTCAAATATGCCGGTAATTTATTTAAATGTTACAGTATATACAGTTTCCGCTTCCTTCTTTTTTTTTACTTTCTTTTCTCAGGCTTTCTTTCTTTTTCATCATTGTTTCTTTATCCCTTATTCATTCCTTCTTTCTTTCATTTTCTTATACTCTGTCTTTCTTTTTCCATTGCATTTTATTACTTTTTATTTTTCGTTCATTTTTCTTTCTCTCTTTCTGTCTTTCTTTAATTGTTCTTTTGTCCTGAAATATTTACACTTGCAATAACAAACATAAGTATTAATGCAGTTCTTTAATAAAAGAAGTAAGAGGATATAAAAGAAAAGATCCAAACATGACAAAGTTTTCCATTTCACTGGCGCAGACGTTAAACGCATGAGAGCATTATCGCTGCCTGTTTCCTTCTTTCTCTCTCTATCGCTCTCTCTCTCTCTCTCTCTCTCTTACTTATTTAGTATTTTTTTTCTTTTTTATCACTACACTCAACGTTTTTTCTCACAAAATCCAGCGTTTTTTATATATCTTTTTTCTTTCGTCTTTATTCGGAACCAAAATGGAATGGTTCAGTATTTAGCTGAGTGCAGCATATTGCAGCTGCATGCGTCAAAAGGACTCTGGAAAACAACAATTTCCTAATGAAACATTTTGGTAAAAAAACAAATTTGTGTTTATTTTAGTCGGTAGGCTATATGAGATCTTAACCCTTATGAGATTATTTAATGTTGACTTTTCGTGTTTAAGGCCGGTGAGGGTCGAATTCTCGACTCAGTATTAATGGTCAATCACACTAGCCAAATCGCATTTAGTGATTTATCTCTGGTACAAATGCTTCAAACACGGACGGGCGACAATAAGAGTTCTACTCTACCATCAAGCGACTTGATACCAAAAACAATTGTAAAAAGCTACGGAATGGAAGCAAACACTGATGTTTTGGTTAAGCAACCTTCATCCTTTTACAACTGAAGGGTTCATTCCTCTCTCTCTCTCTCTCTCTCTCTCTCACACACACACACACACACACACACACACGCACACACACACGCGCACATTGTCTCTACCAACATATCTTTTCTGTTTTGTCATATAGTATCAATTAGTCTTTCAGTAAGCAATAAAAAATTTTCTTACTTCGTGATGGCGTTGTTCTCCAATATCCAGGTGTCGTTCCATAACCTGTAACGCACACAAATATACAACGAATTAATCATACAAAGCCACAAATGAACTTTTTAGAAAATTCCATGTTTCTGTATTCCAATATCCTTTAAAATGTGCTAGTAATTTATTTAAATGTTGCAATATATAAAGCTTCCGCTTCCTGTTCCCTCCATCCTCTCTTTCCTTTTTCTGTCACTATTTCTTACTTTCTTTTTACTTTGATCATTCTTTCTTTCCTTTTCATTATTGTTTCTTTTTCCCTTACTCATTACTTCTTTCTTTCATTTTCTTACACCCTCTCTTTCTTTTCCATTACACTTTCTTTTTTTTTATTTTCCTTCTTTTTTATTTTCCTTTATTTTTTCTTTCTCCCGTTCCATCTTTCTTTCTTCAATTATTCTTTTGTCCTTAAATATTCAAGCTTGCATTAACGATCATATGTACGTATGAAGGTCATTGTTTAAAGAAGTAAGAGGGTACAAATGAAATGATTTAAAGTGACAAGGTTTTCCATTTCCCTGACGTAGATGTTACATGCATGAGTGCATTATTGTCATTTCTTTTTCTTTCTTTCTTTCTTTCTTTCTGTCTATCTTTCTTTCTTTCTTCTTTTTTTCTTCATTTCTTACCTATTAAGTATGATTTTTCTTTCTCACTATATCAAACAGTATCTTTGATATACAACAATCAAAACAGAATAGTCCATTATTAATCTCAGCGCATGTAATGCATTTTTTTATTTAATAAATATTTTATAATTTTATTAATTAGATATTACGTTTTTGTTTGCAATATATTTCCATCAAACTTCTCAAAATTTATTTTCTATCTATCTTTTTCTACATTTTTTCTCCGGTATTTCTCTACAAAACGGAATGGGTCATTATTTATCTTAGACAATGGCAGGGCGTAATGCATTTCTTCCTAATTAACAGAGTAACAGGCGGAAGTATAATATGATAGTCTCCAAATGTTCGTTGAGTTGCACTTGCACGTGCCAGCTGAACACAATCCGGGAATCCCTGTGGTAAAACATTCATTTCTTAAGGAAACGTTTGTTAAAAACAAATTTGTCTTCATCTAGTCAGTTGGCTTTACGAGATTTTGACCTTGGTCCGATTATTTAATGTTAACTTTTTTGTGTTTAAGGCCGGTGAGAGTCGAATTCTCGACTCAGTACTAATGGTCAATCAGACTAGCCAAATCACATTTAGTGATTTATCTCTGGTACAAATGCTTCAAACACGGACGGGCGACAATAAGAGTTCTCTCTACCATCAAGCGACTTGATACCAAAAACAATTGTAAAAAGCTACGGAATGGAAGCAAACACTGATGTTTTGGTTAAGCAACCTTCATCCTTTTACAACTGAAGCGTTCATTCCACTCTCTCTCTCTCTCTCTCTCTCTCTCTCTCTCTCTCTCTCTCTCTCTCTCACTCACACACACACACGCGCACATTGTCTCTACCAACATATCTTTTCAGTTTTATCATATAGTATCAATTAGTCTTTCAGTAAGCAATAAAAACTTTTCTTACTTCGTGATGACGTTGTTCTCCAATATCCAGGCGTCGTTCCATAACCTGTAACGCACACAAATATACAACGAATTAATCATACAAAGCCACAAATGAACTTTTTAGAAAATTCCATGTTTCTGTATTCCAATATCCTTTAAAATGTGCTAGTAATTTATTTAAATGTTGCAATATATAAAGCTTCCCTTCCTGTTCCTCCATCCTCTCTTTCCTTTTCTGTCACTATTTCTTACTTTCATTTTTTTTACTTTGATCATTCTTTCTTTCCTTTTTCATTATTGTTTCTTTTCCCTTACTCATTACTTCTTTCTTTCATTTTCTTACACCCTCTCTTTCTTTTCCATTACACTTTCTTACTTTTTTATTTTTCCTTCTTTTTTTTATTTTCCTTTATTTTTCTTTCTCCCGTTCCATCTTTCTTTCTTCAATTATTCTTTTGTCCTTAAATATTCAAGCTTGCATTAACGATCATATGTACGTATGAAGGTCATTGTTTAAAAAAGTAAGAGGGTACAAATGAAATGATTTAAAGTGACAAGGTTTTTCCATTTCCCTGACGTAGATGTTACATGCATGAGTGCATTATTGTCACCTCTTTCTTTCTTTCTTTCTTTCTTTTCTGTCTATCTTTCTTTTTCTTTCTTCTTTTCTTCATTTCTTACCTATTAAGTATGATTTTTTCTTTCTCACTATATCCAAACAGTATCTTTGATATACAATTTTCTTCCTCTCTCCTCACAATCAAAACAGAATAGTCCATTATTAATCTCAGCGCATGTAATCTTTTTTTTTTTATTTAATAAATATTTTATAATTTTTTATTAATTAGATATTACGTTTTTGTTTGCAATATATTTCCATCAAACTTCTCAAAATTTATTTTCTATCTATCTTTTCTACATTTTTTCTCCGGTATTTCTCTACAAAACGGAATGGGTCATTATTTATCTTAGACAATGGCAGGGCGTAATGCATATGCTAACTTCCTAATTAACAGAGTAACAGGCGGAAGTATAATATGATAGTCTCCAAATGTTCGTTGAGTTGCACTTGCACGTGCCAGCTGAACACAATCGGGGAATCCCTGTGGTAAAACATTCATTTCTTAAGGAAACGTTTTGTTAAAACAAATTTGTCTTCATCTAGTCAGTTGGCTTTTTACGAGATTTTGACCTTGGTCCGATTATTTAATGTTAACTTTTTTTGTGTTTTAAGGCCGGTGAGAGTCGAATTCTCGACTCAGTACTAATGGTCAATCAGACTAGCCAAATCACATTTAGTGATTTATCTCTGGTACAAAGAGCTTCAAACACGGACGGGCGACAATAAGAGTTCTACTCTACCATAAAGCGACTTGATACCAAAAACAATTGTAAAAAGCTACGGAATGGAAGCAAACACTGATGTTTTGGTTAAGCAACCTTCATCCTTTTACAACTGAAGCGTTCATTCCACTCTCTCTCTCTCTCTCTCTCTCTCTCTCTCTCTCTCTCTCTCTCTCTCTCTCACGCACACACACACACGCGCACATTGTCTCTACCAACATATCTTTTCAGTTTTATCATATAGTATCAATTAGTCTTTCAGTAAGCAATAAATTTTTTTTCTTACTTCGTGATGACGTTGTTCTCAATATCAGGCGTCGTTCCATAACCTGTAACGCACACAAATATACAACGAATTAATCATACAAAGCCACAAATGAACTTTTTTAGAAAATTCCATGTTTCTGTATTCAATATCCTTTAAAATGTGCTAGTAATTTATTTAAATGTTGCAATATATAAAGCTTCCGCTTCCTGTTCCCTCCATCCTCTCTTTCCTTTTTTCTGTCACTATTTCTTACTTTCTTTTTTACTTTGATCATTCTTTCTTTCCTTTTCATTATTGTTTCTTTTTCCCTTACTCATTACTTCTTTCTTTCATTTTCTTACACCCTCTCTTTCTTTTCCATTACACTTTCTTACTTTTTATTTTCCTTCTTTTTATTTTCCTTTATTTTTCTTTCTCCCGTTCCATCTTTCTTTCTTCAATTATTCTTTTGTCCTTAAATATTCAAGCTTGCATTAACGATCATATGTACGTATGAAGGTCATTGTTTAAAGAAGTAAGAGGGTACAAATGAAATGATTTAAAGTGACAAGGTTTTCCATTTCCCTGACGTAGATGTTACATGCATGAGTGCATTATTGTCACCTCTTTCTTTCTTTCTTTCTTTCTTTCTGTCTATCTTTCTTTCTTTCTTCTTTTCTTCATTTCTTACCTATTAAGTATGATTTTTCTTTCTCACTATATCCAAACAGTATCTTTGATATACAATTTTCTTCCCTCTCTCCTCACAATCAAAACAGAATAGTCCATTATTAATCTCAGCGCATGTAATGCATTTTTTTTTTTATTTAATAAATATTTTATAATTTTATTAATTAGATATTACGTTTTTGTTTTGCAATATATTTCCATCAAACTTTCAAAATTTATTTTCTATCTATCTTTTTCTACATTTTTTTCTCGGTATTTCTCTACAAAACGGAATGGGTCATTATTTATCTTAGATATTAATGGCAGGGCGTAATGCATATGCTAACTTCCTAATTAACAGAGTAACAGGCGGAAGTATAATATGATAGTCTCCAAATGTTCGTTGAGTTGCACTTGCACGTGCCAGCTGAACACAATCCGGGAATCCCTGTGGTAAAACATTCATTTCTTAAGGAAACGTTTTGTTAAAAACAAATTTGTCTTCATCTAGTCAGTTGGCTTTACGAGATTTTTGACCTTGGTCCGATTATTTAATGTTAACTTTTTTGTGTTTAAGGCCGGTGAGAGTCGAATTCTCGACTCAGTACTAATGGTCAATCAGACTAGCCAAATCACATTTAGTGATTTATCTCTGTACAAATGCTTCAAACACGGACGGGCGACAATAAGAGTTCTACTCTACCATCAAGCGACTTGATACCAAAAACAATTGTAAAAGCTACGGAATGGAAGCAAACACTGATGTTTGGTTAAGCAACCTTCATCCTTTTACAACTGAAGCGTTCATTCCTCTCTCTCTCTCTCTCTCTCTCTCTCTCTCTCTCTCTCTCTCTCTCACGCACACACGCGCACATTGTCTCTACCAACATATCTTTCAGTTTTATCATATAGTATCAATTAGTCTTTCAGTAAGCAATAAAAACTTTTCTTACTTCGTGATGACGTTGTTCTCCAATATCCAGGCGTCGTTCCATAACCTGTAACGCACACAAATATACAACGAATTAATCATACAAAGCCACAAATGAACTTTTTAGAAAATTCCATGTTTCTGTATTCCAATATCCTTTAAAATGTGCTAGTAATTTATTTAAATGTTGCAATATATAAAGCTTCCTTCCTGTTCCCTCCATCCTCTTTTCCTTTTTCTGTCACTATTTCTTACTTTCTTTTTACTTTGATCATTCTTTCTTTCCTTTTCATTATTGTTTTTTTTCCCTTACTCATTACTTCTTTCTTTCATTTTCTTACACCCTCTTTCTTTTCCATTACACTTTCTTACTTTTTTATTTTCCTTCTTTTTTTTATTTTCCTTTATTTTTTCTTTCTCCCGTTCCATCTTTCTTTCTTCAATTATTCTTTTTGTCCTTAAATATTCAAGCTTGCATTAACGATCATATGTACGTATGAAGGTCATTGTTTAAAAAGTAAGAGGGTACAAATGAAATGATTTAAAGTGACAAGGTTTTCCATTTCCCTGACGTAGATGTTAATGCATGAGTGCATTATTGTCACCTCTTTCTTTCTTTCTTTCTTTCTTTCTGTCTATCTTTCTTTCTTTCTTCTTTTCTTCATTTCTTACCTATTAAGTATGATTTTTCTTTTCTCACTATATCCAAACAGTATCTTTGATATACAATTTTCTTCCCTCTCCTCACAATCAAAACAGAATAGTCCATTATTAATCTCAGCGCATGTAATGCATTTTTTTTTATTTAATAAATATTTCATAATTTTATTAATTAGATATTACGTTTTTGTTTGCAATATATTTCCATCAAACTTCTCAAAATTTATTTTCTATCTATCTTTTACATTTTCTCCGGTATTTCTCTACAAAACGGAATGGGTCATTATTTATCTTAGACAATGGCAGGGCGTAATGCATATGCTAACTTCCTAATTAACAGAGTAACAGGCGGAAGTATAATATGATAGTCTCCAAATGTTCGTTGAGTTGCACTTGCACGTGCCAGCTGAACACAATCTGGGAATCCCTGTGGTAAAACATTCATTTCTTAAGGAAACGTTTTGTTAAAAACAAATTTGTCTTCATCTAGTCAGTCATTTTTACGAGATTTTGACCTTGGTCCGATTATTTAATGTTAACATTTTTTTGTGTTTAAGGCCGGTGAGAGTCGAATTCTCGACTCAGTACTAATGGTCAATCAGACTAGCCAAATCACATTTAGTGATTTATCTCTGGTACAAATGCTTCAAACACGGACGGGCGACAATAAAGAGTTCTACTCTACCATCAAGCGACTTGATACCAAAACAATTGTAAAAAGCTACGGAATGGAAGCAAACACCAACCTTCATCCTTTTACAACTGAAGCGTTCGTTCATTCCTCTCTCTCTCTCTCTCTCTCTCTCTCTCTCTCTCTCTCTCTCTCTCTCTCACACACACACGCGCACATTGTCTCTACCAACATATCTTTTCAGTTTTATCATATAGTATCAATTAGTCTTTCAGTAAGCAATAAAAACTTTTCTTACTTCGTGATGACGTTGTTCTCCAATATCCAGGCGTCGTTCCATAACCTGTAACGCACACAAATATACAACGAATTAATCATACAAAGCCACAAATGAACTTTTAGAAAATTCCATGTTTCTGTATTCCAATATCCTTTAAAATGTGCTAGTAATTTATTTAAATGTTGCAATATATAAAGCTTCCGCTTCCTGTTCCCTCCATCCTCTCTTTCCTTTTTCTGTCACTATTTCTTACTTTCTTTTTACTTTGATCATTCTTTCTTTCCTTTTCATTATTGTTTCTTTTTCCCTTACTCATTACTTCTTTCTTTCATTTTCTTACACCCTCTCTTTCTTTTCCATTACACTTTCTTACTTTTTATTTTCCTTCTTTTTATTTTCCTTTATTTTTCTTTCTCCCGTTCCATCTTTCTTTCTTCAATTATTCTTTTTGTCCTTAAATATTCAAGCTTGCATTAACGATCATATGTACGTATGAAGGTCATTGTTTAAAAAGTAAGAGGGTACAAATGAAATGATTTAAAGTGACAAGGTTTTCCATTTCCCTGACGTAGATGTTACATGCATGAGTGCATTATTGTCACCTCTTTCTTTCTTTCTTTCTTTCTTTCTGTCTATCTTTCTTTCTTTCTTCTTTTCTTCATTTCTTACCTATTAAGTATGATTTTTCTTTCTCACTATATCCAAACAGTATCTTTGATATACAATTTTCTTCCCTCTCTCCTCACAATCAAAACAGAATAGTCCATTATTAATCTCAGCGCATGTAATGCATTTTTTTTTTATTTAATAAATATTTTATAATTTTATTAATTAGATATTACGTTTTTGTTTGCAATATATTTCCATCAAACTTCTCAAAATTTATTTTCTATCTATCTTTTTCTACATTTTTCTCCGGTATTTCTCTACAAAACGGAATGGGTCATTATTTATCTTAGACAATGGCAGGGCGTAATGCATATGCTAACTTCCTAATTAACAGAGTAACAGGCGGAAGTATAATATGATAGTCTCCAAATGTTCGTTGAGTTGCACTTGCACGTGCCAGCTGAACACAATCCGGGAATCCCTGTGGTAAAACATTCATTTCTTAAGGAAACGTTTTGTTAAAAACAAATTTGTCTTCATCTAGTCAGTTGGCTTTACGAGATTTTGACCTTGGTCCGATTATTTAATGTTAACTTTTTGTGTTTAAGGCCGGTGAGAGTCGAATTCTCGACTCAGTACTAATGGTCAATCAGACTAGCCAAATCACATTTAGTGATTTATCTCTGGTACAAATGCTTCAAACACGGACGGGCGACAATAAGAGTTCTACTCTACCATCAAGCGACTTGATACCAAAAACAATTGTAAAAAGCTACGGAATGGAAGCAAACACTGATGTTTTGGTTAAGCAACCTTCATCCTTTTACAACTGAAGCGTTCATTCCACTCTCTCTCTCTCTCTCTCTCTCTCTCTCTCTCTCTCTCTCACGCACACACACACACGCGCACATTGTCTCTACCAACATATCTTTTCAGTTTTATCATATAGTATCAATTAGTCTTTCAGTAAGCAATAAAAACTTTTTCTTACTTCGTGATGACGTTGTTCTCCAATATCCAGGCGTCGTTCCATAACCTGTAACGCACACAAATATACAACGAATTAATCATAAAAAAGCCACAAATGAACTTTTAGAAAATTCCATGTTTCTGTATTCCAATATCCTTTAAAATGTGCTAGTAATTTATTTAAATGTTGCAATATATAAAGCTTCCCTTCCTGTTCCCTCCATCCTCTTTCCTTTTTCTGTCACTATTTCTTACTTTCTTTTTACTTTGATCATTCTTTCTTTCCTTTTCATTATTGTTTCTTTTTCCCTTACTCATTTACTTCTTTCTTTCATTTTCTTACACCTCTCTTTCTTTTCCATTACACTTTCTTACTTTTTTTTTCCTTCTTTTTTTTTTTTCCTTCATTTTTCTTTCTCCCGTTCCATTTTCTTTCTTCAATTATTCTTTTGTCCTTAAATATTCAAGCTTGCATTAACGATCATATGTACGTATGAAGGTCATTGTTTAAAGAAGTAAGAGGGTACAAATGAAATGATTTAAAGTGACAAGGTTTTCCATTTCCCTGACGTAGATGTTACATGCATGAGTGCATTATTGTCACCTCTTTCTTTCTTCCTTTCTTTCTTTCTTCCTTTCTTTCTTTCTTTCTTTCTTTCTTTCTTTCTTTCTTTCTTTCTGTCTATCTTTCTTTCTTTCTTCTTTTCTTCATTTCTTACCTATTAAGTATGATTTCCCTTTCTCACTAGATCCAAACAGTATCTTTGATATACATTTTTCTTCCTCTCTCCTCACAATCAAAACAGAATAGTCCATTATTAATCTCAGCGCATGTAATGCATTTTTTTTTATTTAATAAATATTTTATAATTTTATTAATTAGATATTACGTTTTTGTTTGCAATATATTTCCATCAAACTTCTCAAAATTTATTTTCTACCTATCTTTTTCTACATTTTTCTCCGGTATTTCTCTACAAAACGGAATGGGTCATTATTTATCTTAGACAATGGCAGGGCGTAATGCATATGCTAACTTCCTAATTAACAGTAACAGGCGGAAGTATAATATGATAGTCTCCAAATGTTCGTTGAGTTGCACTTGCACGTGCCAGCCGAACACAATCCGGGAATCCCTGTGGTAAAACATTCATTTCCTAAGGAAACGTTTTGTTAAAAACAAATTTGTCTTCATCTAGTCAGTTGGCTTTACGAGATTTTGACCTTGGTCCGATTATTTAATGTTAACTTTTTGTGTTTAAGGCCGGTGAGAGTCGAATTCTCGACTCAGTATTAATGGTCAATCAGACTAGCCAAATCGCATTTAGTGATTTATCTCTGGTACAAATGCTTCAAACACGGACGGGCGACAATAAGAGTTCTACTCTACCATCAAGCGACTTGATACCAAAAACAATTGTAAAAGCTACGGAATGGAAGCAAACACTGATGTTTGGTTAGCAACCTTCATCCTTTTTACAACTGAAGCGTTCATTCCACTCTCTCTCTCTCCCTCCCTCCCTCCCCCCTGTCTCTCTCCTTCACACACACACGCACTGTCTATACCCACATATCTTTTCAGTTTTGTCTCTCTCTCATTCTTTCTCACCCACACTCTCTTCTACCTATCTTTTAATTTCTGTTATACACTATCAATTGCTCTCTCATTATGCAATAAAAAATATGTCTTGCCTTTTGATGTTGTATAGTTCATGGCTCCAAATGTACGTCCTGTAATGCACGTAATATATACCAAAGAATTAAATATAAAATTTAATAAATGAACGGTTTAGAAAACGAACTTGATTGGTTAAACAACAATAATCTATCTATTTATATATATATATATATATATATATATATATATATATATATATATATATATGTATGTATTTATGTATGTATGTATGTATGTATTACTTCCCTCTCCCTTCTCCCTTACAATCTTACTTACAATAACCTTCTTGAGTGCCTCTTGGGTATTTTATTGGGTGAACTGTCAGTAAAGAAAATGG
The DNA here is from genome assembly GCA_903632075.3 of Acanthosepion pharaonis. Lineage (NCBI taxonomy): Eukaryota > Metazoa > Mollusca > Cephalopoda > Sepiida > Sepiidae > Acanthosepion > Acanthosepion pharaonis. The sequence continues at coordinate 255,878 of CAHIKZ030001283.1, forward strand.
TTTTCAACGACATTTGTTTCATAAAGTGGCTCTCCCGAACATAATCAATTTGAAAGTTAGTAGACATTCTGAAGAAGCTTTAGATTTGCAGGCGGCATTTTTTTAAAAATCATTTCATTCCAAGTAAGGCAATAAAGTCACTAAGATGCAAATGGTTACCGAATGTTAAGAGAATATGAGAAAAATGATATTAAGGAGAGACAACGATAAAAGAACAAGAATTAAGAAGGCAGAAGATAACGATTGAAACTTTTACGGATCAAAGATAACGGAAGAAAGTTTCACAAACGAGAAGTACGAGAGAATAAACTGTTAGCATAGAACTTTCGATTGCATCCCAGCCATTTCAATTATACAGGATGGTCGGAAAGTCTTGTCAACTCTCCATAATATAATTTCAGATGGTTGACACGAGCTCCTACAGACCTTCTCAACGTTTGACAGCATCAATGAAAGTGAATTAATTGAATCCAGTACATCTTTGTATTACTGTATTACTCGTTCTTCTATTGGTCTCATTGGTGACAAGACTTTCGGACCACCCTGTATGATGATGATGAAACTTTGGCATCAATCTAGTACTACTTTTAAATTCATAAAGTCTAGCTACCATAGATGAAATTTGAAATTTATTGATACTGTGTAGTCTGTTTCGATTGAACACATATAGTGGCTCACTGATGAACAACTCCAAAAATTGATTTCAAAGCAGGAATAATAAATTTGACATTAATGTCTTGTTTATAAATTTACCGTCATTATATTATAATGTTTCCAAATTTATGCACAAAACGATTATTTTTGAGTGGGTGTGTGCTGTAATTATAAGTTTTAATTACGATATAATGTTTATTGAAGCTCTAAATGCAAAACCTCTGGACCATGTTCTGTACTTCTGTAGAACTACATTTCTGTTGCTTCAAGTCTCTTCTTCATCTGTAAGAAGATCCAACGTTGACTGCCATATAGCAGGGCTGATATTACGCAACAGTTCAATACTCTTTTCTTTGCTTGTGTTGCTTCATGTCCTTTTAATCTGTGAGGAGATTGTCCAGCATTCACTGCCATATAGGAGGACCGATATTACGTAACAGTTCAGTACTCTTTTCTTTGTTTCGGTTGCTTCAAGTCTCTTCTTCATCTGTGAGGAGATTGTCCAGCATTCACTGCCATATAGGAGGACTAATATTACGTAAGAATTCAGTACTCTTTTCTTTGTTTCTGTTGCTTCAAGTATCTTCTTCATCTTAGGGGAGATTGTCCAGCATTCACTGCCATATAGGAGGAATGATATTACGTAACAGTTCAGTACTCTTTTCTTTGTTTCTGTTGCTTCAAGTCTCTTCTTCATCTCTGAGGAGATTGTCCAGTATTCACTCCCATATAGTAAAACTGATACTATGTAACAGTTCAGACCTCTTGTCTTTGTTTCTAATGATTTTTTCTTTTTCTTAATACTCTGCTAATTTATGTCTGTCTATTTCAGTGTTGCCCTTTCCATTCCTCTGTTAAAACACTTTCTACCTTTCCCAAGAAGTTGTGGCATTTCACATATAATAAAGAAAGGAATTTGTGAAGTTATCAACACTTGCGTCCTGAAGGGACATAGTATAAACAATAAGCATATTGAATTAGTAAAACCTCTTACTTTTGGAGCATTCTTCTTACATATTTTCATTGCCAGTTTTAATCTCTCTCTCTCTCTCTCTCTCGCTCTCTCTCTCTCTCTCTCTCTCTCTCTCTCTCTCTCTTTAAACCTATCAAATACTCTATACTTCTACCTATATATAAAACTTCCGTTAGTCCATCTGTCCGTCACACCCTCGACAATAGCCATACATTGACCGATCGAAACCATATTTCGGGGAAAAGGGCAAACAGGTAAGGGTGTACAAAGTACAGTTAGTTTCACTAAGGTGCATAGCTTAGTACGATAAATTTTCATTAATTTTTTTTTTTTTTTTTGAGAAATGAAGTATTTTATTATTTAACATACAAAATACTCCCACTATTTTAAAAACAATTTAATAATTAAAATAAGAAATTTAATAAAAATGCAATATTGTTTTTTGTCTATATTTTCTTTAAGTTTTTATATATACAATAATCCAGTTTCCAGCTTGCTCTGTGTTTACAAGAACTATAAACAAATCCCAAGGCCAAGCGCTTTTGAAATTGAAATTTGGTTCTAGAAAGAAATATTTATGCATGGCCAGTTGTAAGAAATCCTAAGAATTTATTCTTCGCTGTTAAAAAGGGAAAAAATTATTAAAAATATCGTTTACTATGATATCTTATTAAATTAAATTAAATTAAAAGAAATTAAAGAAATTATTAAATCGCGAAGTAGGGTTTTTGTCAACATATTTTTCCAAATAAATTAGCATATTCAAATTTAATCGATTGGTTTGTAACTTTTAACGAAACATAGAGTTTGTAAATCTTATACAAAAATGTTAGCAATAGCTTCAACAATACTAAATACAGAATTTCAACACTCGTTAGCGTGTTGCAAAAATTCTAGTAATAATAAATATGCATTGCCTGATGCTGGTCTCCATGTAGTCCAGTAGGGTTGAATTGGGGATATACCTGAAACATATGAAATAAACAATGGCTTTAATCAATATACAACAATATGTTCCTTTCTTTATTTCCTGGTTCATACTTCAATTCAAATTCATATTCAATTAAGCTTTCATATTCAAACATATCAAATATTTGTCCGATACATACAATAATGAACTATATTAAATGATCTCGTAACATTTATAAGAATCGTTAAAGTGTACGTTTTTTTATTATTTCAGACTTTCTAAAATACTTCTAAGAAGTAACCATAATTATCCGTGTATAATACGCACTTATCCCATATTTTAGGACTAGTACGTTAAATGTGTGTATTATACACGAGAAATAAATATTAACCATTTTTCCAGATATGTGCGTCGCCGTATTTGTGACGTTATGAAGATTTTTTATGTTCCTTCACAGACATTAAGCACATTTTAGTCTTTGCAAAGACAGGCGTCATGAGAGATTCAAACTATATTGTCTTCGTTATCATCGACTAATAGATACGCTAATTAAAAAAGAACTTAATTCACTAGGTCGAAAATACCTCGAGAGAGTCCTGAGAGAGAAGGAACTTCCCGTCGAAGTAGATGCTGTGGCTGTAGTATCTGTTCCGTGCCGGAGATCTTCCCTCCCACTCCCCCGTTGCGTTGACAGAACCCTCGGTCTTGACCCGTAACATCTGTTCCGTAGCAATGGTGTGTCCGGCTATAACTAGCTTAGACAAACTAAGACCAGCTTAGGTAAGCTATGACCAGCTTCTACGTTAAAAACCGGCCTTGTGTTATAACCTAGCTTAGTGGTTGGGGGGATTCAAGGTAAATCTCAGGATGAGAGATGAGGAGAAACGCAGGCCATCTAGTGCTTGTGACCAGGGCGTTTGGATAGTTTCTGTATCGAGTTACAGTCCATTTATTTTTATTCTGCCAACTGGATGCTAGTTGGAAATTTTCCTGTCTACTCTTACATCCGGTATTCCTGGCCTTTATTACTTTCGGTTACCAGAGCCTCTTATCTCCCGGCATTCTTACTTTACTTCCGCTGTTTCTGACCTGCGCATACACCGGCCACATCAGCTCCCTACTTCCGGTATTCCTATTTCAGCCTAACTCTCTTAGTTTCATAGGAAGTTGCTGCATGCATATTGTCCAGACTTCAAACACTTGGATTAAATACTACGGAAATTCCATCTTTGGACCAGCAACTACCCGGATATTAACGTAATATTGGCTATTATTTCCTCGCCGCTTCGGAAAAGGGCCTTATTGTAGCCTATCGCTACTCCGTTCACGTGATCATGGCGGACGCAATATTTCTTCCTCCACTTGATACATTGCTTGTTCATGTTCCTTTAATCGAAACACTACTTTTGTATATTATTTTAAATAAATTTTGTATTAATTTAATTTTGTCGTTTTGTTGTCCTCTTGTTAACATGTCTGATTCACTTATATTTTTTAAAATGCTAGCGGGCCTCCTGTGACTACCTTTATTTTGCGCACACAAGCCTATTTTATATTTCGCCCCCTCCGGGTGTTCCACTACAATATATATGATAAAAATATAGTTTTAAATTAAACTATATTTATTGGTTAAGGTGCTCAGAATCAGGAATAGAGCGTATGTAAATATAAAAGCGACACCTATGTTTTGAAGTTTGCATTTAAGCATGAAATAGCCTGTCGCCGTTGAGTACTGACAACAATGTATATATATATATATATATATATATATATATATATATATATATATATATATATTTAGTTGAATGGACATGAAGTTGTAACCTTATGCGCTCCTCAGACAAACGGACTTTTCTGAGGATCGCATAAGCGTGAAACCCAGGGTTACAAAATCATATCCATTCAACTAAATATGTTTGCTCTATCATTGACATTGAGCGCTTTCCAATAAGTCCCGTGCATACATAAATATATATAATTAATATATATATATATATATATATATATATATATATATATATATATATATATATATATATAAACAAATATATATATATATATATATATATATATATAATGAAAATAATTATACAAAAGAATTACTTAGCAATGTTAATGCAACTAATGGCGAAATCACTTCGCTAACAAGATTAATGGGACATTAACTTACTATCAATTCCTTGAATAACGTAATCCTTATATTTAAATTGTTGTCTGATGGAATCGTCCCAGGATCATCAAATCCAATTGAATGACTAGACTCGATTTTACCCCAACTAACGTCTATATAACACGTATTTGAAGAATTTCGAAATACGTGTATTTGAATAAGAGAAGAAATTATTATCCGTGAATTAAAAAAAAATGGATTACATAGGGATTGATAGAATAAGGAAAAGATAGGAAAGCAGTTATACATTTGATATGTTTCGCTACATTTGTCTTAGCTTCATCAGAAATGTAAGAATGGGAAGAACGCGAATAATGTTTCAGTATTTCGAATTCTATACTGTTGACATTTTGTCTTTTTTCTCTAACAATTATTCCACTTGTAAAATGTTCAGAAATACTTTTGTATACAAAGAAATATATGAATTTATGAAAATATGAATTTATGAAAATATGAATTTATGAAAATATGAATTTATACGTTTTACGGATTACTGGATAAATGAGATATTTGCAAAGAATAAATTAGACGAAATACCAATTTCATCTTCATATGTATGATCACTGGAAGGACCTGTATTACTTGAAGGCGTGCGGCCACGTTTTCGCAACCACTTGAAGGCACTACTACCCACGTCAGTGAAACCACAAGTTCCTGCCTCAAAATCGCAAAATACGCTAGCTGAAACAATAGAAAAAAAAGTATAGATTAAAATCAAGGGGACCCAAAGTGTATACAGTCTTAAAAGCGACAAAAAGACTGGTGCTTTAATTATTTACATATTCTGTTTTTAATTATATATGTGTGTGTATGTGTGTGTGTTTAATTCCAGAATCAAAGTAACTCCGAAAAGCATACTTATCACTCAACACCTGTGTTGGTGCTCAGTCGAGCACTTTATCTTTATCTCTTCAAGCCAAGATTCAGTGGTTATCTATCCTCCTTATCCTCATAATCTCTACTTTCTATCACCTTCTCTTCCATTCATGTTGCGCATTTTATTCGTTATTACCATTTCGACTGTAACCCAATAACTTGATTGGCTCTGGGGCCTTCTATTAGGTGAAATTTAGTAAAAGAAGATATTGGATTTTCGATCGTGAGTAAAAGGAAAATGGATGCATTTAATAATCACACCTTACAAATAACAGTTTACCACTGATTTAATTTTTTTATTGAAGCATATTTTTATCACTTTAAACGTTATTTTTAGTTGTTTTTTTTTTTGTTTTTTTATTATTAAACAGTATATTTATTTTCGTCTGCCGGCCTGAATTATAGAGAAATTTTATTAAACAAAAAATCTGCCACCGGCTAGGATTCGAACCTGTGTCCCCCTCTGCATAAGAAACCGTCGTTATACCCGACGTGCTTTTAACTGACTCGGCCACGAAGAGCGTCCTCGATACATTTGAGCACATCGTTCTCGTTTTAGGTTCCCGGAAGTTCATAACTGTTGTCTTGTAAACGAAGCAATTTCTAATGAAGTAATGGATTTTTGAATTTATGAACCTGACATATTTTTATTACTTTAAAGGTCATTTTTAAATAAAAAATATTATACTAAAAAACCCTTAAAGTGATAAAAATATGTCTGATTAATAAATAATAAATAAAAGAAATAAAAATATATCTATTATTTCTTTAGCATTTATAAAGATAAACATGGCTTACCTTCTAGTAATGTGAAAAAAACGTGACTTACCTTCTATTAATGTGAAAAATTTTCAAATAATGTCCTCATAATCAAATAGTGAACGGTGAAGAATAATTGTCGACCCGAACTACTTCATAGAAATTGATCGAATGCATGATTTTTTAAAATCTCTTTTTGATCCGACTGAGTGCTTTCTGCATTCTGTTGAGGTTTCTTCTAGACTCGATGAATTACTTAATTATGATTATTTCAAATCCTCCTAATAATTTCTGTGATTGGGTATATACCCAATTTTCCTTAGTTTATTTTTGTTTCTATTTTTATTACTTTTGTAATACGGTATCCTACATTTTAATAACAAGACTTGTCAAGAAAGGTGAAATGTTGTAAGAATATGGACACAAACACATTTAAAAAGAAATTAATTTAAAAGTTAAAAATGTTAGCGACCTTTCTTCTTTGTACGCATGTGCAGTTACATCAACGGAAACATCACTAATGAAGACGTAAAGAACGAAACGTGTCACACAAAAAATGACCAACAATATATAGTCACAGTAAAATTAACAATACATCTTATCTGGAATTGAAGGCAAGCAACTGCGTTCAAAATATTTAGAGGTTGATATGCCACTAAAAAAAATCAACCAACCAAAAATATTTTTAAATATAACTGTAATCTTGATTGAACTTACAATTTGCGTATCCAACTGAATTCACCACATTTTCACAGGTAACACCAGCAACTGATTTGTCCTTACAGTTATCTGGTTCAAAGTTGTCATGGGAACACTGAAGGATTGATAATTCCTCTCCTGTACAGATGACATTAGTAAGTAATATGTTCCAGTTTCCTTCAGACACTGGAAGAACCTCGCCATTACCATTTCTGTAATAATAATAATAAATAAAGCAAAATACACCCATGCAATAGACCAATGCAGAAACGATGGCACACCTCTTCATGGTCAATACTCTGCCCGTGCCAAACAAGCTGATGTAGAGAAACTCTGCACCCACCAGTGGTTACGTAGTGCAGAGTCTAAAGCTGAAACTAAAGGTTTTATTATTGCTGCACATGATCAATACTTTGCTAACTAGAAATTACCAAGTACACATACAAAAAAATTGTGTTGACCCCAAATGCAGATTCTGTAATAAATATCCAGAAATAATTGACCTTCTTGTACCAGCTTGCACGATACTGGCACCCATTGTATATAAAACTCGGCATGACAAAAAATTGTGTTGACCCCAAATGCAGATTCTGTAATAAATATCCAGAAATAATTGACCTTCTTGTACCAGCTTGCACGATACTGGCACCCATTGTATATAAAACTCGGCATGACAAAAAATTGTGTTGACCCCAAATGCAGATTCTGTAATAAATATCCAGAAATAATTGACTTTTCTTGTACCAGCTTGCACGATACTGGCACCCATTGTATATAAAACTCGGCATGACAAAAAAAATTGTGTTGACCCCAAATGCAGATTCTGTAATAAATATCCAGAAATAATTGACCTTCTTGTACCAGCTTGCACGATACTGGCACCCATTGTATATAAAACTCGGCATGACAAAAAATTGTGTTGACCCCAAATGCAGATTCTGTAATAAATATCCAGAAATAATTGACCTTCTTGTACCAGCTTGCACGATACTGGCACCCATTGTATATAAAACTCGGCATGACAAAAATTGTGTTGACCCCAAATGCAGATTCTGTAATAAATATCCAGAAATAATTGACCTTCTTGTACCAGCTTGCACGATACTGGCACCCATTGTATATAAAACTCGGCATGACAAAAAATTGTGTTGACCCCAAATGCAGATTCTGTAATAAATATCCAGAAATAATTGACCTTCTTGTACCAGCTTGCACGATACTGGCACCCATTGTATATAAAACTCGGCATGACAAAAATTGTGTTGACCCCAAATGCAGATTCTGTAATAAATATCCAGAAATAATTGACCTTCTTGTACCAGCTTGCACGATACTGGCACCCATTGTATATAAAACTCGGCATGACAAAAAATTGTGTTGACCCCAAATGCAGATTCTGTAATAAATATCCAGAAATAATTGACCTTCTTGTACCAGCTTGCACGATACTGGCACCCATTGTATATAAAACTCGGCATGACAAAAAATTGTGTTGACCCCAAATGCAGATTCTGTAATAAATATCCAGAAATAATTGACCTTCTTGTACCAGCTTGCACGATACTGGCACCCATTGTATATAAAACTCGGCATGACAGAATTGGCTTATATCTGCACTGGAATATCTGAAACTTTTACAGGAATGAAACTGCAAGAAACTGATATGAACACCATCCAAACCCAGTTACAGAGGACCTGTAACAGTTTTAAGGGACTCTAAAATACACACAGACAGAACAATCAAAGCTAATCGCAAAACAGAATGTGCTTCTTGCTTATTGACATGGCACTTCCTGCAGATTGTAAGGTATTTTTGAATATGTTCAAAAACTATTAAAATACAAGGATCTTGAACTATAAATCTCAAAAATGTAACACATGAGGACATCAATAATTCCAATTGTAGTTGAAGCCCTCGGATTGACTGTAAAAGGTTCCGATAGACTGATTAAAGGGATTCTTTTTAGCCCATACCTTAATGAAATATAAAAAAAATTGCACTCACAAGTACATTTCACACATTCCGAAGAGTTTTATCCCTGTAAAATGTGTGTGATGTTAGGTTGTTGCTTTTTTTTTTTTGGCTTTTTTTTTTTTTTTCGTTTTTTACAAGAAATGATCAGTGGAAAAAGCCATGATGCCATTTCTGACCTTGAAATATATATACAACATAAATCAAAGGAAATAATAATAATAATAATAATAATAATAATAATAATAATAAGAAGAAGAAGAAGAAGAAGAATAGATTACTTTGTGTGGAACTACGCATATCATCCGCAAAACTCTCCTTCACGTCCTAAGTATGCATAAATGACTCTCCTACAAAGACTTTTTTACTCATAGACCCTGGAGGAGACTTGGTAATTAGACACTTAAAATTACTCTCTGGCACGCACAACAACAACAACAACAACAACAATAATAATAATAATAATAATACGAACTTAGATCGATATTTTAATATCGAACGAAAAAAATCAATCAAACAAAAAAACCGAATTATTACATAATTCATTAATCTGACAGATTTTTAGTACTTTAAACATTATTTTAGTAGATAGTAATATTATTTACGTAAGAGTATAAAAAATCCATTGCTTTTTTAGAAAATTACTTAGTTTATGCTTGAGCACGAAACTAAGAAAATATAATATAATTTCGAGGAATCTATGACAAGAAAGATTTCACTTAAAGGCACTGTTCAGACCTTGCTTGATTGACAAAACGTCTTCGCGGCAGAATCGGGTAAGACGTGTCGGATCAAACGACGTTTTCCCTCTGCCCTGGGAGACACAGGTTAGAATTCTGCCGGAGAGCGCATATTTTTTTTTTTTTTTAATTTCTCGAATATTCGGGCCGATGGACGAAAATAAATAAATATATTGTTTAATAAAAAACAGAGCATCTACTTAAATATGAGAATCCATTAAAAATAATGTTTAAAGTGATAAATATATATTATTTCTTGGTTGCCTTCTTTTATTTATCATTTAAACATAATTTACTATAATAGTAGTAATCGGTATATTTGACAACGATCCGTTTGTCCCGACGTCCAATGTAAAAAAGTATTTTTGGTGTCGGGGAAGGATAACATCTCCTTTAAAAGTAGTTCGACCTGTGGTTCCAAATAAGCTGTCACAATTCAGTAAATCGATTCGACTGCATGATCGAGTGATCAATGGTTAAACCAGTTCCCCAACTTGTCTCATTTAGTGAGGCGGATGGTAGGCACCCAGCACAATTAAAAGAAACACCAGTTAAAAGACAGTTGAACCATCTTTTAGAGTCAACGGCTAACTAGCACAATGGGAGTAGATGGAGCTCCATGGATATCTATAGGCCAATAAGGTAATAAACATGACACTACTGGGGAATGATTTTTAGACCTGAAGTGAACAGTCAGTGCGGAAGATTCTACCGATAGAATCAACGGCCACGGCGAGCCTTCAAGTTGAAGGACATCGACTGTGGCTTGCTGGAGAAGGACGGGCTCCGCCGGAGTGACTTTCCCAAGACACGCTACGCACAAATGAATACCCCTCCAGCTCTCAAACTTGATAGATGATGGGAAATGATCAGGTGCTCAGCCGTGCAGCCACCCAACGAATAAAAATACCCCTGAATAAAAATACATATTTTATTATATTGGAAACCAGGTCGAGTTCTCATTTCTCAACTTGACGTTTGTTTTCGCCTATTGTTTCCATGTGAACGTGCAGCGGGATCTTCCCAGTTTTTGGTACAAACCTACATGAACAAGTATCGAGACACAATGTGGTAGATTCACTGGTCGTTCGGTGGGTGAGAGCCCGTTGTATGTCTATACGCCGTGTCCCCCAGGCACACTACTACTCATGATACTTAAGGAGTAGGTGTGGCCTTCACAGTCATCTCCGTCACCACTACTAGAGGGTAGAAAAGGAATAAGGAAAGAGGGTGACAATCCCGATTCTCCGATGCGAGCGGATGCCGACGATTTTATTATAAGGGAAGTTCTCGCAGTTTCTAAATACATTTAAGGTCCTACAAACTGTGAGAACTTACCTTCCAACCAAATAGTAAACCCAGCATTGCTATGAATCCAACACATGACTTTAAAGTTATATGTTATCTCACAAAAGTTCAAATCTGAATAAGAAACCTGTATGAAGATATTATTTAAGTTTTCTTTAAGAAATAAAAAGAATACATTTAGTGAAAAACTCACGTTAATCCCAAACTCCTGCATGCAACATTAGCTTCTTTTTTGCTCCAGCCCTCATTGCAAATGTTTCCCCATTCGCCGTTGAAATAAATTTCTAATCTTCCTGAATTCTTTGTGTCACCAACAAGTCGGAGGGTTCCAGAGGCTTACATAGAAATAAATACAAAAATATGATCAAAATCAATATGGATAAACTCATACAATGTGGTCGGAGACAATAAATAAAAAGATGAACGAAAAAAAAAAAATGAAATGTTTAACCGTTTAGTATAATCGTCACTTTTCAGTGCTAAGGCCATTATTTGACGTTAGTTTTCTGAATATCAAAAAGCAAATTGACGGAAAATATAAAAATATAAATAGATGAAAATACTTCTATCTTTTTTGTTATCAACTCATCTCAAGCAAGGCGATAATGTCATAAAGATGCAAGATGGGGGTGGCTACTGGAAAGAGAATGGGAAAACTTCATAAGGAACCGGAAACCCAATCCTAAACAGGAAACAAAGGGAAGAGTTTGGACAAGACGATAGGCGTACCTATCAAATCCTGTTGAGGAAAAAAAAAGGCGGAGGCGTTAGAAGTATAAAGTTGCAGTAGACTTTAGAAGGAACCGGAAACATAATCTTAAACAGAACGCAAAGGATAAGCCTTTAATCCTGTTAAAGATCGGGGAGAAGTGTAAACCGGGCGCTAGGCGAAACTTCTATTCCTGTTGAGCGAAAAAAGAACAAAATTTCAGAGTTTAGGTGGTAACGTTAGGAGTATAAAGTTGAAGTAGACTTTAGAAAGTACTGGAAACTTAATCTTAAACAGGAAACAGAACATAAAAATCTAGCCCTGTTCAAAAGTGTTAACCTGGCGCTAGGCGAACCTATCTATTCATATTAAACTAAGCTAAAATTAAAGACAATAAACATATGAACATACAACGGCCCCTCACCCACCGAACAAGCAGTGTCTCGATACTCGTTCATGTAGGTTTGTACCAAAAACTGGGAAGAGCCCGCTGCACGTTCACATGGAAACAATAGGTGAAAAATCGAGAAATGAGAATTCCAACCCGTTTGCCGATATCATAAAATATGTATTTCTATTCAGGGTTTCGTTTGCACGATCTGGGTGGGTAGGTAGATGACACTTGGGACAAATGACTGCTGTGTCAATCTAATAGTACAGTTCTTCCCTCCAGTTACCCTGCTTATCATGATGGGTGGCTGGCAATACGAACATGCGTACTGGAACTACTTGAGGGACTACTGACCAAGTCAGAACCAAGATGTAAACGTATGAAACTGTGTCGGGAATTAGTTTATCAACTTTTCTATTCGAGTATTTGGGAAGAAATTACTGCGTATAGAATTCATCATCTCTCTATTAGGATGTTTTTTTTTAATGTTTTGATTTGTTTCTATCATTTCGCCCCAAGCAAGCCTTAAAGCCACTAGGATAAAGGAATTACTGAATATGAAAGAATAAGAAAGAAGAGATACATAACTAAGGCGCGAGAATAATAGAGCGACTAATCAAGAAGACAGTAGATAATGATTGACATTGCACTTAAGATTTTGAAGATCAAAGTTGGCTGGAAAGCGTGGAATCGGAAGAGAATTCCACAGTACAAGAGAAGAAACTATTAACATAGAACTTACGGTTGCATCAACCAATTCAATTGTAAATTGATGAAACCCTGTTACAAATTTAGTACAACGCATAAATTCATAAAGTCTACTTAATATAAGGGAGAGTTCATCCGAACAATTACCATGAACTCTCTTACGGCTTCTTGTCTCCCAGTCAATTTTGATCTTCAAAAGTTTAAATGCAATGTCAATCGCTATCTTCTGTCGTCTTAATTCTTGTTCTTCTACTGTTCCTTATCTTAAATATTTTTGTTTTTGTTTTTCATATTCTCTCACACTCAGTAATCTCAGTAATCTTTTGCATCTTACCGGGTTTATCAATGATTAAAACATGTTTTATATTACGCTTTCATTATCATGGGATGATTAAAAACACGTCTTATATTCCGCTTTCATTCTGGTAAAGGTTATAATGATGCTATATATGTCATCAGATAACTCCACAAAATTGCATATCTTTAGAAATTTGTTCACCTGTTACGAGGATGATAACTTCATTAGCTGACTATGAAGGCATGATGTTAGAGCTGTGAAATCTTGCACGCTTTAATTTCAACTCTTCTTATTAATAACTGCATTGTTTCTTTCCAGGTCAACTGATATCTGACTGTTCAAAGAAGTCTGTTCATGTTGGTAAAAAAGGCCACCAACTGCAGTAATGTTGTCATCATCACTGCGATATCAGCTTTCAGTTGTACATGTCTGGCAAGGACACCATACCGGAACATGTCAAACCTCATCAGGTGTACGAGAAGAGAAAATAGAGAGACAAAATCTAATCCTTTCCTAGACTTTACTTTATTCCTAAAATTTGTGCATATAAAGTGTGTTCCAATAACTTGTACCGATTTTAAATGTGAATTAAGTTTAAGCGTCTAATGATTTTCTTCTTTTTCTTTCAGATTTAACAATTTGGTTCTTTGGCAATTTCAACCATCGAGTGATTAACAATCAAACAACGTGTTAAAGTTATCTAAGCCTATAACTAAAATGGACGTTCAGACAGAATTTGAAAGAGAAGTTCCCAAGTCGCATCATCTCTCGAAACAGCGAAGTAAATTGGCCACCATGATCGTGCGACTTGACGCCTTTAGATTTCTTCTTTGGGGTCATCTCAAAAGTAAGGTCTATCCCAACAAGTCAACAACAATTCAACAGATGAAGGATGCGATAATAAGGCATATTGGTGAGATAGAGGAGTAACTATGCAGAGACGTCATCAAAAATTTCGACCATCGAGTGGAGGTGTGCCACCGAAGCCTTGGCGGACATTTGGGCGATATTATTTTTCACACATAATTTCTATGACATAAATAACATGATCCAATAGAGAAATAAATAATCACCAATAACACTGATTTATTTACTTCTGACTTTAATCCATCTTAATGAAACACCCTTTATAATGACAGATGTAGAGTAAGAAGCATTTATCAAACAAGATGTCATTTCATATTAGAAATCCATACTATATCTCAAATGAATCAGAAAAAAAGTAGTCATGCTTTTCCTCACGTAGTCGATATAATAATGATGGAGACTAAACTGATGACGTAGGTACCACATTTTCCCTATAAAATATCTCGAAAAAGCACCCCGCATCCTATAAAGCGAAAATCATTGGCAGGAGTTATAGGCTAATTTCGTGAGAACATTACCTTACATATATTTATTACATAGGCTAGTAATGTATTCGTTAGGTTTGCCAAAACTTTCCCGTGCCACAAGAAATTTGACTTGACTGTGTGAAAAAATAGTCCACACGTTATTGCCTCCCTTGTCGTCGCTTGGTTCAGAAACGGCCAACCATTCTTTATAAAAAAAAAAAAAAAAAGAAAACCTCCAATTTTTCTATCGTCCAAGATTTTGTCAGGCAATAATCCAGCTTTGTGACTAATCATTAGTTCACCATGAACTATCATTACTTATATAATACCGTATTTTGATGGTTATCGGGCGCATTTTATTTCCTATAAAATATCTCCCCAAACCAACCTGCATCCCTATAAATCGAAGGCCGGTGACGAGAGTTATAAGTTAATTTCGTGAGAAAATTAATTTCGGTAAATTATAAACTTGTAATAACCATTACTGACAATCTTGACAAGTTTATTATAAGATAAACTTGTCAAGATTGGCGGTAATGATGATTTCAAGCTATAATATAGGGATGTACGCTAAGCACAATCGTATGTTTTTTTATGCGTTTACACATAAAAACCTAACCTTATTTCTGTATTCAAACTGACATTTGTATAATTTTAAAATTAGTGTTAAGTCCTGGTTTGTGATGTATTCGTCACAATCAGTATGGATTTTCAGGCTGCAATTCAGTAGTATTATGCACTCTAAAGTTTCTTCTAATTATTACATATAAATAGTTACCATAAATTTGGTAGTTCTTGTCGATCTGTGATGAATTTGTCATAATTACTCAGGGTTTCATGCTGAAATATGCAATTCAGTGGGTAAAATTGGGGATAGTGGGGAGGGCCATGAAGTACAAAGAAAATATTTTCCTGATTTTTTCTTTCAAAATTTGAGTGATGGCGTCTAATCCACCGGTGCGTCTTATAAACTGCGAAACTCGGTATTCATAAGGTAAGAATGACCTTGAACATAAAATCGACATCCTCTACTCAAATTTCTGAGAAGTAGAACTGAAGATAGACCTTTTCAAAACAGAAACTCTAAGGTGGAATTGGCAAAAAAAGCAGGGATGCCACATACCCTAAAAACTTATTATTGGGTTGGTGCATAATTTTCATGCGTTTTTAAACATTATTTGAAATAAAAAAAAAGAAACATAACAATTCAACAGTAACATTTTTAAATGATTATTATAGCGCGCATGATTATCTACACGCATTTTTATAACCTGAAAATAAAATATTATTTTTATTGACAAAAGTAAACAAAACAGCAATTTTTATTAATAAATAACTCGCCTCCAAAAATGCCTGATAATTATGCACCAACCAAATAGTAAAAAATAAACACTTCAAATACCTCTGTGTATGGGTCAGTTATAACAAATTAAGTATAGGTGATAAGAAAACATAGAATAGGCTGTGTTAAGGGGTTAGTTTGGCTTAACACCGCAAGTGCCTGCAAAAACAAACCGTTAACCGAATAACTCGAGTCATATTCTTAAACAGCCTCGTCAGACCAATACTTTCATATGGGCGTCTTGCATGCCCCCACCTCTCGTTCAGAAATATCTAAACTGTCAGCTGAATATAAACACTTTCTAAGGTCAAAAGTTAAAAATGGCTTTGAACGAATGAAAACCTGGTGAGGACCATCCTTCTTTGAACCTAGTGGTTTGGTGCTACAGAATCAAAAACATAGATCTGTACCAAATAATAGAAACTGCATCTTTTGGAGACTTTCAACAACAGTAACAACTAAAACGTGTATCCAAAAAAGAAAATAATAACATTTTCAATATAAATCAAGATGTTTACGTTCTGCTCCACTTCAAACAAAAGATTAGGAAGAAAGGCCCCGTCAATAATGAAAAGTGCAATAGCAGTTGCTGGACATGCGAAACCTATTTTCTTGAAAAATATTTAAATAAAAAGATTGTTTAAATATCAGTTGAAAATAGCACTGGCTGCTTGATCAATGAATGCTAAATGTTTCCTTATAAGAAAACGGCTATAATTACAATTATATCGATTATTTGTTCCTTCATTACGGGTGCTGGACGCAAACACTTTCTGGGTTATGCACTTGATAGCCAAGAATCCGAAGCTTTGAGTAACTTCAATGGAAGTTATCCTGTCAGCAAGTGTATAATATTGAGACTACTGTACTGTCTTTTTTTCTGGATGTGTTCTGGACTGTGCAGTAGTCTCCACTATGTCCTCTCGATGCTATGATGAAATCTGTATTAAACTATATATATATATATATATATATATATATATATATATATGTTTGTGTGGGTGCACACATTGGGATTCATATAGGTAAACTTCATTACTATAAACGTTATTTTTAGGGGAAACACATGTTTGAGTTTATATACTTAATTTTTAATTTTATTTTATTTTGAACAGTGATATTAATAGCAACCGACCTAGATCGAAAAGTCCCACAAAGGAAAAATTTTATCGCTTGACAGGAATCGAAACTGTATCCCATTATCCGTCAGAGAATATGTTGCAAACAGATGATAAAGGGATGACAGTTTCGGTTCCTGTCGGGAGGCACAATTTTTGTAGAATTAATGTCGGATTAAAAAAATCAATAAAAATTGTTAAATTTCCAAACTGATATTTACCTGGTTCTTCTGAATCCCAAGGGTTGAAATCAGCTTGTGACAGTACTCCACGTAAGGGAAGAATGGAAAACAGAAATATATAAATGATCCCGGTGAATATTTTACTGGTTTTTGACCAGCACTTTAATAACATCTGCAAATAAAGGAAGCAGAGAGAAAAGAAATAAAATCTACAGTATTGAGAACATTCAGCAATCTATACAAAAATGTTTGTAATGCTTGTCTTGTCTACGCAAGTCTTTTCTGTGTCATAGATCCCATTTAATTGGATTTCTTGTTGCTTCTAAAGATTCCCTTATCATCCTGTTCGCACTCCTCCCCAGTCTTTTGAACAGAAATAGAGTTATATAACTTGTTTTCTGTTTAGGAATGGTTTTCCGGTTCCTTCTAAAGTCTACTTGAATTCTATACTTCTAACATCTCCGCCTAAACTCTGAAATTTTATTTGCTATGTATTTTGATTCATTTTTATTTTAGTTTTTACTTTATTTTTCCTTCTGTTGGTTCGCCTATCATCCGGTTCACACTGCTACCCCGTTTTTCCAAAAAGTAGGGCTTTATCCCTTGTTTCCTGTTAAGGATTGGGTTTCCTATTCTTTCTAAAGTCCTCTCATTCTCTTTCACTCCCAGTAGCCCCTTGCGCCTTCGTCGAATTAAGAACTGATTTTTTTTAATTCATACCGAAGATAGAAAAAAATAGCAGATAAGAAATTAGGAAACACATCCATATATATATATATATATATATATATATATATATATATATATATATATATATATATATATATATATATATATGAATGAATGAATAAAAGACAAAGAGCAAAACTATTCTTAACATTTCGCCTTCTGAGAGAATTGATCAAATCAATGTAGGAATTATTTTGTTGTACGTATTTATATACAAGAGAAAGGATGTCATTGGTTTATCAAGTCTTGAACGTTCATGAATGTTTATCAGGTGGTTGAAAGGCCAGTTAAAACATGTGGGGGACACAAAGTGTCATAATTCAAAATCCGGTAAAAAGTAAGCGAGTAATATTCAAGAAATATTATTTTAATGAATATTGTTTAAATTGGGATTAGATTGTTATGGTTTGCGATAGACGTATGCGCTGTGCATCTTCAAAAACATGAGGTGATGGATTTAACTGATTTCTTTAGATTTCCAACATCTTTGTAGTCGTGTATGTTGTCTTGGGAAAGTAGTAATTCTTTCAGGAAATGTGAGATTACAAAATAATATAAATATATATATATATATATATATATATATATATATATATATATATATATGTATATATATATATTTGTTGTTGATTTTTTTTGTTCTTTTCGTTTTTAGATTTTTCTATCCCCCCCCCACACACACACACACTCAAAGACATTTTGTCTCAATGATTCTCCCTATTTGATAGTTTAGTAAGAAATCCTGGTTCGAAAGAAAAAAAATGGGAAAAATGGAAAGCATTTCTCCCAAGCCCAGTACTTGGTGAGGGCGGAAGATTGGCCGTTGATTCCCCCCACCCCACCAGGTCGACGCTTGGACATAAGGTAAGCCGTACATTCAGTCACCATCATGAAGAAGAAGGCAGACAACCACTTGTTGGCCCATGTGAGTATAGTTTCGCTCTAGCAGAAACTCATTTACATTTTTCATTATTTTTATTTATTTATTTATTTTTTGTTCTTTTCGTTTTTAAATCTAGTCTCGCTGACAAAACTCACCTGGCCATGCGTCTCGAAAAGGACCTCCAATCGATTGTGAACTGGGGTATGAATTGGCTGGTCAACTTCAACGCTTCTAAGACAAAACTGCTCTCTATTAATCACCACAGAGATCCTTCCCTTCCCTCCATTAGAATGTCTGACGCTCAATTTCTCGAGAGCAACTCTCTGCGGCTTCTCGGTCTCACGTTGACTGCTGACCTGAGATGGAATAAATACATCGAGTCAATTGCCTCGTCCACTGCGAGGAAAGTTGACTCCCTGAGCCGTGTTAGGAAGATTTTCTCCCCTGAGTCGATCCTCCAGATATACAAATCCACAATTCGCCCTTGCATGGAGTATTGCTGCCATATATGGTCTGGTGCCCCTTCTGTTTGCCTCGGGGTTCTTGATAGGCTCCAGAGGCGAATATGCAATGTTGTTGGCCCTGCCCTGGCGTCTCGTCTACAGTCACTTACTCACAGACGCGCCGTCGCCTCCCTCTGTCTGTTCTACAAATACTTTCATGGAAATTGCTCCGAGGAGCTGCATTCGCTGGTTCCCAGACGTCATGAGTTCCAGCGTCCTACGAGGCTGGCATCCCGCTCTCACCCCTTCGCTGTCGAAACTCCTAAATGTAGCCGTCTCTTCTACTCTAATAGCTTCATGTCTCGCACCTCTCGCCTGTGGAACTCTCTTCCCTTCTCCTGTTTCCCTGTGAGCTATAATCTCCAGCTATTCAAGAGTAATGTCAATCGACATCTCCAGTTGCCTTGATCTATCCACTACCCTCGTCCTTTCTTCTATCACTCCTATCTGATCTTGCTCTAAATTTTCTGTAACCCCTTGCGTCCTAATAGCTTCCCGCCTTGCTTGGGGTGAAATGCTTAATATATATATATATATATATATATATATATATATATATATATATATATATATAATAAATAGTGGTACTCGCTTGGAAATACCTTGGGTATTTCGACTTGTAGTAGAACAAACCAGTACCCAAGGAAAAATGAGCAATAAAAAAAGAAAGAACTAAGAACATGAAATTGAGTCGAAAACAATTATCCAGAGTTTAAGCGCAAAGTCCAAAGAAAAAAAAACCTCCAAAACGAGTAAAAGCAACTACGTAAAGTGTTCAATACACGAAGAAAAGCAAACCTAAGATAAACCTACATTACCCTGATGATTCGTTTAGGTGAAACCTAGGTAGGTTTGCCTGGCTCCTTAGGTTTATCTTATATATATGTGTGTGTGTGTGTGTGAAAAGCGAATATTTTTTGTTTCTGCAGTTTATCAACACTTCGTTGGTTATTTAAAATAATATAAATAATTTAAATAATTCTTTTTCTTTCATTTTTTTTCTTTATTATTTTCCCGGGTGTAGGTTCTCTGATTTCTTATTCGGAGCCATTATACATTCTATCAACAGCCAATCCTAAATCAGGCGTATAAATGAAAACGTCACACTAGAGCATGATGATTCCTTTAGTCGTAAAAAGCATCAAGCGTGAAAACTAGTTGATTTCTTAATCTACACAAACATAAACAATATTTACACTCACTCACTCTCTCTCTCTCCCCTTCTCCTCTCTCTTTCTCTTCTGTGAACCTGGTAATCCTTTTCAGAAAAATTTAAAAACATGAACATAAAAGACAAACATATTGCAAGTTTAGATTTAAAAAATACTAGCAGTAGAGCCCGGGGGTGTAACAATAAGAGATAGATCAAGTATCAAGACTGAAAAATAAAATTGACGAAGATTATTGTTTAAGGTTGACGGACACGCATGTCTTAATTAGTTTTGTGTTTTTGTTTTGTTTTTTGTTTTTTTTCGAATTGGTCCAACCCAAACTCAAACAAAAACATTGTTTTCAATTGTTATGAGTCTACCGATTGAATACAATTTTATTATAAACAATTGTCTTGTAAATGGAATTTTTAAAGCATTCTGAATGTAAAAATAAAGAAAAAAGCATGCATGACAATAAGAAACACTACCTGCCAAAAAAAAGTAAAGTTTTGTTGAAATCGGTTGAAAA
Organism: Acanthosepion pharaonis; assembly: GCA_903632075.3. Lineage (NCBI taxonomy): Eukaryota > Metazoa > Mollusca > Cephalopoda > Sepiida > Sepiidae > Acanthosepion > Acanthosepion pharaonis. The sequence goes on from CAHIKZ030001283.1 coordinate 276,816, forward strand.
ATGTAGGAAATCCGATCCCGTATTTAAACGAACACACACACACACACACACGCATACACACAAACACAAACAAACAACCTGGGTTTTATAATAAGTATAACTCCATATGTGTTGCCCGCCTTTCATTCTCGCGACAGCGATGCCTCTTAATCTTTGGCGCTGTCAGAACCACCGCAAGGTAATTTTACGTAGTCCTGTGAAGTTTTGTTGAAATCGGTTGAAAAATGTCGGAAATTCGATCCAATATATAAACGAACAGACACACACAACCTGGGTTTTATAATAAGTATGATTTACATACAAATACGCTGTTTTTAATTATGGTTAACGACCTTCCCGATGACATCAGCTCCCATCAAGGCATCTACATTAACGACACAACCATCTAGTTCTGCTTCGATAGTAAGGTTGATCAGTCTGACAAGGTCAAAACAGCAGCCAATGTCCAAAGCGACCTCAAGTCCGTCGTTAACTGGAACAAAAAATGTCTTGTCAATTTTTAACTTCTCCAAAACTAAACTCCTCTCCATTAATCATCTGCGAGACCCCTCTCTGCCTTCCATCAGTCATGGCTGATGCTAACCTCCAGCCAAGTGACTCGTTTCGCCTTAACCGGCTAACGTTCTCAGCTGACACGAATTGAAAAGACTAGATTGACTCCATTGCTGGGTTAGCAGCTAGGTCGGTTTATTATGTCCTACGGGACATTTTTCTCTCCGGAACCTATCTTACATATCTATATGTCTACCATTCGTCCATGTTTAGAATATTGTTGTCGCATATGGTCTGTTACCCCTGCTGTTTACCTTGAGCTCCTTGATAAGATCCGAAAAAAGAATCAGCAATATTATTGGTCCTGATCTGGCGGCTCGGCTTCAGTCACTTACCCACCGCCGTAAAGTTGTCTCTCTGTGTCTTATTTATAAATACTTTCATGGTTATTGTTTGGATGAGCTCTTCGCTATGGTACCTAGACTCTATGAATTTAAGCGCGGTGCTAGACTGGCGTCGACATCTCATCAATTTAGAGTTGAGTTGGCTAGATGCAACTGTAAATTCTATGCTAACACTTTCTTTTTTTGCACTTCTCATTTATGAAATTCCCTTCCCGTTCCATGTTTTCCAGCCAACTTTAATCTGCAAAAATTTAAATGCAATGTCAATCGCTATCTACTGTCCTCCTGTTTACTCTTTTCTCTCCCTACTCATTAATGTTTCTGTTCTTAATTCTTCCATACGCTGTAACCCCATGCGTGGCTTTACCTAGTTGCTTGGGGGGGGGTATCGATTAAAAAAATATCCCCGTAAAGAAATGCCTAAATTTATTAAAAATACATCTAACTAAAACAAAATAACACTATCTCTGTCAACATATAAGATCATAAAAATGTGCCAATTAATCTCTAATCAATGCTTTTTCGTCTCCTATAAAATTTTTATAAACAGAAATTCGGTTTATCGATAGATTCCTCCTCTTAGCGGCTTTTTAGCTTGTCCCTTTTTTGAATGTCTAGAAAGTGGTCCCTAATATTTTACCATAAAAATTCTTCATATTTTAGAAACATATATGATACGCTAATATCTATCCAAATGACACAATTTTATCTGACCTTGTTAATAAACTTAACAGCCCTGAACTCACAATGGATTTTACTACTGAATGTGAAATCAATAATACTCTGATCTTCCTAGATGTCATAATACATGGAACTAAGAATTACCTTCAATTAAAAGTTTACAGAAAATCTACTAATAAGAATGACACATAAATTATTATTCTCGCCACTGCAACAGAATAAAACCTGGAAGAATTATCGGATTTTATTTAAGAAACTAGAAGAAATATACATAGAAAACACTTCCCAAAAGCTCCAATATTCTTACTATTTCATTCACAATACTAAGAGAAAAGCATACAAAATCTACAACTGCAAATTACGTATTAACTCCTTAACATCTACTATCCAAAACAATTGATTCAATCTTAACAATAACAAAATAATTGCCACCACGTCATATTATGTGTATGATCAGAACCAAAATTGTGCAGAAGTAGGTATATATATAAATAAAGTCGGTATATATATAAATGAACTAAGTATACATAAAATAAGTATTCCAGAAGTAGGTATATAATGGCTTAGTGATAGAATCCCCGACTGATGCCAATTCAGTCGGGTTTCGATCCTAGCTAGGGACAACCGGACGTCTAGCCACACTGATGAGCTGTGATACAGCGAAACAGTCTGTCTGTAGAGGACAATATATATATATATATATGCTCCTTAAAAATTTATTTCGGTTGAGCTCTCTGGGGAGGAAGTGTGGGTTTGTAAACAATGACTTTTACGGCTAATAATGCATGACTCTTCGGTAAATCGAATCGAGTTCTCTGTGTGTTTTATCTAAAAATAAATACGCTTAAATTCACCTTCATCCCTGCCGTGCGCCAACAGCTTAGCGGTAGAATCTCAGACTGACGCCAATTCAGTGATACAGCGAAAGTCTGCCGGTGGATGACAATATATATATATATATATATATAAGTTAGGTATATATAAAATAAATATTCCTAAAGTAGATATATATATATATTAATGGAGTAGCTATATATAAAATAAATATTCCTGAAGTAGATATGAAATGAACCGTCGCAACTCTTCCTTACAATATGTTTGGAAACTTGCAGAAATTTAAAAAAAAAAAACTATCTATGAAAACGAAAAGAGTCTTATACATTATCAAATGCATTAGTCATAAACCAATATAATAATAAAGAATCCCTTACTCATAAAAGAATAAAAAATTAAAGTACTTGTGAGTGCCACTATTGAGTCTCGCCATAATGTTAACCTGAGCCCCGGATTTTTACAAATATCTCCTTTCCTAAGAGAAATACTTTTGTCCCAAGCCAACATACGTGACCATAAAAAAATTAAAAGTTAAAAGAAAACGGTTGAAACAAAACTTTTATTATTTCAAATTAAAATATAATAGTAAATTATAATGACATTAATATAAAAAAGAAGTATATAAAGAAATATATATATAAAAACAAATAGGAAATTTAAAAATTCAACAATAACGACATTTACTCACATTCATTCATGAGACATTACCTTATATCACTTAGCATCTTCCATAGTTTAACTTGGCTGTCACAGTTAGTCTTAAGAATATTTATGAGCGTTTCTAAATTTTTTTTTTTAAACCTAACGATATTTTTACTTCTGTTTGTAAATACATGTTGCAAAATAAAATCCTTATATTTACCTAGATAAATCAGAAGATGAAACACGTTGATAAAGAAGTTTTTCTTTTGTCTATTAATATTCTTTTCTCAGAAAAAATTTGTTTATATCTTAATTTTTACTCACACACACATACATATATATATATATATATATATATATATATATATATATATTATAAGATAAATATTTTTTGTCATAAGTATATAAATATAAGATAAATACTTTATTGTTATGTAGAAAATAATATATTTTGAGTTAATAACAGCAAAAAGTACAACTTCATTCGTTACAAAATGGTTTCCGTTTTGAGTTTAACAGAAAAGGATCCCTTAAGCCGGTTAAATGAATGAATAACTGAAAAGTAAGCAGATATTCTTCCAAACGTCGACCTCATTACAGAATGGGACACACAGTTGATCCTCAAACTAAGTAGTTTCTATCGCCATTCTACTGTAAGTATCCGGAAGATAAAGGTAGCGCCCTGTTTGGTCAAAATTCAGTCCTTTGGTGGTGAGACTGGAGTGACCTCTCTGGGTCGTAGGCTGTTCAGACTACATGACCCCATTTCGGTCGTGCCGAAAAGATTCAAACGAATACAAAGCATTACATGTGGAGCCAGGCTTGGCTACAGGAGTGGCTGGAAAGTTATCAGGACATAACGAAGGGAAAAGGGACAAGTTAAGGCAGCTGGTTACCTTTATGATGAGCTTGAATGAATGGTGGAATGAGGAGTGGGAGACTTGATAAATGGGCCAACGCTTCTAAGGGATACATGGGATAGGTGATTATGGAGAGCCATAATCGCCCACGTCCTGAAGGGATATGGCACAAAGAAGGATATAATGAAGTACGGCATTAAAATAGTTGTATATATCAAATTGAATGCTATTTTTATTTCTTTTACTCTTATGTGCCAAATACAATGGGGTTTTAACAATTATGGGGTCAGAATAAACGGGGTCTTAATAAAAGGGGACAGAAAAAATTTAAAGGGCTAAAAAGGGCAAAATTAATGAATGGGGTACAGGTGGCTCATGGGTATTAAATATAGTATGGTATGGTATAGCAGAGACATCAATTTGACCCTAATGATAACTAACACTTAATAGCATAGTACGAATCAAACGTAACTGATTATGAAAATGTGTCATGAGCCACTTGCTTTGAAAATTAACATTTATGTAACGTGTACATTGAGGTCAACAGTGATTCATCACAAAGTTTCGTTAGACAAAAGTTTCTATACAATTTCTCTTTCTCCAATCTTAGGGCATTCTACTTTTTTTTTTTTCTAGTGTGAAGCGGTTTTTAGTTTTCATTACAACCAAATTATTTTACGCCTATTAACTTTGATTGTTATTGCATAGGGATAGATACATATAGATTGGGTGATTATTTTACGGCTCATCAAGCATTTTTATTTAATATTACATAGATACACAGTGATAATATGATAGATAGATAGATAGATAGATAGATAGATAGATAGATAGATAGATAGATAGATAGATAGATTTTACGGTATATCAATACTTTGTGGGTTATTTAAATCCGAAAAATATTTCGGATTTTAGGAGGTTACTTACAACATCCGGTTCAACGCTACTTCAGACATCGAACGAGAACCTTTGTTTTCAGCGTAATTTGACCTTCGGCCCATATAGATAGAGACAGTGAGGATATCGAAATTGATAATGAATGACATCATACTACAATTTGAACTTCAGGTCAAGGCCTACTATTCTTTTAGCGGGCTGTATATCTAAGTCATTGGTAGATTAAAGAAAATGGAGGAAAGAGGAAAACAGCTCAAGAAAATCCTTTTGTTTAAGGTTAATGTTTAGGCTTGATATGGTCATTTATTTATATATTTACTCTTTTATTCACTTACGTATTTTATTTTGTATATTTTTCTTTCGTGTATTTTTCTTTGGTTGTAAGTAATTTGGTATTTGGAGTAAAGTTTATTACATTTAGGTTATAAGATTCTTTTCGGACTTTTAGTTATTATTTGGTCGTAGGTAGCATAGTAGGCGTTTGTTTTCGTTACCTACAAACATATCATGTCCAAACATATAATTAAAATCCCACTGCAGAGGAGAGCATAAGCATAAGTAGTTTGCGTCAAGGTTAAGACAATCATACTAGAATAGGCATGTCAAGGCACAACGGTCTCTGCACCTTAAGTATCATCTAGAATCCCCCCGTAGTCTTCCGAGACTAACGAATCGTTATATATATAATACTACATGTAGCTATTGGTAGGGAGGCACAATAGAGTAATGGGTAGCGGCTGGGATTAAGGAATCGAAGAGCCGAGTTCGAATTTCAGTCGAATCCTTTACGTGCTAATACCCTTGGGAAAGGTATGAATTCTCTTCTTCTATGGATGGCAACTGATCTAAATACTAAATTAACTACTGCGAGAAAAAATCTGCCTCGTCAGTCATGTATCAAAAGATGAGCGCTTAATCGTGTATCACGCATGACACATAACTGACTGATTATTGGCATATCGGCTGCACAATCTTCTCGCCTATATTTGAAAGAATTCGATATTCTGTAGTTACAGTAACAAGAGGCATTGATCGATGCCAATAGGCGAACATACTTCATGTTAACAACATAGCAAGTAAATAACCTTTTAACCTTTGCTTCCAATACACTGCTGGTTATTTCTTTTTATACCTTGTTAGCATTCTTTAGATATTTGTACATTTAATTAAGTAAAAACTAGAGTTTTTTCTTGCATATGAAAACGAGTTCCAGTGAAATTGCAAATTACTTAGATATGGCTATCATTTTCTCTTTTCTTTCATTCTTATTACAGGACGGATCGTGTTAGCTTTCATTACATATTATTTTTATTTTAATAATTTATGTCTATTCTTATTTGTATCTTACAAACTTATATACAAAAGCAATGTAAGTTTTGTAAAGAAAATACATAATTTCGTTAGAGCGTGGCGGGTCTAATATATATATATTTATATATATATATATATATATGTGTGTGTGTGTGTGTGTCTGTGTCTGTGTCTGTGTGTGTGTAACCAAATTCAACTGATCTCCTGCTTTTTAAATATATGAGTGTGTGTGTGTGTGTGTGCGTTTGTGTTAAATAGAATTAATTGTTTAGATAAAAATCCTACATTACTCATGCAGAAAAATAACCAATAACCAATACAATTCTAAAATTATTTAAATATGGCCATCATATGTTTTGTTTTTACGTCTAGACAGGCGTGTTAGCTTAATTCAGACATATTTTAAATTTTTAATGATTGAAAAAAAACTTTCTTGCATGCAACAATAGAATTAAATGTATGCAGAAAAATATTGCAATATTGTTTTTTTTACGGAATGGGTCGTGTAAGCTTTCTTTGGATATTTTTGCTTTAATGATTTAAAAAGCAGAATTTTTTCTTACATTCAACAATAGAATTAATTTTGTAGATAAAAACAATAAATTAATCTTGCAGAAAATATAAAGAGGGAATTTTTTTTTTAATTATTTGAATATCACCATTTTTTGACGGTGTGATTAAACTAAAATCTCTAACATATGCCAGATCATTGTAGTTGAGTTCCTACTGTGATATATCGTAGCAAGCTGAATAATAAAATTCTATTTTCGAGTTAACACATTTTAAGGAAACCCTGTATTTGTGACAAGTCGTTAATTTCAGTGATGCAATTCCTGAGATAACATTTTATACCGTGCAATCTGTCACCGGATTTAAGGTATGAAACAACAAAAGTATTTCTGTTCTGGCTTTATTTATTTATTTATTCTGCAAGAGATGTTTTAGTGGATCTCAGTGACTCACCTATTGAAACTTCATGATAAATGCAGGGGTACAAATGTAAAAGCCAGTAATTTGCGTTGCCGGTAATATGAATAAGAATGATTACATAGAGAATAAAATAAAAATAAAAGAAAGGGGCGGGAAAGTAATATAAAATAGCGAATCAGTACCAAATAATAAAGAGGGCTCGCGTTTAAAAATAAAAATAAGAAGAGTAAAGCAGTAGGTGGTTAATTACATCAACAAAGGACCTATGGCAGATTTTAGAAGATGGACGATATATTTATGCATTGCGATAACAAGCTGATAAGGAGCAACTTCCAAGACGACCATTTCAAATGAAATCAAGATACATTCATAATGATTCTCAGCGTTGGCGGTTCCCGTACGATCACCGAAGTTAAGCAACGTCGAGCCTGGTCAGTAGCTGTATGATTAACAGCGTGGAAATATTAAGTGCTCTAAGCTTGAACATACAGTTGGTGTAATAGATAATACTTTGGAATTGTTAATCGGAGGGCCGTATTTCAATTCCAGTTGGGTTCGTTATATTCACTTACGCGCAAATACCCTTGGGAAAGGCATGAATCCACCTCTTCTCCCTCCAGATACGGGTCAATTAGGAAGACTTGTATCACTAAATCATTCTTATCTCAAAACATTCTTTCAAAAGCTAAGCAAAGTATTAAGAAACAGAAACATTTCGTTAGAAACAATGAAAAGAATACTGAAGTGTTACGTGATAGCAGTCCTCCATTATGGCAGACAGTCTCCTCAAAGATGAAGAAGAGACTTGAAAAAAAGAAGAAAAGAGTACTGAACTGTTACGTAATATCAGTCGTCCTATAGGGCAGTGAATGATGGACAATCTCCTCACAAATAAAGAGACTTGAAGCAACAGGAATATAGTTCTGCAGAATGACGCTATGGAATGCTATGGAATTAATATGAGAAACAACGAAGTTTTAGCGTAAATGGAAACAAAAAGGAAACTTATACTTAACACCAGGAAGAGAGAGTTGACATTTCTAGAGCACAAAATTAGGAAGGAGGACTTGGTGAATTTGACACTGACAGGACATAACGAAGGCTATAATGACGGGTTACCTACCTGATGAGCTTGAATGAATGGCGGAACGGGAAATGGGTGGCTTGACAAAAAGACAAACGTTGATAAGGATATTGTGGAGATGCATAATCGCCCATGCCCTGAATGGATACGGCACAAGGGGCTTGGAATTTTGATACTCACAGGACAGACTGAAGGCAAGACGGACAGAGGAAAATAAAACGCATAGCGAGCTTGTGCAAATGGATGGTAAAACAGGGGTCAGGAGAGATAGCAAAAAGACAAAATAGTTGAGTGGCATGCTCGCTCACGTCCTCAAGGGACAAGCAGAACTGACCGGAAAGTACGAAGCCGAGAGAGGGTTCCACAAGCGAGAAGTGCAAGAAAATAATCAGCATAGACCTTAAGGTGACAACTATTAATTTCAACAATGAAATTATGAGACCTAGCTGCCAATCTAGTACTGCGCTAACATTTGAGAAATTTAAGTGCCAAATAGGAAAGTTCATCAGAATAATTACCGTTGAAATATTTATTTTGACATTTTTATGGCGGTGGGAAAGTGACTGAAACCGAGATGCCAGATCGGAACCAATAACGTTGCAGATTCTTCTTTGGAGTTTGTCAAGAATCTCTAGATATATAGCAGAAGCATCAATCCACATTTCGCAGAAAAATTAATTGAACGGTCGAATGAGATATATATATATATATATATATATATATGTGTGTGTGTGTGTGTGTGTGTGTGTGTGTGTGTGTGTGCAAGATAGATTCTAGCGAGAAAAATGTTTAAAACGGTATAGTGAAGCAACTTTTCGAGAAACAGACTTGTTAAATGATTCAATATAAGTATTACACTTCATGTTAGTCGAAAACGTGAGACCAAGAAGGTGCAATGGGTTGCTATACTAGAGGTTAGCATCAGCCACGCTTATAGAAGGTAAAATGTCTTTTATAGAGGATTAATAGAGAGCAGTTTCGTTTTGGAGGTATTAAAATTAATAAGACATTTTTTTTACCTCATTTGACAACCGATTGGATGCCATTTTCGAGACCATCTCCCAATTTGCTTTTATGGAATATTATAAGATTTATATATAATATAATAATATTTTAATAATATTATCTAAATGTGTTCAAATTTTCACACGTGTATAAAATAAATATTTAAGAAATAATAATATTTAATATTATGGTTTAATTAAATATAATATATATAATTATATAATATACGTATCATATAAACAATATACAATAAAATAATATTTTAATGATATTTTAAGGTTTTTTATTTTAAGAGGTGCATAAAATATTTAAATAATATTTTAATAATAAAATATAATATTATATGTTAACTATATATATATTCATAATAATAATATAATACTTAATAAAATTTTAATAATTATATTTAAATGTATTTTTAAAAGTGATTATAAAATATCTATTTTTAATAAATAATAATATTTAATATTATATATTAGTAATATATAATTATGTATATAATATACATAATATGAATATTAAATATAATTATATATGTTAAGAATAACAATAACAGTTTGTTCATATCCATATTAGTCATTTCATATCTATCTATCTATCTATCTATCTATCTATTAGATGAAGTTTATTTGCTTGCTGTCGCTGCATACACCCAAATCCTTTCTTTTATAGCCCTTAACTTTGGCGTGCAAAATTTTCGTTCCCTATGGAAGGCTTTAACGTCTTTAATATTGACAAAGGGTATTCATAAAGCCTTTTGCCTTTACAGAAATATCTTTTGTAGCAACAATTAACATTGTTGCATGTGCGTGTGTGTGTGTATCTATCCCAGTGTGATCTGATCTATCTATCTTTTAAACTTTATCACTCTTTTAAAATATATATATATATGTGTGTGTATGTGTCTATCTCAGTGTGTTCTGATCTATCTGTATATATATATATATATATATATCAGTCTGTTCATATCTATTTACCTATCTATCGATCTCTGTACCTATAGAGAGAGATTATTTAATATGTATATATAAGTAGATAAATAGATAATGAACAGATTGAAAATATAATAATATATAAATAATATTTACAATATATATAGAATATAGATATAGATTCAAGCATATTTTGTTGAATAATCTGGACATATTATATAACACCGACTGAATATTCAAAAAACTTAATACTTTATATAAAGTATCTATTTATCTACCAAGCAATAAAGATAAATTCATTAACTACGAATTAACAGATCACAAAAACGAATTGCTCAACTTTGGACAAATAGATTGCATAACAAAAATCAAATTGAAATGATACATCAATACATACAAAAACGAAACAACAACAAGTAATAAAACAAAGTGAAAAATTCGTGATCTGCTCAAAGCCGAAGCAATAAAAGTCAGATATGACAAAAGAAAAAAAATTTTCTTAGCTCCTAACACAACAATTAAAATGGCTGCCAAGGAACTACGTAATTATACTCATATACTTAAAAAAAAAAAAAAAAGACAATATCTTTGATGCATTAAATAAATCTGATTATAATTCAAAATTACTCGACGATCACAACAAATTTTAAGTCAACAAAAATTCTATTAACCGAAAGAAATTGAAAATAAATAAACTGATCACAGCCAACAACGCAGAACATTACTTAAAAACTTAAAAATTCCCCAAATAATTGTTGACTACAAACCAGGATACATACATGGGAATATGAAAATACATAAACCTAGCTTCCCTCTCCATCCTATCATATACCAAATCCCACTCAGATTTTTAAAACAAAAACATTAAACAACTCATTACACCATACATAACTAGTAAATACAATATTACCTCAAATTACGAACTAATCCAAATCTTAAAAACACAAAAAAATAATAATGAAACCATAGCCTGATTTAATGTTGAAAGTTTATTTTCCAATGTCCCAGTTACAGAAACTAGTGATATAATTATAAAAATATTTACAACAATCCATCTCGCTCTAACCTAACATATTAAAGAAACTACATTTGATTTGTACCAACGAGATTCCCTTCTATGGTCATCAAAATAATATCTACGTACAACGTGATAAAGTATCCATGGGTTCAGTTCTGGCACCAACATTTAGTAACTTCTATATGACTAACCTTGAGAAATAAGATATTTAATATCCCCTAAAAATCCTCCATCTACCTAAGATATGGAGGTGATATTCTCATCTTTCATCTGTTCTTAAATTCATATATGAAAATAATAACATTCTTTTTCTTGATACATTGATAGACATCAGTAATAATAATACATTAACTATCTCCCAATATAAAAAATAACTAGCATAAACACGTGCACTCTCAACTCTAAAAGTGAATGCTTTATTATAAAACATCTATTATACAAAATTTAATAAACCGTGGAAATTGAACTCTTCTACGGAAAAAAATTCCTGTATTGAGTTAAAAAAAACATTAGACAAACTCTCATTAACAATGCCTTTTTCCTAATTACATCGTTGATGAACAAATTTTACGACCTATTAGAAATATTAACATAAATCAAAAAGAACATAATACTACCTCAAATAACCCTAAACATATCACTATATCGCAATCAAATGCATTCTAACTGCAAACAAGTTTTAAAAACCCTTAAAAACTCATAAGCACTAATATATAAACTAATTATATAGTATACTAAATTTAATACAACCAACTTAACCATCCGCAATAATTCTTCTCCATCAACTAGTGTTTTGTACAAGACCAACAATGTATATCAATTTAAATGTCCTTTGGGAAATTGTACCTTTGATATATATATATATATATATATATATATGTTTCACGGCAACAATATAAACAAGATATCTAAATAGTGATTTTCTTAGATGTGGCACGAAATTATGGGGCACCCAGTGAGGATCGAACTCAATATTCAGTCGTAATTATTCTAGCGAGACAAGCTTGCTAACCATTACACCACCTCGAGGTGCCCAGTGATTTTCCAAGCATAGCTTAAATGTGGCACAGGGCCGAAATTAGGGGTCACCCAGTGAGAAACAAACTCACTACTCAGTCGTAATTGTTCTAGCGAGACAAAGCTTGCAAGCCATTACACCTTGAGATACCCAGATGATTTTCTAAGCGTAGCTTAGATGTGGGACACGGCCGAAAGTGTAGAGCACCCAGTGAAGATCGAACTCACTTTTCAGTCGTAATAGATCAAGCGAAGCAAGCTTGCTAATCATTACACGACGTCGAAGTGCCCACACTAAATAAGGTTAGTTATGAGTATAGCAACAATGTTTTAAAATGTCTATAATAGCAATGTTTTTAAAATGCTTACGTTATAATTATAAGAAATTAAAGTTACCTCCTTTAGATAAAAACATGGACAAACATAATGGCTTTAACAGTTAATTTTTAAATGAATTATAACAGAGTGCGTTCATGCGTGTTTAAAATAACTAAAACAGAGCGCGTTTCATGTGTATTCACAAAAAATCACAACTATCAGTTACATTAATTTTTTGTCTTAGCAATTCACTCCTGAAGATGGTCTCGGGTGAGATTGTAAGTACTTGGCAAAATAAAAGAAATGAAAAAAAAAAAAAAAAAAAAACTACGGCCCCTTCCTTAATGAATTTAATATCAACATTAAGAAGTCGATCTGAGAATTCGAGAGGAATAAAATAAAAATAGATAGATAAATATGTCCACATTTTTCAACCAAATATTCTTGAATGAAGATATACTGCCTAAATATATACATGTGTGTGTGTGCATGTGTATTGTAAACATTTTGCATTGCAAATATTCTTCGTAAACAGATTATTGATTTTATGACTGGTTTGACTTTAAAATTATGTCATATTTGGGCATTAATGAAATCATTCAAATCTAGTTTTCACCGTTTTACTGTTGAACTAGCTACATGCAACCGTCTCTTCTATTCTAACAGTTTTTGGTTCGCACTTCTCGCCTGTGGAACTCGGTTCTTATGTTTCTTGTCCTCTTCACGAATTTAAATGCAACATCAATCACCATTTTCTGTCTTCCTGAAACTTGTACCTTACTCTTTACTAAAGTCTATTCATTTTCTTTCAGTCCTAATAACTACACTGTGTCTCAGTGGCGTTATCGCCTTGCTTGGTGTGACATGATTAAAAAAAATCTAAGTGAAGTAAAGTCTGAACATTGAATATTCCTTTTGATGGAATTATGTTAACATAGAAATAACAAGCCACCAATTACGATGGAAGCGGGAACTTTGTGCAAATGAATAATTTCACAGTTATCTATTTCGTTGGGTATTGTCGCAAATATCCTTTCTGGGTCTCTTCAGAACGTGGATGATCATGGCTCTCCATAACTTCCTGTTGCTGTTTGTGGTCGTTTTTTTACTACTCTCACTTCTGCCAGCCATTTACTCAAGCTCGTTCGGATGGTTACTCGCTCTGTCCCTCTTGCCTTCAGAATATCCTGTGAGCGTCAATTTCTCTAAGCCTTCATTCCTCATTATGTGGCCTAGAAATTTAAACGGTTGCTTCTTAAGTGTCCTTTTTGTATTCCCATTTTCCTTAAAACTTTCTCGTTGCTTACATGTCCCAGCATCCGTCTATAGAATAACATTACTGTTGTCTCAAATCTTCTCTTCAACTGTGAAGAAATTATCCAATATTCATTGCCATATAGGAGGATTGGTATTACATAGCAGTTCAGCACTCTTTTCTTTGTTTTAATGAAATGTTCTTGTTTCTTAATACTTTGTTTACGGTTTGAAAGGCATCTTTTACTCTTCCAATATGCTTTCGGATTTCCGTGACACTCTTTCCAAGATTTTTAAATCATTCCCCACATATTTAAACATCTCCAATTCGTAACTGGCATCTTTGGCTATTCCTCTTGCTTAGAACAATACATTTTGTCTTCTTATAGTTGGTAGTTAGTCCGCTTGCCTTTAATAATTTGTCTAGGAGTTCCGGCAGTTTTTGTTCTTTGCCTGCTTGAGACACTCAACGAGTAAATTGCAAAAAATAATTATTTTATGTGTACCAGAAATTTCAAGTGTCTTTTTCTGATTCTAAGTTCAGTTGTTCTTCTGGTTTCTACGGTTTATCATAATCTATCTTAATCTATCTTAATCTATCTTAATCTATCATAATAATCTTCAATATCACTTTATTCCTCTCACGCCCATGTCACTCACCTCATACAGTTATAAGCTATCTTGGCCTTTGTATTGAATAAGCCTTAGTTAAAAAAATATGTTTACTATTATTTTTGTCTTCACACTGCCTTGTATGTCCTATGAGTGTTAACTTTTCTAAGCCGTGTTTCCTCGTTTGTATAGCAAAAAAAAAATTCAGATATGAGTAACGAGAAATCTTTAAGGAAAATGGAAACAAAAAGGACGCTTCTACTTAAAATCAGAACAAAATTTGTCAGACACATGATGGAGAAAAAGAGCTTTGAGATTGTGATACTTAAAAACATATTGATGGCAACCTGTCTAACGATCTTGTTTTAAATGGATGTCAAATCAGGGGGAAGGAAAGCAAACATTACTCTAAGCGACAAAGAACAGAATGTTGTGGAGAGTCATAATCGTCCACGTCGTAGAAAGACACGGCAGTTAGAAGAAAAAGTTTATTCTAGTTTTGATTTTCTTTAATATTTATGATATTTTTAGTATGTTTCGGTTGTCGCAATTCTTCTATTCATCGGTGAGCTTATCCAGCACCAACTGCTATATAGGAGGATTGATATTACATAGCAGTTCAGCATGATTCTTTTTTTTTTTTTAAATGAAATTTCCCTTTTCCTAATATATAGTTTAGCTTTTTGAAGGCTTTATTTTCTGTATTCTAGTATGCCTTCGGATTTTGATTTCACATATTAGACGCGAACTAATAGGTTTTAGGACATAAGCCGTCAGTTCAGTCATATCTGCTATATTCAGTGTGGTAATTGCTTTGGGTAAAAATCATCAACTTTTCTTCATACTGAAATCATAGATTAAAAAGCATGTTCCGATGGTACACCGGATAGCGGCTCAGAACGAAAAATTAGAAAGCCGAGTTCGCATACCGTGTTACATTCACTTTCCTGTAATATATACTTATATATCCATGGATATGGGTAAAACAGTAAACCAGACTGGACTCATTAGCCTTGGTTAGAAACTAGTCTAGGAGAAGAAATATGAATTCAAAACTATATCCAGCACTTCCCAAGCACATGCTTTACAGCTAATGAAAATGATTGCGGTCAACCTTGATTTCTTTCTTGTTTTATGTGCCATGTCTCCATAAGACGTAAGCGATCATGGCCTTCCACACCTCCTTGTCGCTTGTAGCTATTAATATGTTTTGTCTTTTTGTTATTTCTCCCAAATCCTGTTCAGCCATTCATTTGCTCCAGCTTATCAAGTATGTTACGCCCGGCTTTCCTCTGTCCCTCTTTCCCTGTACCTGTCCTGTAACTATCAGATTTTCCAAGCCCTCCTGCCTCGTGTCCCAGTAATTTCAACTGCCTCTTCCTGTTTCCGTTTCTTTTTCATTTTCTCCAGAACCTCTTCGTTTCTCACATATTCAGACCATGGTATCCTCAGCATCGTTTTCTAGAACCACATTTCTGTTACTTCAAATCTCTTCCTCATCTTTGAGATCATTCGCTGCCGTACAGGAGAACAGATAACGCCTAACAGTTCGGTAATCTTTTCTTTGTTTCCAACGGAATTCTTCCGTCTCTTAATACTATTGTTTAGAAAATCATAAAATCCTAAATTTACTTAAAGAAAAAATTCTACTGTTAAAAATGAATTATTTTAATAACCCTTATAAGTAACTGAAGATTTGTATTTAAAATGTAAAATTACAGATATGTATTTAAAAGTGGACATCTACACTGATGTTTTACTATTTATTGTTTATTTTTTTTTTGTTTTTTGTCGTTTATTTTTAATTTTTACGTGAGAAGAGTGTAACTAGGGCAAGATCTTTCTTGCGTTACTTAGTCAATGATTTATAAGTTGCTAGGTATCGTTGAACTATAAAAACAACTAGTTTTGTCCAGTGAATGTAAAATGATCTAATGATAGAACTTAACACTGACAGAGAAGAAAATATACATTAAAACACAGTAACATGTAAATTTTATAACTTGAATGTCATTTCAAAATCTACATACGTTAATAAATAAACATAAGAAAACAGGGAATCAGCGGAAAAAATACAGAAGTACATAATAAACAAAACGTTTATTTTGACTTTTTGATGATAATAACGAAAGAAAACATTTATGGATATATATTATATATAATAAGATAAATTACAAATATATATATATATATATATATATATATATATATATATATATATATATAGAGAGAGAGAGAGAGAGAGAGAGTTAGAGTAGAGAGAGATAGTAAATATATGTATATGTTAAAGTGTATGTATATATTTGTGAATTCTCACAAGTCTGTCAATTTAGTATATCTAGATAGATATATGTGTTTATGTGTGCATGTATGTGAATATAAGGGCATGACAGATTTATACAGTTAATCAAATATAAACTAATTCTGTGTTAAACTGATAGATAAAATTTTATAAGGAACCGTATATATATATATATATATATATATATATATATATATATATAACCTGAGTCTGGAATTTGGTCAGATTTTGTGAGAAGTGCAGAGCCGAAAAATTTCAGCATCCTCTCGTATAGATAGATAGATAGATAGATAGATAGATAGATAGATAGATAGATAGATAGATAGATATGCGTTTGTTAATGCATAAATTGGGCCCATACACTTATAAAGAAAAAAATCAATTACGATTTTTCATACATCATTTTGATGTTCGTTAAGAAGTTAAAAAACCATTATCAGATATTGAAAAGTTCATATGATTTATATAATTTTTCTGATATTTGACTAAGTTATGTAACACTCGTAGCGGAAAAATATTTAATCGAAACTTACCTTTTAAACGTCACTACCTGAACGTGTATGATGTCTAAGATTATATCGCTACACTAAGGACGCACCCAACAGGTACAGGCTTTTATAAAGCAGTTGCCTAACCTCAATTCCCCTGGTAGAGTGGCTTTCTATTTCAGGGCAGTCATGCGTTTCGTTCATTTCTCTCTTTCTTTCTTTCTTTCTTTCTTTCTTTCTTTCTTTCTTTTTCTTTCTTTCTTTTTATTTTCATTATTTCTTTTTCTTTCTTTTCTTTCTTTCTTTTTCTTTCTTTCTTCTTCTTTTTCCTCTCTTTCTCCTTTTTTTAATTTCTTTCTCTCTTTCTTTCTTTGCCATTTTTTTGTATCTTTTTTGTAATTTGACTCTATCTTTCTTAATTTGTTTATTTATTTATCTCTTTCTTTCGTTCGTTTTTTTCTCTTTTTCGTTTTTTTTTTATCCTCTTCTTTTTTCCTTTTTGTCCCAATCTTTTTCTTTCTATCTTTCTTTCTATCTTTCGTTTTCTTTCTTTCTTTCTATCTTTCTTTCTATCTTTCTTTTTCTTACTTTCTATCTTTCTTTCTATCTTTTCTTTCTATCTTTCTTTTTCCTTCTTTTTCTCTTTCTTTCTCTTTCGCTCATTTTCTTTCTTTTAATTTCTGTTTTGCAAATTGCAAAAATACTTAATGTCCATTTTTATAAGGATCTGTTTTTCCTAACAATATTTCCTATTATCAGTTGTTTATTGTTTATTATAAAATTATTAATGTGTAGCGCCATCTCATGTTAAGATATACATATATGCACTGTATGCTTATATAAGTGGACATTGTATGTTTACATATAAAAGTGGACAGTGAAATCAACATCCAGAGGCAACACTTTGTAATCGTCAGGTAATCTTTTTTTTTGTATTTACATACGCTTTATCCCTGATAATGAACACTTTGATCCATAAATATAGCATAACTTAAAACACCGTGTGTAACAGCAAAACTGTCCAAATCGTGTAAAAGCATAATTATCCATCCCACAAAATATTTAATATCTAAAAAACCACTAAACTAATTGAGTTTCTTTTTTTCCCAGGTTTTCGGATAAGACGTTGAGCCATCTTGACACCATTTTTCGTAAGAATCAATGAAAATCCCTTTGAATTATTCAGGTAAAAAGAGATCACGTTAAAATTGTTTTGTGTCAGCCCCAATGGTGAGAGGAAAAAGATCATTCTGACCTTCAGCAATGGTACCAACATTCATAGTTTGGATTTTATCTTTAAAGTCCATTCAAGTACTATCAAGATAATGGTGAATAAGTTTTAAAAAGAGGCAACAGTACAGAGGAAAACTGCATCAGGAGGTCACAACAGCAAGATGGATCATCATTTCAACTTAGAGCTAAAGAGATCAATTAGAAAAGATCCAACACAATCCATGGTTTGGCATGTGAGGGAGGAGTTTCAGCTATGATAGTCCAAAGAGAAGTGAAAAAAAGAATTGATAATGAAATCGTATGTGAAACGTTTGAGGCACCTTGTTACTCCAGTACAGAAAGTTAGAAGGTTAGAGAGGGAGATCATCTTCAATAAGTTGGAAAATGATTCTACCATAATATATATATATATATATATATATATATATATATATATATATATATATATATATATATATATAAACTTCATTTTAATCGTTTATGAGCTTCTGATTCTTAGCTATGATTAATTAATGATGAACATGTCATTTTCATTATGATCGATTTCATCACGATTATTCTATTAAGCTTAGAGAGTAATTATAGATTCTTATTTCTCAAAGTAGAGACCGATAGTGTTATAAAACCTCAGAGAATTCCAGTGAGATATCTTTAATCATTCCTAAGATATAACGGTTCAAATCTTAATCTGACAATTGGACAATTTTGCGGTTACACGATTTGGACAATTTTGCGGTTACACCCGTATATATATATATATATATATATATATATATATATATATATATATGTGACTAAGGTATATTTAAGCAGCAAGTATTTATCCAGAATAACTTTTATTAAAAAGAACTGACAAGGTTTGTCTGTTTAATTTTTTAATTATATTTTCGGATAAGGTGTTGAGCTTTACGCTCGAAGTTGTGGATAAACTGTTGAAATTCATATTTTGCTATTCTTGTTAAAGAACTTTCAACTTTCACTTTCATTATCAAGACACAATACGGTGTCTTTGTGGTACTTAGAAATCTTTTGTCTGTATTCTGGTATTCTTTGGGAAGCTGGACGTTTGAAATGATCTATCATGACGTCGTGTGTAACGGCTTTGGGATCGAGGACGCAGAAAATGAATGCAATTTATTTATTTTATTTTAATTATTTATTAATTTATTTATTTTTGAATCCTTCAACCTCCACAAAGAGTTCTACAAGCGATAACTGCGGATGGGGGGAGGAGTAATATATTAGCATAGAACATTCAGTTGCGACTAACAATTTCAACAGTGAAATTACGAGATCTAGTTGTCAATCTAGTCTTCTTTTATGTGCTGTGTCCCTTCAGGTAATCATGACCCTCCACATCTTCCTATTACTTATAGCTCATATGTTTTGTATTTTCATTATTTCTCCTAAACCCTGTTCTACCATCCATTTGCTCAAGCCCATCAAGTATATAAAATGGTGTTTCTCCAGTTCCGCTTTCCTTCTACCTGTCCTGTGAGTATTAGTTTTTCCAAACATTCCTTCCTGATTACGTGTCCTAGAAATTTCCACTTCTTCTTCCTGATGTTAAGTATAAGTTTCCTTTTTCTTTCCATTCTCTCCAAAACATTGCATTGTTCGGGCCATGGCATTCTCAGCATCCTTCTGTAGAATATTTCCGTCGTTTCAAGCGTCTTCTTCAACTTTGAGGAAATTGTCAAGCATTCGCTGCCATACAGGAGGACAATATCACATATATTGTTTAAAATTTGGTATATTTATTGGGGAAGAGTGGACGGACAGAATTTGTAGAAATAACATGATAATGTTTTGAAGCATGACACTGACAGGCATCATGTATTGTTGGTTTGTAAATCTGCACTATATATATATATATATATATATATATATATATATATATATATATATATATATATATAAAATAATAATGTACTTTTATGAAAGTATTTATTTATTTGTATATATATATTTGATATTTCATATTGGCCTCAATCTTTCTTCAGAAATAACTGTTTGTCATTGTGATATTGTTTGTGATATTATATATATATATATATATATATATATATATATATATATATATATATATATATATATATATATATATCACTCTCTGAACATCGACTACGAAATCCTGAAGGTTATCTGGGTTGAAAAACACCTAAGGAAGTGTGTGGGTGTGTGTCTACAGTAAATCAGATTTTATTACGCAAGTCAATGTGTTCATAATAAAATATAAAATAAAATTGCTATTAAACAACTGATATTGGAAAAAAACTGTTGCCAAAAAATTGACTTAGATAAAAAAAAAATTGATATTACGTCAAGGCCTTTATTGAGAAATCCACACAAAACATAAAATCATCCGATCTTTCAAATAAAGGAAACAATATTGAACATTCAAATGAATTGCTCATATGGATAAACAAAATGAGAGAAATAATTCCAATATATTTCGATTTATTCAAACTATTTTTTAATCAGTTCAATGCAAGCAAAGCGATAAAAGCCACTATAATAATGCAAGAAAGAAACAGAGAAACCAACTAAAGAACAGGAGTTATAGAAAGAAAAGATAAGAATTGACATTGAATTTAAATTTTTAAAATTTGTAGTTGACAGGAATGCAAGAAATCGGAAAAGATTTCCATGAGCGATAATTGCGGGAAAAAGATATATTAGCATAGATCATACGGTTACGACTAGTAATTTGAAAAGTGAAATTATGAGATCTAGTTTTCAATCTAGTCTTCTTTTGCGTGCCGTGTCCCTTCAAGACGTAGGTAATCATGACCCTCCACATCTTCCTGTCACTTGTAGCTCTTAATATGTTTTTTCTTTTTCTTATTTCTCCCAAATTCTGTTCTGCCATCCATTTGCTCAAACCCATCAAGTATGTTAAGTGTTGTTTCCCCTCTGTCCTGTGAGTATCAGATTTTGCAACCTTCCTCATTACGTGTTCTAGAATGTTCAACTGCCTCTTCCTGGTGTCAAGTATAAGTTTTCCTTTTTTTTTTTTTTCATTTCCTCCAAAACCTCGTCGTTGCTCACATGTTCGGCCCATGGTATCCTCGCCATCCTTCTGTAGAACGACATTTCCCTGCCATACAAATATCACGTACTCTTTTCAGTCTCTTTCCTTGTTTCCAACGTAGTTTTTCTGTCTCTTAATACTCTGTTTATTTTTGGAATATGTTCCTGGCTATCCCAATATATCTTCGGACCTCAGTGTCGTACTTGCCGTCCACTGTTAGAACACTTCACAGATATTTAAATTTCTGTACCTGCTTAATTTTAGTGTCCCTGACCTGTAAATTGCATTTTGGGCTCATCTTCCTGCTGATGACCATGCATTTTGTCTTCTTGTAGTTTATGCTTAGTCTTTTCTTCTTGCTCACCTTCGCTACCTTCTGTGGGAGATTTTTCAGTTTCCTTTCCGTGTCTGCTATCAACACTGTGTCATCTGCATATCTTATGTTGTTAAGATTGTGGACGCCAATAATGATTCCTGGTAGAACTTCTAATTATCTCAGAACTGACTGCGCTTAAAATTCGTGGAGTCGAGGTACCAAAGAAGAAAGCAATATTTTTTTGTAAAATTGACATGTCATTTGTTTCCCCAGTTAACAACAGATTGTGAATAATCTTTGAGCTCTACTGCCAATTTGATTTTATCGAACCTATGAGACAGGAGTAAATAGCTCTGTCATCAGCATAGATACTGAGTCAGGAACTGATGAGGTCGTTGGTGAGAAAGGAAGGTCGTTGTTTTCTTGACTATTATAAACTCAATGTTACAGTCGACTACTCTCTAGCCATCTTCAGGAGTCCATTATTTAAACGGTCATGCTATCTTGCCACACCGATAGAAGGAGACGAGAACCTCCGAGTGAGCTACTTAGCAGAAAACCTTACCAGATATTTCTACATGTCATTGACATAGCACACTGGTGAACGGCAATCCCCATCGCCAATTATCACAACTCATCCCTGTCATGACACACTGAGTGGAAGAGACATGTATTGATTGATTGAGTGAGTGAGTAACTGGGAGAAACCACTTCACCAGGTAACGGCTCTTACCACGCTCGTATGGGTAAGTAAGTAACTGGGGCTACCTGACCTGTTTCCTGTCATGGCACACTGGTAGACCGAGAAAATTGTGGGCAATGTAAAACTATTCCTACACGCAAGATATCAATCCGCCACTGAGTGGCATGCCACTAGCGTTTTGTTTTTTTTCTTACCGCTCTTGGACCGCCGATGTATTCGTCTCGGCAATGATGCCAATTGCGAACCGCTATCACCAGAGGACCGCTGGCGTTGCCATCAGCAGTCAGTAAGCGGGCCAACAAACCACTTCACCAGTTCTCACTACTCATCATTGTCAGGCCACATTGGTGAGCGGCGAAGCGTATTTTTAAGCTATTGTCCCCCCAATACCATGCACAGGACACCCCCCTCAAAGTAGAGGGTTACTGAATGAACTTAAAGATTGTAGATTTTGAGAATATTATGGCTAGATAATTGTTGAATCTGGACTTGAAGAGGTTAAGATTGTAGCAATTAAGGAAGCCTCTTACACAAAGCAACAGCGAACCATACTTGTTCCCTTTGTATTTCATTAGTAAGCAGGAAGCCTTCATTCAGACAGCTTTTCCTAAGCGGTTGGTTGGTTGGTTGGTTGGTTTAACGGAATATCAACCTCTATGAATTATTTAATGCCTACATCTAAATATTCTGTACACAATTTTATTTTATTTTTGGAGATAATAATGGTTTAGCGATAGAAGTTTTACTAATTAACCCATAGCTAGAGGGAGAAGAAGTGAATTCATACCTTTTCCAAGGGTATTTGCGCGTAAGTGAATGAACCTAACTGGAATTGGAAGTCGGCTCCTCGAATAATAATTCAGAGCTATTATCCATTACACCACCCGCACATCCAAGCTTACAACATCTGATTTCCTAAGCTGTGTACTTGACATTTTGCAGGTCTTAATTCTGAACAGATGGAACAAAGGAATGTAGCTCGTCATGGAAATGGCGATATATTAGCGATGGGCTTGCGACATTTTGTTTCTGAGTAAGAGGTTGTAGGGTAGGAAATAATTTATCGCTGACAAGTC
Source organism: Acanthosepion pharaonis (assembly GCA_903632075.3). Taxonomy (NCBI): domain Eukaryota; kingdom Metazoa; phylum Mollusca; class Cephalopoda; order Sepiida; family Sepiidae; genus Acanthosepion; species Acanthosepion pharaonis. The sequence continues at coordinate 300,259 of CAHIKZ030001283.1, forward strand.
AGCGTAAACACTTTTGAACTCCACGCTAACTTAATTCAAAATTGTCCCGATATTATTAAAAACACAAAGTCGTTCTATTCATTGAAATACCGTTACAACATTCTGTGTCTATCGAAATAGAACGATATGCTAACGTCTGGAAGTAACTATTTTTTTCTGCATGTCATGGGACTAGGGACTGTAATGATTCTTTGAGTACTTCTCAATCATAAACCAAGTCATTAAATTCGCTCTGTGATAATTTCTCTAGAATTAATTCTTAAACCTAATATTTACAAGATGTTAACATTTCTTATTACTTCAAATAAAAGTTTAGGAAGGAAAACCCCATCAGTACTGGAAAAGCTACAGGACTTGAAAAACTTCCCTGGAAAATTGAAAACGTTTTTAGAAATTTCAACCGAAGGCAGTATTGGCTGTTCGGTCAATGAAAGCCAAATGTTTCCTTATAGGGAAACAGCTAATATTACCATTAACATTACTATTGCCATTACCCTGCTGCTCATAATCTAGCATTCCATCTTTTAAATCATCTTTGTCCTCATCATCTGGACCGCTAACCTCCCCGAAAATGGGATCAAGATTCTCTGATGACAAATTTGGATATTCAATTTTTAATTTATTTTAACCATTGAAATCTTAACAGTTAACAAAACACAAAATAAATCTTTAAAAATGGTCTTTGGTTCCTCTGCGATTCATTTATATTCCAAATGCCAGTCTCTTCCTCTCTATATATGAGGCGCCCAATTAATTTCAACTTAAGATACGAAAATATAACTTTTTCGTCCAATCAATAATGTTTATTCGTTGTTTCTTTTGCAGAGTATATGAACCATAGATCAAAGAAAGGCGATCAGCATCATTCAAATATCTTCGCTCAAATGCCATACCTGTTAATGATCTGTTATTTTCGTTTGAAATTACAGAACAAACATTAAAAAAGAATTTCAAACTACCAATAAAAGCCAATCATTATATAATATAAATATGAAAACATACACCTACTTGCTGAAAAAGCACAAATTAATGTTTTATTTCACCAGCCATGTTCAGACACGATTTATTCAATGAAATCAGTTTAACATGTTTTACGTGTATTTAATCATCCAAATGTTTTAGAACTTAAAACTTCTTCTTCCTCTTTGTACCGTGTAGCTTCAAAACGTTACTGATCATGGCTCTCCACGATCACCATTTCCCTCGTGGCCCTTGGCAGCATTTCTCTTTTTGCCACGTCTACCACCTCACCCCCGTTCCGCCATCCGTCCACACAAGGTTGTCAGATAAGTGGCCAATTGCATCCCCCTAACTCTCTTGCTCTCGATATGTCCTGTGTGAGTTACGCTTTCCAAGCCTTCCTTCATTACTCGCAGCTGTGACTTTCTGATTCTGAGTATAAAGTGTTCTATTTGTTACCATTTTCTTCCCAACTTCCTCGTTCTTTACTCCCTGCATCCATGGAATTTTCGCTATCCATTTGTAGAAGTAAATTTCTGTTGCTTCCAGTTTTCCCTTCGACTATGTGGTCGTCCTGGGTATGACGATAAACTACATCTTGCAGCAAAGCCACTGATCAGAAGGTTTTGAAAAGCGTAGAACTACCTCTTAATTGCCGTTGTTCCCAGGGCCACGCTGACCCGGAGTCTAGCACCTCTTAGAGTCCCTGTTATGGGCAAATACTTAACCTCCAAACTGGGGTCAAAACACTATGAAAGTATAAAAACAGATTTTTATACCAGCAATACATTTATAAAAAAAGAAATATTACCAGCTGTAGATTTTTGGAAAAAATACCAGCAGTACTTTTAACTCTCGACAAAAATCCACTTTACAAAAATTCGACAATGAAATCTGTTCTACAAACTGATTTCTTACAAAAAATACATATTCCATTCATACGAACCTATCGTAAGAATCTTGTCAGCATTAAATAACCCGTTGAGGTTGATATGCCGTAAAACAAAATAAACCTAACCAAACCAGATTCTCTACAAACCCTCTTTACAAAAATACGTCAATGAAATCTGATTTACAAACGGATTTCTTACAAAGGATATATTTTCTATTCATTAAAACCTATCCTAAAAATCTAATCGGTATTAAATAAACCAAACCATTCAACTGGATATCACATAGCATTCAACAATCTTTTCTTTGTTTCTAACGTAATCTTTCTGTCACTTAGAACATTTTTAGCTTTTTAAATGCACGTTTCGTTAATTTGGATTTTAACACTTTCCAAATATTTAAACTGTTGTAATTGCTTTATGTTGTGTTGTATCGTGAAATGGATGAGTCGATACACATAGTAGTAGTAATTTATTCCGGAGAATAATACGATACTAATTGTCGAGAACACAGTATACTGGAATAATAGATAATACATCATCTCAGTTCTGTTCAAGTTCAGTATTTACCCAAGTCCTACCCACAAGGTGAGATATGACACAAATCCGGTTTTAAGGCTCGGGCAAAAATTTCCCGTAAACCGTGTATAAACAAGACTTTGCTTATCGGCATAGACTCGTCTGGGTTTCTTCCTGCCCAAAGTCAAGGAATTCGACAAGACAGCCCCGAACCTGGCAGCGAATTACCTGCTCAGTTTTGTTCAACTTCGGTATTTACCCGAAGCTTCCCCACAAGGGGAGGTGTGGCACAAAGTCGGTTTTTAACATAGGGTATTCCGGGCGTGTACGCTCGGGTAAAAATTCCTCATAGACCCCGCATACACGGTGTTGGGTTGCTCGCTACCTCCCCAGACGAGACTGTGGCCTTCGGCCTTCTGGGTTCCTCTCTGCCCGGAGACAGAAATGTCAGCTAGAAGTTCTGTTTAACTTCGGTATTTATCCGAATCCTCCCCACAAGGCGGCATGTGGCACAAGGCCGGTTTTTAACGTAGGGCGTCCCGAACCCGTAGGCTCGGGTAAAAATTTCCCGTAGACCCCGCATTCAAGGGGTCGGGTTTGTCTACCTCCACAGACGACAGTCTACCCTTCATCATAACCTCGTCTAGGTTTCTCTCTGCCCGGAGGCAGAGAGGTCGGGAAGAAATTCTTTTCAACTTCGGTATTTACTGGAAGCCTCCCTACAAGGCGGGATGTGGCACAAGGCCGGTTTTTAACATGGGGCATTCCGATCGCGTACGCTCGGACAAAAATTCCCCGTAGACTCCGCATACACGGCGTCGGATACTTCCTCAGACGAGACTCTGACCTTCGGCAGAGCCTCCTCTGGGTTCCTCTCTGCCTTTGGGCAGAGAAGTCGACAAGAAGTTCTGTTCAACTTCCACTCTCTGAGTAAGAGAGCGTGTTATTTATCTTTTTAGATCAGTCCATCCTTTGGGAGTGCTCCGGTACTCCACAACATGTTGACATACCCAACTCGAAGCTAGCATCTGGGGCTTTTTCTTTTGTTGTAAATGGTGCAGCTACCCGTGCCAGAAGATGCCAGTCTACTTGGGCGGCTAGCTAATCCCCGTTAAAGATACATTTATGTTTGTTCCACACCCACAGAGCCCAACTGTGGTTTATACTGAGCGGGTCTTAGTTACAGTTTCTGGGTGAATTCGTGTTATCTAGCGTGATCAACAGTCTGATCAACGCCAACACGCTCAAATGCTATGTCACTAGTGACTTCGTACTATCACAACCATCGACGGCTTCAAAAAGGTTCCGTCAACCCAATTTCACGAAAAAGGCTTGGGTCAACTCGTGGGATGGTTTTTAGGTACTTCCCAAAGGTTTCTGCCCACTGGGATCACCTCCTCCAGACTGATAACATCAAGAAGTCACCTACTTGACAATTCGACCATAGTGAGCTTCGAACCCGGTTTCCATGGTCAGAAAGCGAACCTTCTAACCACTCGGTCTTTTGTTGACAACTATACTTTCTGTCTTCGTCCAAGTGATTTGCTTGTCCTTGTCTTTCGCTTTCCTTCATTAACTTGTCTAGGAGGTCATTGTTTTCTTTCTAAGTCTCCCATCAATAGTATGATCTGCATATCTTATATTGTTAATAAGGTGATCCCGATAAAAACCTTGGTAGAGTCTCTTAAGATAGCTTCACTGTAGATGTTGAAAAAAAAGATGCCTTACGCCTCTTTATATTTTTGCGTGACTAAACAATTCATTTTCTATCCGTGTGCAAATGGTTTGGATTATTCTAACATCATTTCTAAGTAGATCTAGTTTTCCTAACTGTTCAAATACACCCTTGTTCCGTATCTTGCCAAATGCTTTCGCGTAATCTATACAACTTCTGCATTTGTATTGTTCTCTCCGATATTATTCTAATCATGGATATTGAATTTGCATTTCTTGTTCCAGTGTCCTATTTCCAGTCTAATTCTGATTCGAGCTCTATTCATCAGGATCCAGATCATTAGTTGGGTTATGTGGCTCATTAAGCTGATTGTCCGATGGAGCTCGCAATGGTTTGCACCTGGTCTCTTAGGAAATGCCACGAAGATGGATTTACAGAGGGTCTCCAGTATGTCGTCATCGTCGTACGTTTCATTTATACCTTCTGTGATCTTGTTGATGCCGAAATTGTCCAAAGGTTGTGAGCGTCTCTGTTATGATCTCATCAGGTTCTGTTGATTTGTTCATTTTGTCCAGTAATGATTTTATTTCTGATTTCAATATCTCTGGCACTTCCATATTTTTATGTGTTGTAGGTTTCTCCCCCTCTCTCTTTCTCTTCTTCTTCTCTCTCTCTCTCCCTCTCTGTCTCTCTTTTTGTCTCTTCATGAAATAGTTCCCTGACGTATTCCCTCCATATTTGGAGCATTTTTCTTTTTCTATTATTAGTGTTCCTTCCTTCGGTTTTATATAGCCTCTTCATTAGCACATTTTTTACCTAATTAATTATTGTACATACTTGTTTTATCTATGTTGCTTATCCTTTCTATTTCTGAGTATTTTTCATTGGGCCATTCCTCTTTAGCCTGCTTTCATTTGTATCTAATTTCTGCGTTCTGTACTCTGCTCCATTCCTCGGTATTGTTTGTTGTCGCTTTTCCGTCATCTCTAGAATCCATCTGTCATCCGATCTTCTTCTTTTGTCTCGTTTTCCTTGAAATGATCTCATTCATCGACGTCACTAGTGATTCTCTCAGCATTTCCAACTTTGATTTTGTATCTTTCAGGCTAAATTCGTTTATAACTCTATTTTTTATGTCTCCTTGCAACTTGGGCCCTTCAGAAGTCTATCGTATGCCAGGTTAGGCTTTGCTTTGTCCTTCTTTAGTTTATGTAATTTTACTTTGACGTAGCATACGATTGAAAGATGATCGCTCCTATAGTCGGCACTTGGATATGTTCTACAGTGTAAAACTGCGTTTCTGGATATTTGTTGATAATTATTCAGTCTGGTTCTACAGTTCTCGTCCCGGTTTTCTCCATGTCCATAGGTGTTTAGGATACTCCTGAAATTATTTGATAGTTTGCTGCGCACCTCCGAACTTGGTAACTGTTTCGCCTTCTCGTTCTTTTCCGACTTTGGCATTCAGGTGTTCCATGATTATAATGATTTCCTACGATTTACATTGAGCTTTGAACTGTAAACAATTATAATTATCTTCCTCCGTCCACTGTGCTGTCGATGCATATACAACAGTAATTATTATCTAAAAGAGCTACACTTTCAGTTTAATTAAAAATTATGTCCGAAAATTGCTCATATCATTATCTAATGAATCATCCTCTGTGTATTGTTTACGAAATCCTCACTACTTGCCCATCTAGTTTCACATACGCTTATAATGTTGACATTTAATCTATTCATTTTTTGCTTGATATTTTCAAGCTAGCCACAGTAATGCAGCCTCCTCAAGTCAAAAGTCCCAATTACTTGCCGGCCGGGAGATCCTTCCCTAGGAGCTTGACCCTCTTTATGCCCTTTTTTTCTATTTGCCAACAGTCGCTGGGTGGCGGTCGGGTGACACCTGTCTTTCATGTCTTCATTTACCGGACGAGGAGTTACCACCAGTGGACTTTATCTACTTCACGTTGGTACCGTTAATACTTATGTTGCTTATTGCCGTGATTATTTTGGAGATCAGTAGTGGAGTGGTTTCCCATTGCTTTTTCTACAGTGTTTTTATTGAGACACCACCTCGAGTTAGCTGGCCGTTCACTCATTGAGACTTCTTCCGCCCTTTGATAGGTCTTACTTTTCGTCCTACAGAGTTCCTAGCCACCCATCTCGCATCAGGCGAAATGAGCTTTGAGAGCCGGTTTAGTCACCGACCATCCGACAAAATTCCTTCTTTACAAAGAAAAATATCTTTTACCTTAATATGAATGAATAGCGACCTACGAAAGGAGTGAAATAATATTGGTAATGCTTTCAAAGATACCTATCTATACGTGACATGTTCCTGTAAAAATCGCGACATTATGCAGTTGTTTCCTACAGCAACCCTTTTAAGGACTGCTATGGGAAAGAGTTCGGCCACAGCGGCGCCAGATGTAGCAACTAAAAATGCCAACCCGGTGCACTCAACGTAAATGTAAACTGCCTTATCAACGGCATTTTTAAAACCCACAGTAGGAATGGCGGTTGGAGCAACAGAATACAAGGTTATCAATTGATTCACCCATACAGTTAGGAACGAACAAAATACAAAGTTCCAAACCCTTCCAACAAATTAAATTAAAATTATAATTTCGCATCCAAAGTTAACATTCTTAGCTTTGACTTGTTAAAAGCACGCATGTGTGGAAAGACTATATTGAATCCATTGCTAGGCCAGCTGCTAAGAAAGATGGTTCACTGTGTCGCGCGTGAAAAATTTTTCTCTCCAGAAACTAACATACATATCTATGTCTACTATTTGTCCATGCTTAGAATATCGCTGCCACATAATATGGTCCGTTGTTCCTGCTGTTTGACTTGAGCTCCTTGGTAAAATCCAAAGAAGAATCAGCAATATTATCGGTCCAGATCTGGCGTCTCGGCTTCAGTCACTTTCCCACTGTCATAATGTTGCCCCTCCCCCGTGTCTTTTCTATAAATACTTTCATGGTAATTGTTCGGATGAGCTCTTCGCTGTGGTAGCTAGACTTTTTGAAATTAAGCGCAGTACTCAACTGGCGTCGAGATCTCCTCAATTTACAATTCAACTGGGTAACCGTGAATTCTATGCTAACGATTTCTTTTCTCGCACTTCTCGTTTATGGAAATTCCAACCAACTTCAAGCTGCATATGTGTAAATGCAAGGTCAATTGCTATCTACTGTCCTCCTGATTACTTTTCCCGCTTATTACTGATGTTTCTGTTCCTAATTCTTCCACAACCGATAACCCTTATTGTTTTAGTGGCTTTATTTCCTTATTTGGCTGAAATAGATTTTAACAAAAGATACTGAAACAATAAATGAATACAAAAACGCACCCATGTCACAGACACACGTGCGTCAGAGATTGTTCTATTTGGTCAAATGCCTCGTCTTTTGGTAAGTTGGTGTCACTTAACAGAGTGTAGTAGTAGGCTAAGTTTAATAAATAGAATGAAAATATGTTATTAGAATCTCCTTAGTGACTGCAGTATAAACTGAGGAAATGAGAACTTCGATATCAGTTCACTCTAATCTTTCGCCAGAAAGCAGAATAGGCTGGCCCACACCTCAAACAAACTAATGAGGACGAGTGCCTACTACAAAGAAAGCGGAGTCTCTCTCTCTCTCTCTCTCTCTCTCTCTCTCTCTCTCTCTCTCTCTCTCTCTCTCTCTCAAAAACTCTTTGTCCAAAAGCACCGCGAACTCTGAGAAGGATATAACTTGTATTCATGAAAACAAAGAAAGCAAACCTTCCATTGCATCGATCGCTCAGGGTTCATCCATTTTGAATGTAAAAACCAACATTCAGCGCCAACTACTACAAGAGAAATTATCTTTCGAAATTCCTAGCTACGCATTCTCTATACCTGTAGGTGGGTTGTGACGGGAATCAAATATTGACTTATTCCATTCTAAACATTCCTAAAAATTAGGTCAGTCAGTTATGTGATACACGCTTAGGCGATCATGTATCTTTCGACTGACAAGGCAGATTTTTCCCGCAGTAGGTTGACATTTGTTTCTGCGGAAGACCAATTGCCATCCAAGGCTATAGGACCCGATTTATCCTGCTATCTGCCCATAGCTGGGGGGGGGAGAAGAGGATTCATACATTTCCCAACGGTATTAGAACGTAAATCTTCCTAAATCCGAGCCGATATCCACCGTATCTCCTTAAGGTATGTTGGCGAAATAAGGAGGAAAAACTTATCAATATGGCCAGTTAGAAATTGTGAAATTCAGATATGTTTGTGCGAAGAAAAAATTGAAATACAAAAGAATAAAAATGAAAAATTAATATAAATAATGAATAAAAATTATATTAAACAAAAAAGGAAAAAATAATACGTTTTAAAAATAAATAAATAGAAAAGCAAGCACAGTACATTCACATATTTATTTTAGTCAAGAAGTGTCTCGTCTTTTGGTAAGTTGGTGACACTTAAGAGAAGGTTTATTTATCAAAATTTCTAGCTATGTTTCATCTGCTGCTGTTTACGAGGGACCAATCGGAAAAAGAAAGAAAAAATATTCGATTACTCATTTTATGCAAGCGGAGATTTTAATGACACAAAAAAGATGACCAATGGTAAAAAATAGATTGCATTTTCCAAATCAACAACACAGAATTACTACTACAAATATTCATGCAGCTATTTTCGTTGTTGGTCGGTGTGATATAATGTACTACGCTTGTCCCATAATAGTTGATACATTTCGTCTATGAAGTGTGTATACAAAGGGAGTAAACATTGTGGCACAGAGTTTGTATAATAATATAGTGCACTACCACTGTCCCCTAACAGTTGATACATTGAGTGTATGGAATGCCTACCTAAATATAACAGCGGTTGATATGACTTATTTTTTAATCATTTCACCCCGCGCAAAGCTGGGATGCCACTAGTACGCAATGGAGGGGGCGTACAGAGAGTGAAAGTGAGAGAAAAGACTAAGTATAGGGAGGATTGAAGAAAGGACAACAGATGAACGAGATTCAAGAAGACAGATAATGGCGACTGATGTTACATTTAAATTTTTGAAGATTGTAGTTATCAGGAAAGTAAATAAACGGAAGGGAGTTCTACAGGCGGGAAGAGTGAGAAAAGAAAGTTGTTGGTGCATTGAGCTATTTCAAAAATAAACGGGTGGGACCTAGATGCCAATCTAGTAGCACGCTTAAATTCATCTAGTTGGGACACCAAGGAAAAAAGCTCTTCAGAGCAGCTGCTATGAAAATATTTGTAGAAAAAACAGAAGAAAACCACACCATGTCAGTGAGAAAGTGACTGAGGTCGAGATGCCTGTAAATTTTATCTCTCTCTTTCTGATACTACATATAAGTGTCTCTTTTGCTTCAATATATTCTAAAGTTACGTTCTTACTCACATATTCGTCCCATAGCATTCTCAGCATTCTTTTGTAGAACCAGATTTCTGTTGCCTCCAGTTTTTTTTTTTTTTGTTTTTGTTTTTTTTTTTTTATCTGTGAGGACATTATCCAGCATTCACTGCCATATTAGAGGATCGATATTACATAGCAATTCGGTACTCTTTTATTGTTTCTAACTGTTTTCCTGTGTAGGACACCCCCCCACACACATATATATATATATATATATATATATATATATATATATATATAAACAGACAGAGAGAGAGAAATACAAATTTGATTTAAGACGACTGACAAAAGGTACTACGATTAATTAAACTTGTGATTGCTGGCCAACTACACAATTATATATTATATATATATATATATATATATTATATATATATATGGTACATTTGAACAGCAGTTCTTAATTTATGCAGGTTTCCTTAAAAAACAAGAACAGTTCTTTTTTAAACGCCCATATATATATATATATATACAGACGTACATAGATAGATAGATAGATACCAAATAAAATTGTGTTCATAAGATAATTTAAATCAGTTTTATGGCGACATCTAAATATGATTTAAATTATCTTATAAGTAGAATTTTATTTTGCATTTGTTTTGCATTCATACAATTATTTTGCATTATTTATTGAATGTTTTGACTTATGTGTATGTTTTTGTGTATATGTGTATGTGTGTGTATGTGTGTTTATGTGTGTGTATGTGTGCATATGTATATATGTGTGTATAAATATGTGTATATATATATATATATATATGTCTGTTTGTATGCCTATATGTATATGTTTATGTGTGTGCATGTGTGTATGTATGTATATATGTATATATATATGTGTGTGTGCGTGTGTGTGAGTATTATATATGGATGTATATATGTGTATTATTGTGTAAGTATGTATCTATGTACGTATATGTGTGCATATAATGAAATTTGTATGTATATATATGTATATTATGTGAGCATTTATGCGAGATTATCTTTATGTATGTGTATGTATGTCTTTATATGTATGTATATATGACATTTATATGTATGTGTATATATGTATACATGTGTGTATGTGTATGCATTGTATATATGTGTTCACTTGTGTGTTTGTATAGATGTGCTTATTTGTATGTTTTATATGCATATATCACACATATAATTATGAAGATTAATTAGATATAATGAATTTAAGTTTTTTATATATTATTTATTTTTCACACACACACACATATATATATATATTAAAAAGAAGAGAGAAGCCACAAACGTTTTTGGTTGTAATGTGTATTTTAAGAAAATATTATGTTTTATTTTCCATAATTTTGATACACCTGTTTCCGGACTCACGATCGTCATCAGGCAAAGGGTGGAGGTTTCCACATATTAAAAATAGTTCATTTTTTCTTTATGTTTTTCGATGTTAAATATTCTCGGTATGAGACATTTTTCTTTTTTCGTGTTAGTGATCCAAACGTCTTTCTTGAACTGACAGGGAAAAGTTCTGCGTGAAGGGTTATAAAACAATTAAGATTGGTTCGAGAAAGGATGGAGTAGTTATCAGCATGCTTATCTTTTAATGACCTCTGTGTGTTCTTAGATCTTAGATTTCCATTTTCGTGTGCTTTTGTCAGCATGCATGTATATATGTGTATATCCCCTCTCCATCTCACTACGAGGAATCAGTAAACACATCTGTACACCCACACACACATACACAATATTTTCTTAAAATCCACATTACAACCAAAAACGTTTACGGCTTCTCTCTTCTTTTTAATATACTACACACTTTTCTCTCTCTCGTTGGAACTACTATAACCTCTTTTTTTTTATATATATATATATATATATATATATATATATATATATATATATATATGGAGAGAGAAGGGAGATCACCGCCCCCTGTGGGATCATGTTGAGATCATAGATAGGGAACACCATTGGAAAATTCGTAAACTTAAGGAATCAGCACATATTCTAGGCCACAAAAATCTCCTGAGCCGACCAAGCATAGAAATAAATACAATATGGGAACCAGTAATAAGGAGTGCCAGAGAAAAGCAATGATAACAAAGTTGCAATATGAACTCTGGTAAAGACATGCAATGATAACAGCAAAAATTGCAATATGAGCACTGGTAAAAATGATGCTGAAAACATTAGGTTTATAATACTCAGAGGTTCATACCCAGATGTCCTCAAGGACACATGGCACAGTGGATAAAGGCGTTGGTTAGATCCAGTGACAGACCCAAAGAAGGTGAGTTCAATACCTGGTTAAGAAAATTAGCAGAAGATAACTGATAACTGACATCTATCAAACATGGCACGTGGAATTAGAACAGTCTACCCCAGCGATCGAAATAAAGGGTTCAGTTCGAAATTTCAACCACCTGAAGAAGGCCGGAGCGTACAACGGCCGAAACGTTGTGACAAATATGGTGACAAAGATGAGGACAATAGTCCGACTAATGTAAATACTATATATATATATATATATATATATAATGATCGTTATTATATTGATGAGATTAGATGATGAGGATATATATATTTTGATTTAATTTCAATGTATTTCACAAGCTGTCACTTGAACTTCTACCACCTATCACTACTCATTTTGCTGACACCTTGCTTCTCCTTTTTCTTTCTCCAACTTCTCTCTCTTCAATAATGTAGAACTACATGAAAATCTTTTTTTTAATAAATTGTCTCAATAAATTTTAACAATTTTGTAATTTCGGCCTGATGAGGCAGATATCAAAAAATTTATCTGTCGAAATAAATTTATTACCGAATTCTTCGATGATGCGTTAAGTGTTTTCCTTCTTGATACACACACACACACACACACACACACACACATATATATATATATATATATATATATATATATATTATCATTATTATTATTATTATTATTTTCGATATTAGTGCAAAGCTTGTTGAAACAATGTTGAAATCGCTACGCAATAGCTTTCGTGTTTCAGCACTAAGTTGTACCTCTGGATGGTAAGTGACTGGTGATTAAATAATTTTTTAAATTTCAAAAGCAAAGTGTTACCTCTTTTCATAAAGATAAAAAGGGGGCAATAAAATGCAAAGTCGGAATTAAAAAATAGACTTGTGGGTTTGTCTTGATCATTAAATGTCAGATCTACGTTAAATAGAAAATTAAACTCAGAGGGTGGAGGTAGGGAAGTTATTTTTTCATCACATGATAAACCAGAACTTAGACAGGTCCTCATTGACAATTAAGGAAAACATGTAAGCAACAAATGTATTGTGATTGTAGACAAATATGACGTTCAATTTTTCAAAGGACGCTGAAGAGAGGGGAAGGAGTATAATCAAACGTAAAGTTCATTTCAACAGAATTTTTTTTTAATTTCCAGATTCATGAACCTTCTTAAAGGAACCTGTAGATAAAATTAAATATGTGGAACATCTATATAAGATATTAAAAATACTAACTGGACGGCAATACACGGCAGTACTACATCTGAATAAACAAATACACATAAATAAATAAAATAAGATAATTACTTGTTGAGGGTGGACCATTATTTGCTTATAAGTTATGCCATATATATATATATATATATATATATATATATATGGGGGGGCGTGCGTGTGCCTGTTTGACTCAGGAAAACTTTGTTAGAAACAAAGAAAAGAGTTTTGAACTGTTATGTAATATCGAGCCTATGTTATTTCGAACGTTATTTTTAGTGATTACCCGTATTTGAATAGGCGGGCCGTTTATTTTGTACGAAGAGCCACCATCTGATCGGGCGTGCTTTAACTGCTCAGCTACAAAGTGCTTCACAAGCTTCTATTTTCCGGTAGACGAAATAAACACTATTTAAAATAGAACGGAGCGTCCACTCAAATACTGGCATTACATAAAAATAACGTTTGAAGTAATAGAAATATATCTAGATAAATGATGTGAACTATTCTGGATATTATTAGAATTAAAATATCCATAATAATAATAATTCTTAAGCAGGTATATACAAATATATTGCTCCTCACAATACATTGGTGAAACTTGAAGAATTTAAAAGCAACCTATCTATGAATACAAAAAGGATCTTATACACAACAATTTATCAAATACAATAGTCATACACAGAAATAAACTCAACCACAACTTCGATCTAAAGAATGTAACACTTATTAAAAGAGAAAGTAGCCTGCATTAGACGAATCATTCTTGAGAATGTAGCTTTCGAATCTTATCAAAATATAAGACTCTTTGTTCATGAAGAATTACTGTTTTCTCAAGTCAACATACATGACTATAAAGATGTTTAAAAAAAATTAAAGATAACATTTAAATTCACAATCTTCTATTATTAAAATATATAATACATAAATTAAATAATTAAATTACTATTTAATTTACGCTTTCGAATCTTATCAAAATATAAGACTCTTTGTTCCCGAAGAATTGCTCTTTTCTCAAGTCAACATACATGACTATAAAGATGTTTAAAAAAATTAAATTTTTATTGTTAGGCATTATTTACATAGACTCTTCAATTAGTCCGTCTAACATTTGTGAACGTTCTTAAATTTAAAAATGTCGGAAAACTAACGACATTTTACTTTTATTTATAAATACTTGTTGCAAAATAAAAACCTTACATTTGAGGACGAAACAGGTCAGCTAATATAAGTTCCTTCATATTGTTCAAATATACCAATAGTATATCTGAAGTTTCCCCCACACGCACACACACACACACACACACACATATATATATATATATATATATATATATATATATATATATATATATATATATATGTGTGTGTCTGTAACAATATAAATAAGATATAAATAAAACTAAATGTAAAAAGACCATTTGAATAAAGACAATTTCACAGCTAGCTTCAAGAATATTTATGTGCCTTCTTAAATTTATAAATTTTACTTCTATTGATAAATACATATTCCAAAAATAAAATACTTATTTTTGCCTTGATAAAGTGTCTATCAGAGGACGAAACACGTCGGTAAAGGAAAGTTTGTTTTCTTTTTTGCTTTGCCTTTTATTCTATATATATATATATATATATATATATATATATATATATATATATATATATATGCAATTATGTTGATAAAATAGGAAAGAACAGTTAGATTGATGATCCGAAGTTTTTAGTATTTTTGTTTTTATTTTTAAAAAAAACAGTGCTCGATACACAAGTAGAGCCTAGGTTATAATTATTTTTTTAAAAAAATATTATTCCATCGCTACACAGGAATTACCATGTTTCAAAAATAGAAGCTAAAAACTTCCAATTCAATTATAGAAATTAAGTTAAATTAAAGTACCTAGTTCTGTTACATTTTCGCTTGAAAATGAAAGTATGGAAGTAATAGTTCAAAGTATGTTTATCACGTGAAAGTACTCTTATCTTCGATGTCAGACAAATTTTGCGTTTTCTGATTCTAATTTTGTACAGTTTAACGGATGTAGCAGTTAAAACGAGACATTTTAGTGTTCAGCAATCAATAAATCAGTAACAAAATCGGGGAAAATTATTTCTTCATAAAGTTGATAAAAATAACCTGTTTACGAGAACAAGGGAAAAAGGATGTTTTAAGATATCGGCAAGTCACGACTGATGGACCCACCTAGTGTTAAATAAAATATATTTAATCCATTATTCAACTTGATGGTAGATATTTATATAACGTAGCTTTCCCAATACTTCAATGACTTCCAAAAGGAAGGGCATTTTGTAATTTGAAATTCTAATCTTTTTATAGTGTTTAGGCTCGCCTTCATATCAAAAATTCAATCAGAATAACTCTTTCTGATTTTCCCACAGTTATTATGTAAATTCATGCTCCTCAAACTAACAATTTTAAACATGTATGTAGAATCTTACCTTTATTGACGAAAGTGACTTTTATCTTCTATTTTTTCTCTCTTCATATAACAACAGTTTACATTCTCTATTCACTGACGTAAATTGCGTTATATTACACTCCATAACACCTTTTTTTTTATTTGCACCTGGAGTTTGGGCTATGTGCTTATAAACAAATGAAAAAGTCATTTGTCTCGAAAAATTATGCATTTCATTGTCAAATTATCATTGGCTATGTTTAACTGATAACATAGACATTTTCTTTAATAAATAAAAGCGTGATGTCATGATCTTAGTGGGTTAATTTGTGGTTCTTGAATGAACTGGACTGGACGCCCTCTGTACAGAAATAATTAAGATCTTCTAAACAACAAAGATAAGTCATAAATAATTTCTGATTTAGTTCAACAAATTTATTCTTAAAAAACGAGACAATATTTTATGTAAATCTTTTGACATGGATTGGTTACCTACACTGACCGGTCAAAAATTATGGGACGAGTACCTAATATAGTGTTAAAAAAACCTTTATCCTGGCGAAGTGCAGCATCTTGTTGTGGCATCAATTCCAAAAGGAGCTCTGGAGATACATTGAAAAAATTGGACCATATTGTCTTGACAAATGTCAACAGTTCACTGATATTTCTAAAATACTGCGTCTATATAGACCCCACCCCATATCCCCTAGATACTCTATTGGGAACATGTCAGGTGAAGATGGTGGTCATTACTTTGGTTGAAAATCTACCTCACATTCAATATGTGAAACTTTATATTGAGCTAAGCATCCGCCCTCTTAAGATACTTCAATCCAAATCCTCTTAACTGACTAAAAGGGGCACGTGTTCATCTCCGATGTATGGCAACCACTTTCACTTTTTCGTCACAATCAAATTTATCTCTGCTCGCATCACCGTCTATTCATCAGATGCTAACAGGGCACTAATATGAATGCTACTGCCTCATATTGTGACTAAAAATTTTGAACATGTTATAAAAATTTCTACTTCTCTCTAGTATGGACGTGATTTATCCAGGTTAGAATTTATATTCTTCAAATCTTTTATTTTCTGTGTAATAATTATTTACGATAAATTTATCTTTCCTAAATGTTCACAAATTATAATAGTACTAGAGAAGATATTCTCAGATTTCAATAAATAAACGAGTCATACTGTTCAATTTGGCACTGATGTGTCAAAAGTCATAAAGTAGTTGCATGTAAATGTAATGTCAGTAAGCGCCATCATACCTTGACACCATGAAAATATCTAGGCTTTATATGAATTGTATTATGATAACGAGTGAAACATTGTAAACATTGCTACGGCTTATCAACATTTAATGCCAGAAAATACTTTTAAATTTTAAGAATTTTGGTAAATAATAATGATTAACTAATTCAAGTTCTACTAATTAACCCATAACTGGGGGTTGAGAGGCTGATTCATACCACTCCTCAAGGTATTTACGCGTAAGTGGATATAACGAACCCGATTTCCAATTTCGAGTTGTTATCCATTAAAAACACCTGTACAGCCATGCTTACAACACCTAGTATTCCCAAGTCGGGTACCCATCTAGGCACAGACCAGGTTCGACGTTGCTTAACTTCGGTGTTCGTACGAGAAACGGTGTTTCAACGTAATATGATAATAATGAGATATGGTTTTGGAAATCTTCAGCGTCTCTAGTTGATCATTTAACGGGTGTTAATGATGTTTATTGAAATACAGTGCAAGCCGATTTTGAGCCCCTTTGAGCGCTTCCGAAGTGCAAGTTATGAAACCTGCAGGTGGATTTGGGTATCTTTGGTATTAAAGGGTTAAAGATTGTGCCCGGGGGCATCTAGCTCGAATTTTCTGCAGTAACAGATAAGAGATGATGGCTCAAAACAAACCCACTCTCAGTGCGGAAGAACCAGTCGCATATTCAATAGGTCAGTTCAGCGTTCTTTAGCTTCCATGCGAAATGAAAGCAAAAGATTCACCACGAATCCAGACAACAGTACCTTACTTGGGCTCGTGATATCGTTTGGGATACTGACAGCGTATGGTGTTGTCCGATGTGTCACGGTTCCAAATCTTTCAGCCCAGTGATAAGTTGCGTGTGTGGCGCAGACACCATGACGCCATTTTCTGGACAAGGCACCATGCAGGTTAATGTTGGTTACTTAATAGATTAACAATTCCGAACCATTATCCTTTATAGCAGCCGTACATCCGAGCTTACACCACCTGGTATTCTCAAGCTGTTACCCATCTAGGTATTAATCAGTTTTTCGACATTGCTTAACTTCGGTTGTCGTACGGGAACCGGTGTCTCAACGCGTTGTGGCCAAAAGACTATGAGAGATAGCAAAAAGGCAAAACTTGATATACAAAGAACAGGAAGTTGTGGAAAGCCATGATCGTCCATGTACTGAAGGGATATGGAACAGAAAAAATGCAATAATCAAATATTCTTGAGTTGCTACTTGTATACCTCTAGCGGGATGAACTGAAAGTGATTACAAGTTCATAATTTTAAAAGTGGCTTTTTGTTATCTTTATCTGTATATCTATAATCGGGTTAACGAATTTTGAATAAACGTTTTGCTGTGTGTGGAAGTATGATGTGATGAAGTCAGTTCAGCTCAGACTGGTGTAAGGAGACTTCCTTAATCACTAACAGTAGCGAGCTACCTGATTGGGTGCCATGACTGCTGGCATCAATACTCTATTGTATGATTGCTTTTTTTGGTGAGGGAGGGTTGCTTTTCTGGCTGTTATCGATGTCATGTCGTCCAAGGCCTATAAAATTTAATCGTTTTTTTAAATAATCTCTTTTTTAATTTAGCTATTTATTTCCAGTTGGATACTAATTGTTGAACTAAATAATGATAACAGCAATCATAAAATTTCCTTCTTGATGGCTGGAATATATGCTCACCCTATCCAGAACGAATCTAGGTAGAAAATCTCTTCTTCTTTCACAACGTTATCAATCATGGTTTAACCAAAATTTCCTGTCATTTGTAACAGTTAATATATATTGTCTTTTTCTTATCTTTCCCAAACTTTTTCCGACAGTCATTTACCCAATCTCACTAGGGAGGTTATGTGTTGCTTTCCACTGTCCCACATGCATTCAATCTGTCCTCTGGATATCAATTGTCCAAGCCTTCTTATCTCATTATGTGCCCTGTTGTTTCCATTTTCTCTAAAACTTTATTGTTGATCACATGTAAAACCACATTTCGGTTGCTTCAAGTCTATGAGAAGATTGTCCAACATTCACTGCCATATAGAAGGAGTGATATTACGTAACAGTTCAGTAGTCTTTTCTTTGTTTCTACTGCTTCAAGTCTCTTCTTCATCTGTGAGGAGATTGTCCGGCATTCACTGCCATATAGGAGGACAGATATAACAGTTCAAGACTCTTTTCTTTGTTGCTGCAAGTCTCTTCTTCATCTGTGAGGAGACTGTCCAGCATTCACTGCCATATAGAAGGACTGATATTACGTAATAGTTCAATACTTTTTCTTTGTTTCTGTTGCTTCAAGTCTCTTCTTCGTTTGTGAGGAGATTATCCAGCATTCACTGCCATATAGAAAGTCTGATATTGTGTAACAGTTCAATACTTTTTCTTTGTTTCTGTTGCTTAAAGTCTCTTCTTTATCTCTGAGATTGTCCAGCATTCATTGCCATATAGGAGGACTGATATTATGTAACAGTTCAGTACTCTTTTCTTTGTTTCTGTTGCTTGAAGTCTCTTCTTCATCTGTGAGGAGATTGTCCAGTATTCACTGCCATATAGGAAGTCTGATATTACTTAACAGTTCAGTACTCTTTTTTTTGTTTCTAATGAGATTTTTCTGTTTCTTTATACTTTGCTTACTTTTTTGAAAGGTATGTAAATACAGTGTTTAGCAGTGGTATAAAAAAGACCAAATTTATTAAAAGCTAAGAAGTGACAGAGAATTTAAGAACGCCTTTATCAACATTGCCCTGAAGGGACACGGCACATAGAAGACAAGACATACCTAAACTTTCGTATACATAGATTTATACATACATATGTGTACCTGTTTGAATATAATTGTGTATTTGGGAAGCAATCCATCTTTTATACAGGTTTCATTAAAGACTAACAAGGTAATGCGATTAAGTTTTTTATTTAATTTTTCTGGTATTCGTATATGAATATGTATACATATATACATATACCGTCGCTTCCTTAGGATTTTTCTCTAAATATTTTCATGGTAATTGTTTTGATTAGCTTTTCTCTTGGTTACGTCGAGAAAATTGAAGCTTGGATTAAACGAATTTATATAAAGAATAAAAAATTATATTTAAACGTATTTTAGAATTAGATGTTTTTAGAATGACATTGTTATCTACAAGGAAGCATGGAGTTGTGCATGGGTGTTTAAGAACTTATATAGAACTAAGATCGCTTAGTTGTTTTCGAGTCCCCGAATTAAATACATTGTCTTTTGCCCAAAGTAGGCGTTGGGTTTATCTTGTTGTTTATTGCGAGAATCAAATCTTGTATGAGACAACACCATCGGTTAGGGGCCCTCTCTCTCCCTCTCACTCTCTCTCTCTCTCTCTCTCTATATATATATATATATATATATATATATATATACCCACAATATTATATATATATATATATATATATATATATATATTGTTGTGGTAGGATCCACCTAATTTGCATAGTGGAGTACCGACCATATAAATATGGTTGGTACCGGGAAGAGAGGAAGGAATCAAGAGATTCAACCAGAGACTCTGCCCGACTGCAACTCAGTCAACACATTCTCCAGGAACGGTCTTACCAGGAATATACAAAAGACTATATGTAAATATTGTGTACACTTTCTTGTTTCAATACATTTTGTTCTAAGTACATTTTGTGTTGCATTATTATTCCATGCATTAGTCAAGTTTCAACAATGGCGACGAGGTAGAAAGAACTATATTAAAAAAAAAAATTGATAATTGATAGCTTTCAACAATTGGTACAAGTCATTGAAGAACCCATGCTGAAGGAAAAAATTATTAATTAAAAAGTCCAACATCTAATGGAACGGCGAAGGATTCTGAATTTCTGGAGATTTAGAACTCGTTAAAGGACGACTAAGCATAAAGGAACGTTCACTCAGAAAAATTTGAAAGGTGTCGTAAACGAATAACGGTGATTTAAAAAAAAAAAAAAAACGGGCCGACTTAATAAAACATGCATGGATTTAAAAGGCGCACAAATACAAGATGTCGACTTTGAAAGGTAACGAACTTTTAAAAAAAATTTTTTTTTTAATTTTCAACAATATTTTATAATACAAGACATAAAAAAAAAAAAGTCTTTAAGTTGTTTCGATTTTTCTGGTCAGATTATATTATATCCGTGGATACACAAATTAAAAGTATATTTTTGTTGCATGAACACTATTAGCAAAAGATGGATGAATTATCCAAAGTCATATCTGAATTATTCAAATCCCAGCAGTCACTTCAGCAACGTCAAAGTGAACAATTTGCCTTATTAATAAAGGAACAACAGATACAACAAGAAAGAGGAAAGACAGATAAAAATATCAAGAAAAGCAAGAGGAAAGAAATATAAAAAGAAAAAAGAGGAAACTTTAAAAATGGAAGAAAAAGATCATGTTTTAGAAATTCAAAAAGTTAACACTGGAGAAATTAAACAACAATCAGGCAAATGAAGAAATTCTTCATATTCTAATAACATCATATTTAATTTCGCTGGAAACTTTCAACTATGGGTTAGACGAAGATTAATATATATATATATATATAATATATATATATATATATATAGAGAGAGAAAGAGAGAGAGAAAACCAGAGAGTTTTGGGGACCTTGTGGCACGTAGTGCAGCAGGTTTCTTTATTCGTCCCTTCAAAAAAAGTATGGATGGCTCAGCATGAAAACCTTCTCCACTATAATCTCATGTGTCGGTGTCCGGGCTGTCACGGGCTTACTTGACCCTCATACGTCGAATTCGATGGGAGTTGTTGAGTTATATATATATATATATATATATATATATATATATATATATAATTTCATCTCCAAGCAGAAGAATAAAACCGCTACAACACAAGGGGTTACTGGGTGTGAAACAATATGAGAAGGAACACTATTAATGAACGTGAATAATTAAAATAACACAAATTAAGAAGACAGTAGATAACGATTGACATTGAATTTAAATTTTTGAAGATCAAAATTGACTGGGACGTAAGAAGCTGGAAGAGAGTTCCCCAAGGGAAAAATGCAATAGAAGAAACTGTTAAAATAGAACTTACGGTTACATCTAGAAAATTTCATCATTAAAATGATGAGACCTTGTTGCCAATCTGGTACTGCGTTTTAATTAAGAAATTCTATAGAAAAGCTCATTAGAACAATTACCATAAAATATTTCTAAAAAATGCACAGCGAGGCACATTATGGCAGTGAACAAGTTACTGAACTGAAGGTGGAATGCCAGGTCAGGACCAATAACACTGCAGATTCGTCTTTGAATTTATAAAGAATCTCTAAATATATTGCAGGAGTTTCAGACCAGATGTGGTAGCAGTATTCAAAGCAAAGACGAATGGTTGATTGATAAATATGTAAGACAGATTCTGGTGAGAAACATTGACAAACAGAACCAACTTTCCTAGCTACAGACCTAGGAACTTATTCAATATAATCCTTACAGATTGTGTTAGCGGAAAACGTTAGTGCGAGAAGGAGCAATGAATCATCCTCTTGAAAGTTAGCATCAGTCTCTCATAAAGTCCCTTGATAATGTCCCCCAGAAGACAAAAACGCATCAGCTAAGTTTTTCTATTCTCTTTATTCATATATATATATATATATGTGTGTGTGTGAATGTGTGTGTGTGTGTGTGTGTGTGTGTGTGAAAAGAATTCTTGTTGATGAGAAAAAGACCTATTTAATAAAATAGTTTTCCTTTGACGTAAATAGATATGAACAGATTGATAAATTATATATATATATATATATATATATATATATATATATATATATAGTTTTGATTTTTTTAGATAGATAGATAGATAGATAGATAGAAAGATCAGAAAATTTTGGGATATATAAAATGCACACACACACACACACGCACACACACACACACACACACACACACACACACACACATATAAATATATATATATATATATATATATAGAAAGAGAGATTTTCAAAGAAGTGAGATAGAAAGTGTTATGGGGTCCACCCTTTTTTCATATAATGGACTCGATCATTGTGTACTTTTAAAATGCCAGTGAATCAGAAAAAGGGATAAAAAGAGAGATACACTGATAGAGTGATACAGTGATAGTAGTGAGGTAAGGCTTTCTTAAAGTCAGTCAGTTGCGAGCACGTAGACTCAGAAGGAAGTCCTACTTCGATACTGAATTTCCCAGACTGTATATATATTATTATTGCTACTAACCGCATTTCTGGATCTACTTAACCGTATTACCAATTGTATTATTGCGTCAATACATTTATTTGCTATATTTCATTTTTGCGTTTGTCATTCATTTGAGACCGAATTTCATCTCGGAATCCAAAACAAATTGGCGACGAAGATTCGAACTCACACGGGAAGAAAAAACAACAAAAAAATTAGAAAATCGTCTTCTCACAACAAATAGACGACGAGCGATTTGATTTCAAAAAATTTCTTAAAACAAACAAAAAAAAAAATTCCCTTGTCGTCCATAACAAATTGGCGACAAAGAGTTACAAGAAGTAAAAAATACGTAAAACGGAGTTATCATGGAAGATTTTTAAAATATTTTGGTAGAACTGGTAAAATACCAAAATGATCAACAACAATTACAACTGAACAAGAAAGAATGGAAGAAAAATTTCAAAAGCAAAAGCTAACAAACGCAGAAGGATATCCAGTAACTAATATTGAAATTAGCGGGTAACATTCAATTAGATATTGAAAAGAGGTTTTTTTTCGCAAGACGCAGTGTGGAATACCATGGAGATTTTCAAATATTCTCTAGATGAGGACAAAAATTTCGGAGATTACTTCAGAAGATATGAAGACATATTTAACATCGACTGTCAAAATTGGACAGAAGCAAAAAAGCTACGTCTATTGCTTAGAAAATTAGGAACTGAAGAATATACAAAGTTCGTGGATTATATCTTGCCAAAAAAGACGAACGAATTAACATTTGACGAAGCAGTGACATATCTTAAAGAACTCTTCAGCCCGAAAACATCACTCTTCCATGGGAGGTGGAAATGCCTTAACCTGGTAAAGGGCGATAATGATGATTATTCCACGTTTGCCGCAATCGTAAATAAACATTGCGACGACTTCAAATTAGCGGAATTAACCCCGGACAATTTCAAGTGTCTCAACAAAAGATAGCGAAATGTGCAAAAGAATGCTTTCAAAATTACAAAATGAACCGAGACTAACACAACAACAATTATCGGATGATTGCCAGAGTTGTAAAGTATAAAGAAAGACGCGAAGGACATTGAGGAGTCAGCTGTATCTCATATACGTAAGTAAAACAAAAGTCTACGTTTTTCACCCTCCCCGGAAAAAAACAAAAATTCTGTAATAATGAAAAAAGATTCTCGCCCTCCCCGGAAAGAAAACAAAAATTTTATAATAAGAGAAAAGTACAACATACAGGACAAATTATGACAAAAATCGAAATAAATATAAGCCCCCCCCCATCAGCATGTTATCGATGTGGAGGACTACATTGGAACAAGGATTGCCTCTTTAAATATAAAAACTGTCTTGAGTGTGGAAAAATGGGCCACAAGGCATCCCAATGTAGGAACAGAAAAGATACTAGTAGAATAAGAGCTACTAGGATGTATAACGAAGATAACACCAACATAAGGAAATATGTGGAACTGGAAATTTTAAATAAAAAGATAAAATTGCAACTGGATTCGGGTTCCGACCTCACGATAATCAAATTACAGACATGGAGAAAACTTAACAGACCAACCATGTTACATAAAAAAAAAATGCCAAGTCGGTTACAGGCAAACGAATAAAATTCGAAGGAGAAATAATCGTGAATGTTAAATTTCACGGGAAAACAAAAAAACTTAAGATATACGTCATAAAAAGATACTGAAAATCTAGTAGGTATCGACTCATTACAAAAGTTCAACGTTTGGGATATTAACCTATCAGTTCGTTTTGTCTTAAATTTAGCTAGAATTAAATTAAAAGAAAATGTCCAACTGGTATGTAAAAAGAAGCGAAACGTGCCATATTGAAAAAATTTACCATTTGAAAACAGTAAAAGAGTTATAAAAGGCAGTAAAGGAACTACCTGTGACTTTGCGAGAGATAAGAAGAAAAGCAGAAAAGGATGAATTTATGCGGAGGACGAAGGTAAAAATACAGTCTGTTTGACAAATTATTACCAAACAAGAACAAAAACCAATATATACCTATTGTACCCAAGAGATCATGTAAAACATGAAGAGAAAATTTACCGAACCTCTGGTTACCGACCATAAGAGAAAAAAATACTAACTCCCCGCAAAAGGGATCTAAGGATGGGGGTGTTATGGGGTCCACCCCTTTTTCATACAAGTGGACTCGATCATTGTGTACTTGTACTGCTGTCAGTGAATGCCCTGGAGTAAGAGAGATACACTGATAGAGTGATACAGTGATAGTGTGAGGTAAGCGCTTTGTAGGAGTCACAGTTGCGAGCACGTAGACTTAGAAGGAAGTCCTACTTCGATACTGAATTTCCCAGACTGTATATATATTATTATTGCTACTAACCGCATTTCTGGATTTACTAACCGTATTACCAATTGTATTATTGCGTCAATACATTTATTTGCTATATTTCATTCCTGTGTTTGTCATTCATTCGAGACCGGATTTCATCTCGGAATCCACAACAGACAGACAGATAGATAGATAGATAGATAGATAGATAGATAGATAGATAGCAGGACATTCATAATAAAAGAGAAATGCTAATCTGGCATGCAACAATGTTAATTGTTGCTACAAAAGATATTTCAGTAAAGGCAAAAATAATTAAGACTCTTCGGCCATATTAAAGGCGTTAAAGCCTTCCATAGGGGACGATAATTATGCACGCCAAAGTTAAGAGCTATAAAACAATGGGTTTGGTCGTATGCAGCGCATACAGACAAATAAACTTCATCTAATAGATAGATAGATAGATAGATAGATAGATAGATAGATAGATAGATAGATAGCAGGACATTCATAATAAAAGAGAAATGATAATCTGGCATGCAACAATGTTAATTGTTGCTACAAAAGATATTTCAGTAAAGGCAAAAATAATTAAGAAGACTCTTCGGCCATATTAAAGGCGTTAAAGCCTTCCATAGGGGACGATAATTATGCACGCCAAAGTTAAGAGCTATAAAACAATGGGTTTGGTCGTATGCAGCGCAAGCAGACAAATAAACTTCATCTAATAGATAGATAGATAGATAGATATGAACCGAATTAGATATAAGCAGTGCGATAGAGAGGAAAAGAGATAATGAACAAATAGATAGAGAGATTTTTATACGAATGTTCACCCAACACAAGGCTCAAGAGCCCCTCAAGGTATAGGTTACTGTGTGGTTTTGTAAGAAAAGGCAAGAAATGAAATCTATGAGTTTATACAGAAAAAATAACGGTTAATCCTATACTTGAAGAGGTCAAGATTATAGTGGTTTGGAAAACATCCTACTGGAAGTCTGTTCCACAAAGCAGCAGTTCTTGAGAAGAGGCTGTTCTTCCTTACCAATGGAATACGAAGGGAATGAGGACGGTTCACCTTTGTGTACGCGGTATAGCGTATCTCAGTTGGAAAGGTCAAGGTTGTGTGGACCAAGGAATGTAGTTCGTCCGAATATTTGCCATAGAAATATTGATAGAGGAGCGAGAGACACGCGACGTTTTCACTACTGGAAAGGGACTGTAGAGTGGAAAATAATTCATCACCCACAGGGCCGCGTAGATGTTTTTGAACTATATCAGGAGAAGTAAATGACGACTGAGCAATTCTAGCCCAGGTATTACGGCAATACTCCATTTTTTTCTGATCTGGCTCTGGTATAGCAGGGAAAGGTAGACACTATTTTCTTTCTTTTTTTTACATTAAGGTTCACCCTCTGCAAGGCCCGTGGTCTCTTTAGGTAGAGTGTTACGTTAGGAGGCAGCTTGTACAGTTAAGAGAGGAACATAACGGTTACGTCAAGACTTGTATAGGTTAAGATTGTAGTGATCGGGGAAACATCCCCTTGAGAGTCTCTTCTACAGGGCAGTGGTTCGCAGGAAGATGTTTGAGTGGAATCACAAGCATCAATCAACATTTCAATAGACATTTGGCTGCATTCTTGGTCTATGGAAACTTCAGTCATTTCAGCCATTGATACTGGCTTTGTAGCATAGACCTAATCTTTTAAGTATCCCTACAAGAAAAAGTCTAAAGTGGGTAAGGTCCAATGAACAAGGAGGATATTCTACAGAATCTCCTTTGACAAAGTGCTCCATCTTAATGAAAATAAACCTCCTCATCTCCTAAAACTTCTCGAAGTCTTGACATGATAGACCGCTACAGCATAATTTGAAAAGAAAGCAAATTGACTTCGTGTATACACTATAAAAGAGTGTATATATTTTTAGACACCCTGTATATATAGTTGTGGACAGAATTATTTATCCACACTGAATATTTGCATATTTTTAAGGTAATTCGAATATTTACAAGTACTTAGTGAATTTGCCATAAATAGTTGATTCTGTATGTAGTTTTGAATAATTCGTGATTTTTTTATGAAGTTTCGATCTATTATATTCATAGTTATAAATTTTTTAAAAATTGGTGCAGTTCAAAATTATTCGCCCCTCCCCTTATGAAAATTATGAAATAATATTGCGCTATGGCAATTGCAATGTTTTTTTTTTGTTTTTTTTTTCTTAATTTGACATTTAATAAAACTTTGAAAATAGAACAGTATTGACCTAATTCTGTAAAATTCTAAAAGGCAATGATGTCGGGCGAATGAAAAGAGATGAGAAAATAGGTTAATTAGCTTGACGTATCAGAACTGACCCTTGTATTGCGGGATAACATTGTTATATTTCATTCAAGCAGAACGACTAAAGTTTAAGTATTGGGGTTTGCAATCATACAAAAATATCTTTTGATGCCTGTTTAAAAAAATATGCACGCCAAAAAATTAGAATTGTATGAGACGTAAATTTGCAGGTGTATTTAACGTGAGAGGGAAAACCTTATATGCCATAAAAGAGAGATGGATTTGTGTCAGCCGCTTAATAAGGGCCCAGCATATCTTGTTTACATTGTAAATAATATAACTACATAGGACGTGTCTAAAATATCTATAAACACATTTCGAAGCTTTCTGAAGAGATAATTTAAACAACTAGAACCAACTATACCTAATTTAAATGATGCATATAAAGTTAGTATTTATTATAAATGCGTGCTGTTAAGATTTTGTCACTACACGTTTTCAAATTGATGTCCGTTATGACCCAGACATTGCTGACAACGCAATGCGATGGAATCACAAGCGGCAATCAACATTTCGATAGATATTTGGCTGCATTCTTGGTCTATGGAAACTTCAGTCATTTCAGCCATTGATACTGGCTTTGTAGCATAGACCTGATCTTTTAAGTATCCCTACAAGAAAAAGACTAAAGGGAGTGAGGTCCACTGAACAAGGAGGATATTCTACAGAATCACCTTTGGCCAAGGGCTCCATCTTGATGAAAATAAAACTCATCTCCTAAAACTTCTCGAAGTCTTGACATGATAGACCGCTACAGCATAATTTGAAAAGAAAGCAAGTTGACTTCGTGTATACACTATAAAAGAGTGTATACATTTTTTAGACAGCCTGTATATACAGTTGTGGACAGAATTATTCACCCACACTGAATATTTGCATATTTTTAAGGTAATGCGAATATTTACAAGTACTTACCGAATTTGCCATAAATAGTTGATTCCGTATTTAGTTTTGAATAATTCGTGATTTTTTATGAAGTTTCGATCTATTATATTCATATTTATAGATTTGTTTTAAAACATTGGTGCAGTCCAAAATTATTCACCCCTCCCCTTATGAAAATTATGAAATAATATTGCTCTATGGCAATTGTAATCTTTTTTTTTTAATTTGACATTTAATAAAACTTTGAAAATGAAATAGTATTGACCTAATTCTATAAAATTCTAAAAGGCAATGAAGAAGAAAATATGTGAATACCACATACAGCAAATTCATTCGTTCTGCAATCATGACAAAGATGTCTGAACTTGACAAGAAGTTCCGAATGAAGATAGTTGATGCGTACAAACAACCTGATGGATATACAATATTTTCCAAGCGTTTAAGTGTTCCTAGATTGACAATTTGTAACATTATCAAGAAGTACAAAGAGACTCATTGTGTTGAGAATAAATTAAGGACTGGAAGAAAACAGTTAATTTCTGAGAGAATGGAAAGGGAAATTGTTAGAGATATCTCGAAAATCCTCACTTAACGACAAAGTACATTGTCAATGATATAAAGTTGAAGTTATCGAAGAAGACAGTCACTAGATGCTTTCATCGAGCAGAACTTCGAGTTTGTCCCTCAAGGAAAATACCCTTGCTTAAGGCTAAATATTTAAAATGCAGATTAGAGCCATCTAGAACATAGGAATAAATATTGAAATTCTGTTTTATAGTCAGATGAATCCAAACTAGAATTATTTAGTCACATGAGTTCCTGTTATGTATGAAGGAAAGTGAATGATCTTCACAAAACAAAAAGGGGTTTCTTGTTAACTGTTATTAATTTCTTTCAACGATTGTCTTTTGTAATTGTATGTAATTGTTTGTAATGCGTATTATTTGTTAATTGTTATTAATTTATTGTGTGATGCATATTGTATGATACTAGCGTTTATTATGAGCCACACAAAAGAAACATGGTTGGATTGCCGTCCTTCTGTTTTTAAAAAAACTTTGGCACATTGTTTCCATTGTTAAATAAAGTAAGATTAATTTGGGTGCTAGATGTTTTATATAAAGTGCTTCTCTCACATCGAATTTTTTTGGTTTACAAGGTTTATGTTATCAACCAGAATTTTCCTTATGGGTTCTTGTAGATTGTGAGTAGCTAAATGCCTTTTTTATGGCACTTTGATCAGATAAGTGACACGTGAGGCTTCATTTTTAATGCTTAATTTTGATATGAATTCATGGTTAACAACAAAATCCAATTCATTTCATTAATATAGAACTCAAATCAAACATAACATCTATCCGTTTAAAAAAACACTATTGCGAATTCTTGCCTTCTAAACTTTTATAGCCAGTGCCCTGAAAGTTATAAAATAGCGGTGATAAAAACTTTCTAAGTAGAACATACCAATATATATATATGTATGTGTGTGTGTGCGTGCGTGTGTGTGTGTGTGTGTGTGTGTGTGTGTGTGTGTGTGTGTGTGATAAACATATAGCTTTATGTAGGAACCTCCACAAAACCGCTAAAAATTCAGCACACCATGATGGAAAATGCTCCAAAACAGAAAAGATCAAAGTATTTTCTGAAAATTTAATGAATCTTTTTTTATAAGAGTTTGCTAAAAATGGCGCTAAATTTAAATATTTTAGAAATTTCTAAAGGAAAACTCCTTCGAGTCAATTTAAATGTTTTGAAATACAACATAGTATTTTTTTGTTTTATTGGAGATATTAAATTTAATCCCCAAACTTGAAAAGTAAAAGCTTTAATAAAGATTTTTCATTATTAAAATTCATTTAGGTATCGTGTTTTTGTGAATGTACCTAGTTTTAAGGTATGTTATATTTATGGGTAAAAGTGCTGACTATCAGGAATAGAGTAAAATGTGTAAATATAAAAATAGACACTCAGTTTGTTTCATGCTTGAACGCAATCTTCAGGCCAAGTCTGGTATCTCGACTATTTATATATGCTGATCAATGGGAGATTAAAAGTAGGAAGTTTTATTATATTATCCTAATAGTTATTGGGTAGGCGGTAGCAGTTATATTTTAAATTATTCTAAAGGCTAATAATTAGAATTAACTGGGGAATCAGAATATACTTGTGTGCGTGTGCGTGTGTGTGTGTGTAATAAATTAAATATTCGATTTTATGTGAATATTTTTTTTAATTACTCATAATAGCTCTGTCTTGCACAAAGCAAAATGTATAGTAATTTGCATGTAGACGACGTTATTGTTAGCCGTGAAAAAAATATTAATTTTGGACAGTCATCTTGAAAATGATTTTGCTGTCCTTGTAAAATTATATTTGTCCTTGAGCTTCTAAATATTGAAATAATGGTTGCATAGGGTTATTAAAATATACAAATTACTATATCACACTTGCAAAGGCTTATACTGGAGCCAGTTGTTATTATTTCCTGAACTAAGAGACGACACATATTTGCAATTAAATTAAGCACATTAAACGAAGAGATGGTGCTAAAATGCAAATGATGTGACCCTCACCTCTCTCCTTCTTTCTCTCACTCCCTTTCAATTTACCGTCACATTTAACAAACGGCCTGCCTAGGGATAGAATATGAATTGAGTAATTAACCAAAAACAGAAAAAGGCGTAAGACAAGATGCGTCTTTTCACGGGGCTTATTGAAGCTTTAAAGCAAGGTGATCTGAAAAAAAATAATGCAAATGCTGTAACTGCATTAAATCTCACTTAATGTCAAAATGATATGCGGGTGGCGCTATAATAATGACAGGCACTGAAAATAAACGTCAGGTAGTCTTTGAAAAAGTCGTAAACGAAGGCAAGAAAAAAGAATTAACAACCAATTGTAATAAGACAGAATATGCAGATGTCAGCAAAAGAGGCGACCAAAGATGCTAGCTACACATTGGAGAGGTCAAATTCAAGTACAGAAATATAACTATAAGGTGCATTGGGACAACGAAAGATGCCTCCCAAAATCTAAGCAAAACAATGTATAAAGAAACAAGAAATTTTCGATAGAGACAAAGGAAAGATTGCTGAACAGATATGTAATATCTATCATTCTATACAGAAATATGGTTCTACAGAAGGATGCTGGGAAATAAATGGATGGAACATATGAACTAATAAGTTTCAAAGAAAATGGAAAAAAGACACCTATTTAGAATCAGAAATGTTATAGGGCAGTGAACATGATGAAATCATAAGAGACCAGGAAATGTCGTCCATTGAAAGAAACTGGAATACTAGGTGAATTAATAAAAATGCCAAGTGTAAAAAATGATCATAGACTGGAACCTGATAGGAAAAAGTTCGATTTAAAAATATTAATCAGAACCTATAAAATGATTAAGAGAATGGAATGGGTGGAATTTGAACCAGAAACAACCTTAGTAAGATTTAGTAAATTCAGTGTAATTGAATGTTTCCTGCTCCATCTCTCATATCCGAGGTAGTTGCTGTAGCAAGATTAATGTGTTTACCAAAATTCTTCAGAATCCTGAAGAAATTGGGAAATGTTATTTTAGCATGGGTCAGATTCAGAGGTAATAGGAACGTCTTTATTTGAGAAGAGTATCAATCGTTGCCATATACCGAGCGGAAGTGGAACTTCTATATATATATATATATATATATATATATATATATATATATATATATATATATATATATATATATATATTAATGAAAAGAGGAAAAATTATACTTAGGCATTGTTGGCTAAGTATAGTTTTTCTCTTGTCTCTTTTATTCATTTTGTCTCTTCTATAGATACACTCCATCTGAGAATATTCACACAGACAAACACATACACACACACACACACACATATATATATATATATATATATATATATATATATATATGTGTGTGTGTACGAGTTCTGTCTGAAAAGTAACGGAACTGGATGTGCTGTGTGGGCTATGGGAATCGTCCACAGTGAGTCCTTGCCACAGGGTCAGACGATCAATCAGCAAGTCTACAAAGAGATCCTGTCGCGTTTGATTCGCTCAGTGCGCGTGAAGAGACGAGAGCTGTGTCACGACAATACACCTCCACACAACGCAGTTTCTGGCCGTTGAGGGGGATCCAAGAAGAATCCTTCCAGCAATGCAGAGAAACGGTAATAGGATGATATTAAAATGGAAAAGTGTATTAGACACGAGAAAGGTTACTTTCAAGAGCAAATCATGTATTTTGTTGTTTGGAACTGTAATAAATTATTTGTGACACCAGTCCCGCTACTTTTCAGACATACCTGGTATATATATATATATATATATATATATATATATATATATATATATATATATATATACTCTGAGCAAGGTCATGATGCCACTCGAACGCAGGGGTTACAAGGAGCGAAAGTGAAAGAAAATGAGAAGACTATGAACTGGGAGGATAGGGGAAAGGACAAAAGAGGAACAGGGTTCAAGAAGACAGAAGATGACGATTGATGTTGTATTAAAATTTTGAAGATTGTAGTTATCAGGAAAGCAAGAAATCGGAAAGGTGTCCCACAGGGTTGAAGTGCGAGAAAAACAGTCTATTAAAGCAAAAGTAGAAGTGGTATCTATATAGTTCAACATTAAAAAAATGAGACCTAGATGCTAATCAAGTAGCATACTTAAAAAGATGTAGACGAGGCTGCAACCAAAAAAATCATCAGAGCAGTTACCATGAAAATATTTGTAGAGAAGATAGAGAGAAGATACATAATGTCAATGAGAAAGTGACTGAAGTCGAGGTGCCATGTCAGGATCGATTGCATTACAGATTCTTCTTTGGATTTTGTCAAGAATTTCGACATATATAGAGGGGAATATCAGACAAAAAAGACAGACAGAGGGAATCCAAATAATATCAATGAGAAAGTGACTGAAGTCTAGATGCCAGGTCAGCATCAATTACATTACAGATTCTTCATTAGATTTTGTCAAGAATTTCAAGATATATAGAGAGGAATATCAAAAAAAAAGTCAGACAGAGGGAAGCCACATAATATCAATGAGAAAGTGTATGAAGTCTAGATGCCAGGTCAGGATCGAATACATTACAGATTCTTCTTTAGATTTTGTCAAGAACTTCGACATATATAGAGGGGAATATCAGACAAAAATGTCAGACAGAGGGAAGCCACATAATGTCAATGAGAAAGTGACTGAAGATTACATGCCATGTCAGGATCGATTACATTACAGATCCTTCTTTGGATTTTGTCAAGAATTTCGAGATATATAGAGGGGAATACCAGACAAAAAAGACGGACACAGGGAAGCAGCATAATGTCAATGAGAAAGTGACTGAAGTCGAGATGTCAGGTCAGAATCGATTACATTAGAGATTCTTCTTCAGATTTTGTCAAGAATTTCGAGATATATAGAGGGGAATATCAGACAAAAAAGACAGACAGAGGGAAGCCACATAATGTCAATGAGAATGTGACTGAAGTCTACATGCCAGGTCAGGATCGATTACATTACAGATTCTTCATTAGATTTTGTCAAGAATTTCGATATATATAGAGGGGAATATCAGACAAAAAAGTCAGACAGAGGGAAGCCACATAATGTCAATGAGAGTGTGACTGAAGTCTACATGCCAGGTCAGGATCGATTACATAACAGATTCTACTTTAGATTTGGTTAAGAATTTCGAGATATATACAGGGGAATCTTCTTAAAATAGACAGACAAATTCCCACATAATGTCAATGAGAAAGTGACTGAAGTCTAGATGCCAGGTCAGGATCGATTACATTACAGATTCCTCTTTAGATTTTGTCAAAAATTTCGAGATATATAGAGGGGAATATCAGACAAGAAAGACAGACAGAGGGAAGCCACATAATGTCAATGAGAAAGTGACTGAAGTCTACATGCCAGGCCAGGATAGATTACATTACAGATTCTTCTTTGGATTTTGTCAAGAATTTCGAGATATATAGAGGGGAATACCAGACAAAAAAGACGGACACAGGGAAGCAGCATAATGTCAATGAGAAAGTGACTGAAGTCGAGATGTCAGGTCAGGATCGATTACATTAGAGATTCTTCTTCAGATTTTGTCAAGAATTTCGAGATATATAGAGGAATATCAGACAAAAAAAGACAGACAGCTTTCTCCACATAATGTCAATGAAAATGTGACTGAAGTCTACATGCCAGGTCAGGATCGATTACATTACAGATTCTTCATTAGATTTTGTCAAGAATTTCGATATATATAGAGGGAATATCAGACAAAAAGTCAGACAGAGGAAGCCACATAATGTCAATGAGAGGACTGAAGTCTACATGCCAGGTCAGGATCGATTACATAACAGATTCGTCTTTAGATTTGGTTAAGAAATTCCGAGATATATAAGGGAATATCAGATAAAATAGACAGACAAAGGAACTCCACATAATCCGTCACGTCAATGAGAAAGTGACTGAAGTCTAGATGCCAGGTCAGGATTGATTACATTACAGATTCCTCTTTAGATTTTCTCAAAAATTTCACGGAGATATACTGAGGGAATATCAGTTACAAGAAAAGACAGACTCTTCTTTGCTTTCTCATAATGTCAATGGGAAAGTGACTGAAGTCTACATGCCAGGCCAGGATAGATTACATTACAGATTCTTCTTTGGAGTTTGCCAAGAACTTCCGAGACGGCGGTGGGAATATCAGACAAAATAGACAGACAAAGGGAAGCCATTAATGTCAATGAGAAAGTGACTGAAGTCTTTGCCAGGTCAGGATCGATTACATTACAGATTCTTCTTGGGATTTTGACTGAATTCGAGAGATATATGGAGGGAATATCAGACAAAAATGTCAGACAGAGAAGCGACATAATGTCAATGAGAAAGTGACTGAAGTGTAGATGCCAGGTCAGGATCGATTATATTACAGATTCATCTTTAGATTTTGTCAAAAATTTCGAGATATATAGAGGGGAATATCAGACAAAAAAGACAGACAGAGGGAAGCCACATAATGTCAATGAGAAATTGACTAAAGTCTACATGCCTTCCAGGATAGATTTCATTACAGAATTCCGTTGGAGTGGGAAAAGAACTTCGAGATATATAAAGGGAATATCAGATAAAATAGACAGACAAGGGGAAGCTTTCTCATAATGTCACGGCGGTGGGAAAGTGACTGAAGTCTAGATGCCAGGTTAGGATTGATAACATTACAGATTCTTCTTTAGATTTTGTCAAGAATTTCGAGATATATGGCGGTGGAATAAGTGACAAAATGTCAGACAGAGAAGCCACATAATGTCAATGAGAAAGTGACTAATGTCGAGATGCCAGGTCAGGATCGATTCCATTACAGATTCTTCTTTGACTTTTGTCAAAATTTCGAGATATATGGAGGGAATATCAGACAAAAATGTCGGACAGAGGGAAGCCACATAATGTCAATGAGAAAGTGACTGAAGTCTACATGCCAGTTCAGGATCGATTACATTACAGATTCTTCTTTAGAATTTCTCAAGAATTTTGAGATATATAGAGGGGAATATCAGATAAAATAGACAGACAAAGGGAAGCCACATAATGTCAATGAGAAAGTGACTGAAGTCTAGATGCCAGGTCAGGATCGATTACATTACAGATTCCTCTTTGATTTCTCTCTGAGATATAAATTCCGTCAGAGGGCCACATAATGAAGAATGTGACTGAAGTCTACATGCCAGGTTAGGAATTACATAACAGATTCTTCTTTAGATTTTGTTAAGAATTTCGAGATATATTCTTTGCTTTCTCTCGAGGGAAGCCCGTAATGTCAATGAGAAAGTGACTGAAGTCTAGATGCCAGGTCAGGATCGATTACATTACAGATTCTTCTTTAGATTTTCGAGAATAATTCCGTCAAAAAAGACAGACAGGGAAGCCATATAATGTCAATGAGAAAGTGACTATCTAGATGCCAGGCCAGGATAGATTACATTACAGATTCTTCTTTGAAGAACTTCGAGATAGAACTCCGTCAGACAAAATGAGAAAGTGACTGAAGTCGAGATGCTGAAGGTTAGGATCGATTACATTACAGATTCTTCTTTAGATTTTGTCAAAAATTCCGTCACGGCGAGGGAATATTGGACAAGTGACTGAAGACAGAGATGCCACATAATTAGGATGTGAAAGTGACTATAACCAGGTCAGGATCGATTACATTACAGAAGAGATATGGAGGAATATCAGACAAAATGTCGGACAGGGAAAGCCACATAATGTCAATGAGAAAGTGACTGAAGTCTACATGCCAGGTCAGGATTGATAACATTACAGATTCTTCTTTGCTTTCTCAAGAATTTTGAATTAGAGGGGAATATCAGACAAAATGTCAGACGAGGAAGCCAATAATGTCAATGACTGAGTGACTAATGTCGAGATGCCAGGTCAGGATCGATTACATTACAGATTCTTCTTTAGATTTTGACAAGAATTTCGAGAGATATATGAGAATATCAGACAAAAATGTCAGACAGAGGGAATTCCGTAACGTCGGTGGGAAAGTGACTGAAGTGTAGATGTCAGGATCGATTATTAGGATTCATCTTTAGATTTTGATAGATATACAGACTCTTATCAGACAAAAAAAAGACAGACATTCCGCCACATAATGTCAGTGAGAAAGTGACTGAAGTCTAGATGCCAGGTCAGGATCGATTACATTACAGATTCTTCTTTGCTTTTTGTCAAAAATTCGTCATATATAAAGGGAAATCAGACAAAAAAAACAGACAGAGGAAGCCACATAATGTCAATGAGAAAGTGACTGAAGTCTACATGCCAGGTCAGGATAGATTACATTACAGATTCTTCTTTGGAGTTTGTCAAGAACTTCGAGGATATATAAAGGGGAATATCAGACAAAAAATCTCGGAAGCCCACATAATGTCAATGAAAGTGACTGAAGTCTAGATGCCAGGTTAGGATCGATTACATTACAGATTCTTCTTTAGATTTTGTCAAGAATTTGAGATATTATCAGACAAAAATGTCAGAGGAAGCCACATAATGTCAATGAGAAAGTGACTGAAGTCTAGATGCCAGGTCAGGATCGATTACATTACAGATTCTTCTTTGCTTTTTTGTCAAGAATTTCGAGATATATAGAGGGGAATATCAGACAAAAATGTCAGACAGAGGGAAGCCACATAATGTCAATGAGAAAGTGACTAATGTCGAGATGCCAGGTCAGGATCGATTACATTACAGATTCTTCTTTGGATTTTGTCAAGAATTTCGAGATATATGGAGGGGAATATCAGACAAAAATGTCGGACAGAGGGAAGCCACATAATGTCAATGAGAAAGTGACTGAAGTCTACATGCCAGGTCAGGATCGATTACATTACAGATTCTTCTTTAGAATTTCTCAAAATTTCGAGATATATGAGGGGAATATCAGACAAAAATGTCAGATGCCACATAATGTCAATGAGAAAGTGACCGATGCCGGTCAGGATCGATTACAGACAGATTCATCTTTAGATTTTGTCAAGAATTTTGAGATATATAGAGGGGAATATCAGACTTTGCTTTCAGACAGAGAATTCCGTCACATAATGTCAATGAGAAAGTGACTGAAGTCTAGATGCCAGGTCAGGATCGATTACATTACAGATTCTTCTTTAGATTTCTCTAAGAATTTCCGATCACGGCGGTGGAATAAGTGACAAAAATGTTAGACCAGGGAAGCCACATAATGTCAATGAGAGTGTGACTGAAGTCTACATGCCAGGTCAGGATCGATTACATAACAGATTCTTCTTTAGATTTTGTTAAGAATTTCGAGATATATAGAGGGGAATATCAGATAAAATAGACAAAGGGAAGCCACATAATGTCAATGTGAAAGTGACTGAAGTCTAGATGCCAGGTCAGGATCGATTACATTACAGATTCCTCTTTTTTTGTCAAAAATTTCGAGGATATATAGAGGGGAATATCAGACAAAAAAAAGACAGACAGGGAGACCACATAATGTCAATGCTTGAAGTCTACATGCCAGGTCAGGATCGATTATATTACAGATTCATCTTTAGATTTTGTCAAGAATTTCGAGATATATAGAGGGAATATCAGACAAAAAAATTCAGACAGAGGGAAGCCCATAATGTCAATGAGAAAGTGACTGAAGTCTAGATGCCAGGTCAGGATCGATTACATTACAGATTCTTCTTTAGATTTTGATCAAGAATTTCGGGACGGCGGTGGGGAATATCAGACAAAAAAGTAAGACAGAGGAAGCGACATAATGTCAATGAGAAAGTGACTGAAATGTACATGCCAGGTCAGGATCGATTATATTACAGATTCATCTTTGGATTTTGTCAAAAATTTCGAGATGCCAGGAGGGAATATCAGATAAAAAAGACAGACAGAGGGAAGCCACATAATGTCAATGGGAAAGTGACTGAAGTCTACATGCCAGGTCAGGATCGATTACATTACAGATTCTTCTTTAGATTTTGTCAAAATTTTGGGATATATAGAGAATATCCGACAAAAAAGACAGACAGAGAACATAATGTCAATTCCGTCACGGAGACTGAAGTCTAGATGCCAGGGATTGATAATATTAAGAACAAATATAAAGGGGAATATCAGACAAAATAGACAGGGAAGCCACATAATGTCAATGAGAAAGTGACTGAAGTCTAGATGCCAGGTCAGGATCGATTACATTACAGATTCTTCTTTAGATTTTGTCAAGAATTTCGAGATATATAGAGGGGAATATCAGACAAAAATGTCAGACAGAGGGAAGCCACATAATGTCAATGAGAAAGTGACTGAAGTCTAGATGCCAGGTCAGGATCGATTACATTACAGATTCTTCTTTAGATTTTGTCAAGAATTTCGAGATATATAGAGGGGAATATCAGACAAAAATGTCAGACAGAGGGAAGCCACATAATGTCAATGAGAAAGTGACTAATGTCGAGATGCCAGGTCAGGATCGATTACATTACAGATTCTTCTTTGGATTTTGTCAAGAATTTCGAGATATATGGAGGGGAATATCAGACAAAAATGTCAGACAGAGGGAAGCCACATAATGTCAATGAGAAAGTGACTGAAGTCTACATGCCAGGTCAGGATCGATTACATTACAGATTCTTCTTTAGAATTTCTCAAGAATTTCGAGATATATAGAGGGGAATATCAGACAAAAATGTCAAACAGAGGATTCCACATAATGTCAATGAGAAAGTGACTGAAGTCTACATGCCAGGTCAGGATCGATTATATTACAGATTCATCTTTAGATTTTGTCAAGAATTTCGAGATATATAGAGGGGAATATCAGACAGAAAATTCAGACAGAGGGAAGCCACATAATGTCAATGAGAAAGTGACTGAAGTCTAGATGCCAGGTCAGGATCGATTACATTACAGATTCTTCTTTAGATTTTATATAAGAATTCCGACAGAGGAAGCCACATAATGATATACTGAAGTCTAGATGCCAGGTCAGGATCGATTACATAACAGATTCTTCTTTAGATTTTGTTTAGAATTTCGAAAATATAGGGAATATCAGATAAAATAGACAGGGAAGCCACATAATGTCAATGGGAAAGTGACTGAAGTCTAGATGCCAGGTCAGGATCGATTACATTACAGATTCTTCTTTAGATTTTGTCAAAAAATTTCGAGATATATAGAGGGAATATCAGACAAAAAAAGACAGACAGAGGGAAGATAATGTCAATGAGAATGTGACTGAAGTCTAGATGCCAGTTCAGGATTGATTACATTACAGATTCTTCTTTAGATTTTTCTCAAGAATTTCGAGATATATAGAGGGGAATATCAGACAAAATGTCAGACAGAGGAAGCCACATAATGTCAATGAGAAAGTGACTGAAGTCAGATGCCAGGTCAGGATCGATTACATTACAGATTCTTCTTTAGATTTTGTCAAAAATTATGAGATATATAGAGGGAATATCAGACAAAAATGTCAGACAGAGGGAAGCCACATAATGGGAAAGTGACTGAAGTCTAGATGCCAGGTCAGGATTGATAACATTACAGATTCTTCTTTAGATTTTGATAAGAATTTCGGGATATATGAGAATCTAGATGCCAGGTTAGGATTGATAAAAAATTCTTCAAAAAAGCCGTATAATGTCAATGAGGAAAGTGACTGAAGTCTAGATGCCAGGTCAGGATCGATTACATTACAGATTCTTCTTTAGAAAAAATTTCGAGATATAGAGGGGAATATCAGATAAAATAGACAGACAAGGGAAGCCACATAATGTCAAGAAAGTGACTGAAGATAACATGCCAGGTCAGGATCGATTACATTACAGATTCTCTCTTTAGAATTTGTCAAGAATGGGAAAGTGAGATATATATCGGGATGAATATCAGACAAAAAAAGACAGACAGACTTCTTCATAATGTCAATGAGAAAGTGACTGAAGTCTACATGCCAGGTCAGGATCGATTATATTACAGATTCATCTTTAGATTTTGTCAAGAATTTCGAGATATATAGAGGGGAATATCAGACAAAAAATTCAGACAGAGGGAAGCCACATAATGTCAATGAGAAAGTGACTGAAGTCTAGATGCCAGGTCAGGATCGATTACATTACAGATTCTTCTTTAGATTTTGATAAGAATTTCGGGATATATAGAGGGGAATATCAGACAAAAAAGTAAGACAGAGGGAAGCGACATAATGTCAATGAGAAAGTGACTGAAGTGTACATGCCAGGTCAGGATCGATTATATTACAGATTCATCTTTAGATTTTGTCAAAAATTTCGAGATATAGAGGGAATATCAGAGAAAAAAAAGACAGACAGAGGGAAGCCACATAATGTCAATGAGAAAGTGACTGAAGTCTACATGCCAGGTCAGGATCGATTACATTACAGATTCCTCTTTAGATTTTGTCAAAAATTTCGATATATATAGAGGGGAATATCAGACAAAAAAGACAGACAGAGGGAAGCCACATAATGTCAATGAGAAAGTGACTGAAGTCTACATGCCAGGCCAGGATAGATTACATTACAGATTCTTCTTTGGAGTTTGCCAAGAACTTCGAGATATATAAAGGGGAATATCAGACAAAATAGACAGACAAAGGGAAGCCACATAATGTCAATGAGAAAGTGACTGAAGTCTAGATGCCAGGTCAGGATCGATTACATTACAGATTCTTCTTTAGATTTTGTCAAGAATTTCGAGATATATAGAGGGGAATATCAGACAAAAATGTCAGACAGAGGGAAGCCACATAATGTCAATGAGAAAGTGACTGAAGTCTAGATGCCAGGTCAGGATCGATTACATTACAGATTCTTCTTTAGATTTTGTCAAGAATTTCGAGATATATAGAGGGGAATATCAGACAAAAATGTCAGACAGAGGGAAGCCACATAATGTCAATGAGAAAGTGACTAATGTCGAGATGCCAGGTCAGGATCGATTACATTACAGATTCTTCTTTGGATTTTGTCAAGAATTTCGAGATATATGGAGGGGAATATCAGACAAAAATGTCAGACAGAGGGAAGCCACATAATGTCAATGAGAAAGTGACTGAAGTCTACATGCCAGGTCAGGATCGATTACATTACAGATTCTTCTTTAGAATTTCTCAAGAATATTGAGATATATAGAGGGGAATATCAGACAAAAATGTCAAACAGAGGGAAGCCACATAATGTCAATGAGAAAGTGACTGAAGTCTACATGCCAGGTCAGGATCGATTATATTACAGATTCATCTTTAGATTTTGTCAAGAATTTCGAGATATATAGAGGGGAATATCAGACAGAAAATTCAGACAGAGGGAAGCCACATAATGTCAATGAGAAAGTGACTGAAGTCTAGATGCCAGGTCAGGATCGATTACATTACAGATTCTTCTTTAGATTTTGATAAGAATTTCGGGATATATAGAGGGGAATATCAGACAAAAATGTTAGACAGAGGGAAGCCACATAATGTCAATGAGAGTGTGACTGAAGTCTACATGCCAGGTCAGGATCGATTACATAACAGATTCTTCTTTAGATTTTGTTAAGAATTTCGAGATATATAGAGGGGAATATCAGATAAAATAGACAGACAAAGGGAAGCCACATAATGTCAATGTGAAAGTGACTGAAGTCTAGATGCCAGGTCAGGATCGATTACATTACAGATTCCTCTTTACATTTTGTCAAAAATTTCGAGATATATAGAGGGGAATATCAGACAAAAAAGACAGACAGCCAGGGAAGCCACATAATGTCAATTCTTTGCTTGACTGAAGTCTACATGCCAGGTCAGGATCGATTATATTACAGATTCATCTTTAGATTTTGTCAAGAATTAGGAGATATATAGGGGAATATCAGACAAAAAAATTCAGACAGAGGAAGCCACATAATGTCAATGAGAAAGTGACTGAAGTCTAGATGCCAGGTCAGGATCGATTACATTACAGATTCTTCTTTAGATTTTGATAAGAATTTCGAGATATATAGAGGGGAATATCAGACAAAAAAGTAAGACAGAGGGAAGCGACATAATGTCAATGAGAAAGTGACTGAAGTCTACATGCCAGGTCAGGTTCGATTATATTACAGATTCATCTTTAGATTTTGTCAAGAATTTCGAGATATATAGAGGGGAATATCAGA
Organism: Acanthosepion pharaonis; assembly: GCA_903632075.3. NCBI lineage: Eukaryota > Metazoa > Mollusca > Cephalopoda > Sepiida > Sepiidae > Acanthosepion > Acanthosepion pharaonis. The sequence goes on from CAHIKZ030001283.1 coordinate 343,338, forward strand.
CAAAAAAGTCAGACAGAGGGAAGCCACATAATGTCAATGAGAAAGTGACTGAAGTCTAGATGCCAGGTCAGGATCGATTACATTACAGATTCTTCTTTAGATTTTGTCAAGAATTTGAGATATATAGAGGGGAATATCAGACAAAAATGTCAGACAGAGGGAAGCCACATAATGTCAATGAGAAAGTGACTAATGTCGAGATGCCAGGTCAGGATCGATTACATTACAGATTCTTCTTTAGATTTTGTCAAGAATTTCGAGATATATAGAGGGGAATACCAGACAAAGAAGACAGACAGAGGGAAGCCACTTAATGTCAATGAGAAAGTGACTAATGTCGAGATGCCAGGTCAGGATCGATTACATTACAGATTCTTCTTTGGATTTTGTCAAGAATTTCGAGATATATAAAGGGGAATACCAGACAAAACAGACAGGCAGAGGGAAGCCACATAATGTCAATGAGAATATGACTAATGTCGAGATGCCAGGTCAAGATCGATTACATTACAGATTCTTCTTTGGATTTTGTCAAGAATTTTGAGATATATAGAGGGGAATACCAGACAAAAAAGTCAGACATCGGGAAGATACATAATATCAATGTGAAAGTGACTGAATTCGACATGCCTGGTCAGGATCGATTAGATTACAGAGCCTTCTTTAGATTTTGCCAAGAATATTGAGGTGTATAATGGGACTACCATACAAAAAAGTCAGACAGAAGGAAGTTACATAATGTCAATGAGAAAGTGACTGAAGTCGAGATGTCAGGCCAGGATCGATTGCATTAAAGATTCCTCTTTGTATTTTGTCAAGAATCTCGAGATATATAGAGGGGAATACCAGACAAAAAAGACAGACAGAGGGAAGCTACATAATGTCAATGAGAATGTGACTGAAGTCGAGATGCCAGGTCAGGATCGATTACATTACAGATCCTTCTTTGAATTTTGTCAAGAATTTCGAGATATATACAAGGGAATATCAGACAAAATAGACAGACAGAGGGAAGCTACATAATATCAATGAGAAAGTGACTGAAGTCGAGATGCCAGGTTAGGTTCGATTATATTACAGATTCTTCTTTGGATTTTGTAAAGAATTTCGAGATATATACAGGGGAATACCAGACAAAATAGACAGACAGAGGGAAGCTACATAATATCAATGAGAATGTGACTGAAGTCGAGATGCCAGGTCAGGATCGATTTCATTACAGATTCCTCTTTGTATTTTGTCAAGAATCTCGAGATATATAGAGGGGAATATCAGGCAAAAAAGACAGACAGAGGGAAGATACATAATGTCAATGAGAAAGTGACTGAAGTCTACATGCCAGGTCAGGATCGATTAGATTACATACCCTTCTTTAGATTTTGTCAAGAATCTTGAGATATATAGTGGGAATACCAGACACACAAGACAGACAAAGGGAAGCCACATAATGTGAATGAGAAAGTGACTGAAGTCGAGGTGCCATGTCAGGATCGATTACATTACAGATCCTTCTTTGGATTTTGTCAAGAATTTCGAGATATATAGAAGGGAATTCCAGACAAAAATTACAAACAGAGGGAAGCCACATTATGTCAATGAGAAAAGGCGAGATGCCAAGTCATGATGGATTACATTGCAGACCCTTCTTTGAATTTCGCCAAGAATCTCGAGATTGCAGTATAACCAGAGCAGATATAGCAACAGTATTCAATGCATAGATGAATCGGGGATATAAGATAAATGACGCGTTTGCGTAGATATTTCGCGCAGGGATGTCCAGAGTTCGTAGTTGTGCTAACTGAGATTTACACATTTGGCCAGGTGCCCACGCACTAGTCCACGTAATTTTTCGCTGCAAGAGAGTTTTATCGCGCTATCTTTTTTTCTTCTATTCTCAGGTCGAGACAAACGTCAACTCACAAACACGTGCGTCTAATATTGCAAATAACCCTTTTTCAACACCTCAGCATCTCAGCAGAAATTCAACCAAAAGCGAGTGTATTGTTGAAATCAAAACTGTAATGTTTGTAATTATTACACCGTCGTTTATTTTGCTTCTCGTATTATCTGTTCACCTTTTGGTTATACTTCCAGGTAACTAAAAACCACAGCTCGCTGAATTGTACAAAAGAGTGTTCAGGAAGTACGTCTCGGTGCGTGCACAACGAATTAACACCATTTTATATGCGGACGAGTTGCGGGAGTGGGAAAACTTCAACGGAAGATAAATACCCCTGCCTATAACATGTACTTTACGATGGGGTATCGAGTGCTAATGACAAAAGGAGGTAAGTTCTGTTACCACGGCCAAGTCTCTACATATACGTCGGTCGTTCAAAAGTTCTAAGCCTTACCCAAAAGGAGATACAGACAGTATTTCTCTATTTTTCCATATAGGGCCGAACCAAAATTAATGTCATCGGCTAAGCTATCTGTTAAACAGTAAGACGTCTGTCATTCGAATCCATAATCAATTTGTTCAACAGGGGTTGAGGTTTTGGGGCGATCTACCCGAGGGTCATCATCTGTGCTGCTCCCTGCCTCGCTTGAATACCGCATTCCACTGCTTCACAATTGCATAAGAAGGAGAGTCATCACCACGTGTCTGTACCATGTCCTCATGGATTTCTATTGAAGATACTTTATGACTGTCCGGGCCTCTGTTTTGTCCATTTTTAGATTTGTCTCACGCCTCTCACCTTTGTATGGGTCTCACCTGCACAGAAATTTGAATTAGTTTTGTCATGTTTTATAAGTGGTAGTGTGTTGCCATAACAAAAATGTTCAGTCGTGGCTCTTCTTTCTGGGCGAAGCTTAGAACTTTTTGAAGGACTTTCGTAAATACAATGTCAGTCATTATGTTTTTCATGTTCCTTTATTGTTCTATCTGCTTAATTAATAGGGCTGCATGTGTATATTGGGCGCCTCGACCAAGTGGATGGGTGGGTGGATTTAAGGCTGTAACCATGTAGATGGGTAAAGTAAGAGACAGCCAAATTTCTGTGACGCAGTAAGGAATAAGGGCTTGGAGAATTTAACACTCACAAGGCATATTTAAGCCAACAGGAGATAAGGGAAACATAAAGTCATCTAACTTATATGAATGGATAGCAGCACAGACACAAGGAGGGGAGTAAGAGAGCAAAACATTTCTTAAAGCTATGAAGGATAGAAAGTTGTGGAGCGCCGTGATCACCTTCGTCCGAACTTTCAAAATAATTTCTAGGATGAAATCGCCGACAAAACTCTGATTTTATGCTTGCCTTCAACCATTGCTTAGAGGTAAAAATGTTGGAAACTTGTGGAGAGCCATAATCGATCACGTCCTGAAGGTACGCGACACATAAAGTAAAAGAAAGCGAGAAGAAAGGACTAACTACTGACTGTAAAAAAACAGAATGTCTGATTGTCAACAAAAGGAATAGCACAAAGTGTGAGCTGTGTACTGGTGACGTCAAAAGTTGATCATGTGCAGAAATTTAATTATCACAATAGTGTCGTACAATTTCTTCGAATGACATCGATTTTTCTCTTACGAACACAACGCAATGCACTGAGAAACTATCGTATATATTAGTATATTAGGTTGTCGCAGATGAAATGATACAATTTATAGGAAATGAATAAAATGCTTCTGAAATGTTAAATCACTAATTTAGTTGAAATAAGCACCATGTTGATGAATGATTGTTCTCCAGCTTACCACTAAATTCTTGATTCCATTTTAAAAACTTCTCATCCTTTCATAAAAAATTCAAATGCTTCAATTACCTCTTCATTATTGGAGAATGTTTTATTGCGTATGAAAAGCTCAAAATGCTTAAATAAATGATAATCAGTAGAAGAGATATCAGGTGAATATGGAGGATGAGGTAAAATTTCATAATTCAGGCTATGCGGCTTTTGAATAATTGAGTAAGAAGCGTGCGGCTGTGTGTTGTCGTGCAGCAAAATTGGGCCATTCCTATTCAAAAGTCTAGGATGTTTCTTTTGTAATTCTTCGTACATACACTCAATTTCTCCATAATACGAGGTTGCTGTTATTGTTTTCCCTTGAGGCAAGAATGAATAAAGAATAACCCCTTTGAAAGACCACCATCAACCTTTTAGGGTGCAGTGGAGAATTTGGGTATTGTTTTGGTGATTCATTTGCATCTAACCATTACCCTACTCTCTTAATGCTGTCAAAGTGTATCTATATCTCATCGTATGTAAGGAATCGATACAAAAATGATTCTTTTTTTTCCAGTCGGGAAAGGAACAGAAAGTACACCTCAAAGTAAAGATTTTTTAGTCTCATTGATTTCATGCGGAACAAACCTATCCAATTTCTTTACTTGCTTTCAAGTTGTGTGAGATGTTTCGAGTTCAGATGCAAGTTTTCGGACTGTAGTTCTCGGATTTTGATCAACCAAATCATTCAATTGATCATGTCTGTTAACCAATCGTGGTCTTCCCTTTGGTTTATTTTCAAGACTATAGATAATCTCTCGGACAAAGCCTATGAAACCATCTCTGTACAGTTCTGATTTCAACAATACCATTACCAAAGGCTGCCTTGATATACCGAAATGCTTCAGGGTCAGTATGACTCAGTTTGTACTTATACATTAATATTACACGAACTTGTTTCCTTGTAATCATTTTCATTGTCCCTATGAGTAACAATATATTGAAATTATCTGGAAAGCAAAAAGAGTCGGCAATATATCAAGATTTTTTATATACTAAGGAGATTACTTCGTTAGCCGACCGGATCAATAACCAACCAAAAAATATGTCATTTCATGTGCGACAACCTGATATATTATATTGTGTATAATCCGACTCCGCTATAATACGACGCCGTGTTTCTAAAGCTAACAACAGGGAACAAATTACATCCTTGAGTAGAATACGACGCCGAGTTTATGCACTTGTGTATATGTGTGTCTATGTATGTGAGAATGTCAATCCAAAACAAACACGGAAGAAAATTCCCACCACTACCAAACGGAATCAAACACAAATCGATCCATTTTTTTTTTTAAAATAAACCAGTTTGTCTGATGATCACATAGGCGTAAAACCCAGGGTCACAAACCATACAACAGATTATGTTAGCTCTATCACTAGTACTGAGCACTTTCCAATAAGTACTGCGCATATATATATATATATATATATATATATATATATATATATATACACTGCGTGCCAAATTATTATCGAGATAACTTTTTTTCTAATATTTCAAAAAACCGTCGAATCAATTCACACAAAATTTTTCACATAAAATGCAGCAATCACTGAAATTTTCGTACTGATCTGCGCAATATAAACAAACTGGCGCCATATTTGTTATCAGCACGGAGATTTGAGCGCATCAAATTATTAGAAAAGTGTATGAATTTAGTGAAAAGATGGGCCGTAAAAGCAGTTTAAGTGATGCTGAAAAGAAAATTATCACCTCAGAACTTTCAAAAGGTAAATCTACCCTAGAAATTTCTAAAATGATAGGGAGGTGTCATCAAACAGTGAAAAAGTTCACCGCCGACCCTACACAAGTACGCAAAAGGGCAGATAAAGGCAAGCCGAGGGGTTATTTCACGTCGTCTCATGTCACGACTTAAACGAGGCCACAAAAAGAACCCTGGACTTACCAGTCAAGAGCTTTTCAGTCGCATTGGGGATCCTACTGTGTCTAAAAGGACTCGGTGTTGGTATCTGAGGGAAATATCAACAACAGTCAAACCTGTATCGAAGCCTCCGTTGACGAGAAATCACATTCAAAATCGATTGAAATGGGCCGAGGACAATATGAAGATTGACTTCTCTAAAGTTTTGTTCAGACGAAAGACGAACCTTGATGGGCCAGATAGATGGTGCAAAGGCTGGGTAATGAACGGAAAGAATCGCCATTAGCGTTTGAGACGCTAACAAGGCGGTGAAGAATAATGATCTGGGGTGGTATTATTGGAAAAACATTAGTGGGCCCATGGAGAGTACCAGATGGCGTCAAAATGACTGCTGATGCATACATATCGTTTATGAAGGAGCATCTTGAACCGTGGATGAAAAGGCAAAGAGTTGCCTTCAGAAGGGCCATTGTTTTTATGCAAGATAATGCTCCCACACATGCTGCTCACAAGACTACTGAATATTTGAAACAGTTAGGCTTCGATGGACCTCAAAAAATGAAGTGGCCAGCAAATTCTCCGGATTTGAACCCAATCGAAAACCTTTGGAGCATCATGAAGCGAAGACTGTACGCCAACGGACGACAGTTCAGGAGCAACGCTGAGTTGTGGGAAGCAATTCCTGACATATCTCGCGGCATTACAGAAGATGACATCCTACAATTAACAAATTCTATGGATTGTCAATTTCACACAATGTTGGCAACACTGGCCTGCGCAATCACTGAAATTTTTAAACTGATCTGCGCAATGTAAACAATTTGGAATATATTTGTTATTAGCGCGGTGATTTGAGCGTGCCAAATTATTAGAAAGGTTTAGTAAAATTCCCAGAATTGAGAAAAAAATAACGTTTATTAATGTTGCACGTGAATGTTTATGATCAAAAGAAGCTAATAAATAAGATAATCAAACAAATAATAACAGATACAAACAAAGGCACAGTTTTAAACAAATTAATAGGGAATGTGCTTTCCCTGTTTTGAAATTACTTGAAGAAGTTGACAATCCATAGAATTTGTTAATTGTATGATGTCATCTTCTGTAATGCCGCGAGATATGTCAGGAATTGCTTCCCACAACTCAGCGTTGCTCCTGAACTGTCGTCCGTTGGCGTACAGTCTTCGCTTCATGATGCTCCAAAGGTTTTCGATTGGGTTCAAATCCGGAGAATTTGCTGGCCACTTCATTTTTTGAGGTCCATCGAAGCCTAACTGTTTCAAATATTCAGTAGTCTTGTGAGCAGCATGTGTGGGAGCATTATCTTGCATAAAAACAATGGCCCTTCTGAAGGCAACTCTTTGCCTTTTCATCCACGGTTCAAGATGCTCCTTCATAAACGATATGTATGCATCAGCAGTCATTTTGACGCCATCTGGTACTCTCCATGGGCCCACTAATGTTTTTCCAATAATACCACCCCAGATCATTATTCCTCTATCGCCTTGTTAGCGTCTCAAACGCTAATGGCGATTCTTTCCGTTCATTACCCAGCCTTTGCACCATCTATCTAGCCCATCAAGGTTCGTCTGTGAACAAAACTTCAATCTTCATATAGTCCTTGGCCCATTTCAATCGATTTTGAATGTGATTTCTCGTCAACGGAGGCTTCGATACAGGTTTGACTGTTGTTGATATTTCTCTCAGATACCAACACCGAGTCCTTTTAGACACAGTAGTATCCCCAATGCGACTGAAAATCTCTTGGCTGGTAAGTCCAGGGTTCTTTGTGGCCCCTCGTTTAAGTCGTGACATGAGACGACGTGAAGTAACCCCTGGCTTGCCTTTATCTGCCCTTTTGCGTACTTGTGTAGGGTCGGCGGTGAACTTTTTCACTGTTTGATGACACCTCCCTATCATTTTAGAAATTTCTAGGGTAGATTTACCTTTTGAAAGTTCTGAGGTGATAATTTTCTTTTCAGCATCACTTAAACTGCTTTTACGGCCCATCTTTTCACTAAATTCATACACTTTTCTAATAATTTGATGCGCTCAAATCTCCGTGCTGATAACAAATATGGCGCCAGTTTGTTTATATTGCGCAGATCAGTACGAAAGTGTTGCCAACATTGTGTGAAAATTTTGTGTGAATTGATTCGACGGTTTTTGAAATATTAGAAAAAAAGTTATCTCAATAATAATTTGGCACGCAGTGTATATATATATTTTATTGGATTTATGTGAGTTTGTGACCCTGGGTTTCACGCTATTTGAGTTTGTTTGACGATCACAAATAGCGTGAAACCCAAAAACAAACATCACATCAATCCAATTAATTATGTTTTAGTTCTATCACTGATATTTGAGCGCTCTCCAATAAATATAATAAGCATATATAATTATAAATAATATATATAAAAAATATATATATATATATATATATATATATATATATATATATATATATATATATAGTGTAATTGGGATAGAGAACATTATTTAAACATATATTATTAAATATAACAGACAATGAATGCCTATTATGTCTGATCATGTGCTGTTCGAATGTTTTCGGTTATCGAACGAAAACCGGTGTGTCAACGTGATATGGCTGTAAACCAATCATATAAAGCTAATATACAACTGCATGAAAATGAGGCTAGCATTATGAAGGCCAAACTAGTTCTCTCTACGTCTCTTTCTAATTTACAGTTATTCAACCGTAACATCGCCTGTCGTGAGGTCTTTCAGTTTCCATGCCCCTCTGAATTGGAGACAAAGAAGAAAATACCAGACAATGACCTTCAATTATATTGTATGCCCGTGGATGAACTGCGTAGAGTCATGACTGGGAGATTTCAGGATCTTTTAATTCCTTAAAATGCTAAACTGTGTGATCAATGCATTGTGATCAACAATGCGGTAACGAGAATGGCGGAGGAAGAAATTGTTTCACTCCAAAAAGACTGTAAAACCGCCAAAGTTTAAAAAACTTATATCAAGATTTTTTTGCTTATAATAAAACATTACTGACCACTACAAAGTGAACATATACATTATTACATACTTAACATCATATTGAATAAAACCCAGTTTCGTCCCACCCGTTTACTGTTGAAATAGCTAAATGCAACGGACACTTTTACTCCGTTTCGCCTCTCACAATTGCCACTTGTGAAACTTCCTTACATTTACTTGCTTCCCTGATAGATTTAAATGCAACGTCAATCGCCTTCTTCTACCTTCTTTAATCCCTTCATCTTTTCTCTTTTCCTCCACCCTCCCTATTTTTAATCTTCTTTCACTTTCATTTCCTGCAACCCCTTCCTAGTGGCATTCCCACTCTGCTTAGGGTGAAATTATTTTAAAAACTCAAAAAATGGATTGATTTGTTTAGTTTGCTTTTTACGTCTTATCAACTCTTTTTGGGTTATTTAAAGCCGAAACATATTTTGGATTGTAAGAATAATTCTCTTTCATTTTTGAGAATGACAATGCTTTTTCCGGATATAAGTCCCTCTATTTACACCCATACCTTTCCCAGGGGTTTTTGCGCGTTAGTGAAGATATGCAACTAGTATCCCCAATTTCGCATTCCGAATCGTTATCAATTAAACCATCTGTACATCCATCTTCCAATCAAAGAAACAGACTGAAAATTACTAAACTCGAGGATCGAAGACATCTTTTGTATCCTTCTATCCCTTTATTCATCCTAACAGTAGATTTATGGTTTCGTGTTCTTAAACCAGTTAAATAAATTGATTTACCGAGTGAACTTGTTTTTTGTTAATTTTTTTGATAAACTAGTTGTATTGTTTTTAACTTCCAATATACCTAATGTCAAGAAAAAAATATTCCCATATATGTATGAGAGAGAACAAACAGCATGGCAGTTAAAAAAAAAACCTTTGAAGTCCAAGATAACTCTACTTTTGAAAATAACTATATTCTAACAGCGATCTAAAGATTTCAATAGCAGCACTAAGAGAAAGAGAAGCGGCTGAAGAAGGCAGTCAAGTGTGATATCAGTATGAATATTGGGTTTAAGGCTCGCAATTTTATATTCAGGATACAAGAGAAAAGATTAAAGGAGTATATAATTCAAGTTGCTCTGTCATGTATAAAATTGCTTTATCATGGCTCAGGGTAAAATTGATAAAAGTTAAGGTATTTTCGTGACGCCAGGGTAGCACCACCTACCATCCCATTATTTTGCCATCTGTGTACATAAACATCAAGCCTTTCAAAATATTTGAGCAAGGAGTGATTCGTTTTCTTATTTTATTTCGTATTTCAAGCATTGATGAAATGTCGCTTTAATACGAACTGCTTTTCGCAAATTTTAGTTAGTTCATTCAGTTTGCATGTATTTATAACATTCATGAAACTAAGATTTCGATATCTTAACTAATCATTCAGTACAAAAAACCTGGGATAAAACTAAATAAACATACCCGAAAAAGAATTGTGTTAAAATGATTTTTTCTCTGGACAGCGTTATTAATTTGTCGTGGGTATGACGATAAACAACACCCAGCAGCATGGTCTCTGATCGGGACATTGGACATTTTGAGGAGGATGGAACCACCTCTTAATTGATTTTATCCCCAGGTCGAGCCCGATACGGGTTGGTAGCACCTGCTAGGGTCCTAGCTATGGGAAAATAGTGAACCTTCAAATTGGGATCAAAACATCAAAATATAAAAATATATTTTTGTAGTAAGATTACCAACAATACATTTTCATAGTAAAAAAAAAAAATTACCAGCAATGCATTAATGGAAAAGATAAAAAATTGCCAACAATACATTTTTTAAAAAATTACCAAAGCTACAAAGAAAATTATATTTCGGCATTAAATGACCCATAAGGAGTTAATATGCCGTTAAACAAAGCAAACCAAGCAAAACCGTTATTACCGTATACACCTTTGGCAATTTTCATTGTTTTCAAAAGTTTCTTTTTTTTAGAATTTTAATAAAATCCAAACATATGAAGCTGAACGATTTACGCATTTTTTTTTCTTGAAAATTGACAACAAATGTTTTAAACATTATTCGTGTAATTAAACAGTCTAATAAAGAATGCCTCAATCGTTCAGTTTCATATGTTTGGGTTTTATTAAAATTCTAAAAAAAAAAAATAGCTTTTTAAAACAATGAATGGACAGGATTCAAGAAGACAGATGGCGATTGATGTTGCATTTGAATCTTTGAAGAGTGCAGTTGTCAAGGAAGCAAGGGAGAGTTTCACAATTTTGACTACTCTGATCCAAGCAGAAAACAATTCCCTACGACGAAAATGTTTAGAGATTTCATTGATTGCAAGGTCACACACGGTAAATTTGTGCCCTGGTTCTTACAACATTCCTGGTAGATCTTCTATTATCATAGTCTGGGCTATTTAATAACAAAAGTGATGCAAACAAAATTATTTGAAATCGAAACGAAATCGGAAATATATTATATATATATATATATATATATATATATATATATATATATATATCTGTGTGTGTGTGTGTGTATGGATTAAATTTAAAATTCCCAGCATCCCTCGTTTGTGGGATGCTGGGAACAGCATGCCATATTCACTTACGTCTTGAAAGGATATAGCACATTAAAAAAATAATATCATGAACGCGCAGTCAAAAAATATATACAGTGTAACCCGGATATAAGAGAGTTGTCGGGACCGGAGAAGAAGTCTCTTATATCCGGGTTTCTCTTATATACGGGTTTGGTCTATTTTGTTTAGTTAAGTATGGGCTCTAATTTGGGACCAGATATAATCTCTCTTATATCCGGGTTTCTCTTATATCCGGGTCTCTTATATCCGAGTTACACTGTATTAGTTTATGTCTTAAAATCTGTTACATCCCGAGGAAATATTGTTCGCGTGTCAAGATTACCTTTTCTCTCTAGAATCTATCCTACATATCTATAAGTCTACCATTCATTCATGCTTAAAATATTGCTGCTACATATGGTTCGGTAATTCTGCTATTCGCCTTGAGTTCCTTGATAAAATTCCAAGTAGCATCTGCAATATTATTGGTTCTGATCTGGCAGCTCGGCTTCAATCACTTTCCCACCGCCTTAACGTTGCCTCTGTATATTCTTTCTATAAATACTTTCATGGTAATTGTTCGAATGAGCTTTTCGCTACGGTATCTAGGCTTTATGAATTTAAGCGTAGTATCAGACTGGCGTCGACATCTCATCAATTTAGAGTTGAGTTGGTTAGATGCAACCGTAAATTCTATGCTAACAGTTTCTTTTCTCGCACTTCTCACTTGTGGAACTCCCTTTCGGCAACATGCTTCCCAGCCAACTTTAATCTTCAAAAACTTAAATACAATCTACTGTCCTCCTAATTATTCTTTTTGTTCCCGCTCGTTAGTAATTTCCCGGTTTCTAATTCTTCCACACCCAGAAACCCCTTCTGTCTTGATAGCTTTACTGCCTTGCTTGAGGTGAAATCAATTAAAAAAAACTCAGTACAATGTTAAGAGTTATTATTTATTTTCCAAAAACAGGGCAATAATAATAATAATTTGGCAAAGTTTAACAAGCGTATCCGCAAAAGAATGGTGAGATTTAAATGGGTAATTTTTTTATCTATTGGCGTCATTGCTACTGTATACTCCTTCGGTAATTTTTCATTATTTTAATTATTAAATTTCCTTTTTTATCCATATTTTTTTAATAATATTAAATTTAATATTTGCCTTCACTTTTCAGTTAGCCTGAAGTATATTCATGAACGTTCTTAAAATTAAAATTCTGAAAAAGAAATGGCATTTTAACTTTTGCTTATTAATACTTGTTGCAAAATAAATTACCTTACATTTACTTTGCTAAAGTTCATTAGAGGATGAAATACGTCGGATAAAATAAGTTTTACTTTTCTCTTTATTCAATTTGTCCTTTTACAGATATATATTTTAGTTACATCTGAAATTTTACACACACACACATACAACACACAGAGACATATATATATATATATATATATATATATATATATATATATATATATATATATAACGTCATCCACAGACAGACTGTTTCGCGGTTTCACAGCTCATCAGTGTGGCTAGACATCCGGTTGCCTCTAGCTGGGATCGAAACCCGATTTTTGTCAGTCGGAGATTCTAACCATTAAGCCGTCGGCGCATATATAGGGATATATATGGATATTTTTAGCGTATTTATTTTTAGAAACACGCCCAGTGACCGACAGTGACTCAATTCGCATCTGTTTAGTCTCGCTAATATATATATATATATATATATATATATATATATATATATATATATATATATATATATATATATATGAATGACATTATTTAGGGTAAAAAGTACAAAGTTTCAAAAATTTTAAATTTATAATATGTGATTTAAATTGAATAACAAGTGTTTCATAAGGAATAACCAAATAAAACAATTCAAAACTGCTGGGCGAAATATATCCATATATCAGTCATGGATATGTTTATTTTGAAACCCTGGGATTTTCACTTTTTGCGATAATCAGATGGAAAAAAGCGTGAAACAAGAACCATGGGAGGGTTATAAAAGTTTCTAAAATATTAAACCATACAACATGAACAAATTTTTGCATTAAATAATTAGCTTAAAAATCAAATATATAGTTTATATATATATATATATATATATATATCAATATATATATATATATATATATAAGCCCTTTATTTAAAAAAAATATTTAAAAACTTACCATGTAAAAAACATGGAGAGAATGTGCCATCATGTTTGAAAAAAAACGAGAGCCGAAACCCTCAATATAATTATTCAAATTAAATTGAATTAAAGTAACAAGCCCTCAAGATTGTTTTTAAATCTCAAGCGGAAATTTAGGAATAAACCAAATTTGAATAATTATATTGAGGGTTTGGTTTTTTTTTGAAACATTTAGATATCATATTTTTTAAATAATTTCGCATCTTTATAAGAACTGTTTTTCATAAAATTCATTAAAGAATTACTAATTTCCTATTTTATAAACAGGCTGGGGCGACCACACAACACATAAAATATATATATATATATATATATATATATATATATATATATATATATAATTAACTTCAAAAAAAACCATTAAGTAAATATAAAATGAAAAATATTTTTTTTTTTTCAATCCATTATTCTTAATATTTTAAAACTAATTAAAAATAATTTAAATCCTGGAATTTTTTCTTTTTTTTTATTGCTGGTCGTTTTCATTGCTTAATTATCTTTATTTAAAAATTTTCCCAAAGGATTGAGGTGTCTATTTCAATTTTCAAACAAAATTATTTACTTTTTTCATAAAATATATGCAAAAATATTACATCGTCCAGTCATTGCCTGTTTTGAGATGAAAAATGAATTTCAATGATGTTCTACAAAATCTTTATTATAAAACATAAATAGAAATATTATATCTTTTATATAATTTTTAATATTCAGAAATCTTAATTTAGGAAAATATTCTCCATAATTAATTTTTTTATTATTAAATTTTGAAAATTTTTTTATATTACTATTGTTGTTCTTATTTTCTGATAATTTGTATATTAATAAAAATATTTTTCAAAAAAATTCAAAATTTTAAAAATATTGATGTTGGGTGATTTATCTATGTATGATTAATTTAAAAAAATATCATTTAAAAGGCTGAAATTAATACATAATTTTAAAAGATTTAAAACTTAGTAAATTTTTCTATTTTTTTCAAAATGATGACAATTCTTGTAAAAAATCATTATTCATCAAAATTTGTTCTCAAGACAAGTGTCGTTAATATATCTTATTTATTAAAGCAATTAAAAGCTTTTCTAATTAAATAATGTCATAGACTTATTGCATTTATATTCTTACAATTTTTTTCAGTAAATGGTGTTTCTGTTTGACAAAAATATAAATCCTGCTCTTAACTAATATAATATGAAGAGGCTGAAATTTTAATATCTCGAAATTTCATAAAATTAAATGAGGATAAATTGTAAATAAAAATATTATTTGATTTTTGCAAGAGTTTTACGAGCTACCGTACCTTTGTTGATAGCATTAGACTCAGCCAACTCTTTCTGAGTCCTTTGCACTGTCCTCAGATTGACACCTAAACACTCTGAAATGTTTTATTGGAGCATCCGGCGCGAACGCCAATCAGTACAGCATGTCGTTTCCAAATTTCTGGCGGAGTAAACTGCGGCATGTGTTCTTTTTCTCACAGATGATACCCAACTGACCCTACCATACTATGCAGTCATCAAAATCAAAACAAACAATGCGTCTGTGCGAAATTAAAAATATAAAATGGCGACAATTTATCCACCACTCCCTGTATATATATATATATATATATATATATTAAGAAATGGACAAAGTCCGACAATTTATTTATTAAAGACATTTTTATGTTTAACGTTCTTTTTTATAGATACAAGTATTTAAGTAAATGCTCTGTTTATAATAAACAGTATTAATAACATTTACCGGCCCGAAAAAAAAGAAAAAAAGAACGTTAAACATAAAAATGTCTTTAATAAATAAATTGTCGGACTTTGTCCATTTCTTAATATATGACGTCATTTGTTTACATTTGATACGCCATGAGCAGTTATGAATGTACGAGATTCATGGAAGATTGAAGTTTATAAGCAGTAAATTCGACCTTGCCTACCGAACGCTCCTTTGTGGCCGGTCGGTATGGCACGTCAGCGTAAATGACGGTTCCGTATAGGATGCAGGTTCGAATCCTGTCAAAGGACGAATATTTTCTATGAAAATTTCTCGGACTTTCAGGCCGGTAAATGTTATTTAATACTGTTTATTATAAACAGAGCATTTACTTAAATACTTGTATCTATAAAAAAGAACGTTAAACATAAAAATGTCTTTAATAAATATATATATATATATATATATATATATATATATATATGTTCGTAAAACATCGGTAGTCTAAAAACGTACTGCTATGTCAGGCATGAAAATAAAAGAAAGGCAGTTCTCAATTCTCAAAAATGTTAACCTGTAATCGTTTTGTTCGTCTCGTATTATTAGCTTGGCCAGTTGTTCGCTGTTTTCAAACATCAAAATGTATTTGTATTAAGAGTCGTCCAGTTGTGTCTAATATACTATGTTCAGTGAACTAGATCTGAAATTGCTATTATTTTGCGCTCGCCATAATGGTCAAAATGATAAATTACTAGTCGATTTTTTCATATCAAAGGCGTAAGTCTAAAATACTGTATTGGCTGAATGAGTAATGCTTTTATTCGCCTTGTATTTTGTTGTTGACTACGACATTATTTCAATTCTTTCTACGTTGTATGTATTAAAAACGCCTGTCTTTCTATGTTTCTATACTCTCTGTATCTCCTACCACACACACACACCCACACACACACACACACACACATTTACACACACACACACACATATATATATATATATATATATATATATATACATACATACATGCATCTTTAAAGACGATTGACAAAGTACTGCGATGATTAAGCTTTTATTTAATTTTTCTTGTGTTCGTGCAAGTATTTTCTTTTCTGGACACAAAGTGATTAAATGCTGTCCAAAAATTCTGCATTTTATAAGCGCTTTCGGCTCTACATTTAGCCATTATCAAGGATGATTTTATTTTTACTTTTAACTGAATATGGGTTGTATTATGTATGTATCTAGAGTTATAGGGATGTTTCATTTTCCAAACACGGTCAGCACATTGTGGCCATGTTTATAATTAATGTTATTGAGTATTGCTTTTTCTTTTTATTATTAGGGATTCCATTATGTTTCGGATGGAGTCTGGTAGGTTTTTGTGTGTGTGTTTAAATGAGTTCTAACGGAGCTGTGGTTGGATAAGAGTAGTACAAGTCGTCTGGATAGGCATGTAGTAGTGTGACTGATGTAATTCTTTATGAGTTTCGTTTGATCAGAAACACATTTCTTTAAGGGGCATTTGAACAATAATTTATATGAATAAATACTAAATGCATTTATGATAAAAATATAAAAAATCAATAAGAACATAATTAACTTTCTTTGAATAGAGGCCGAATAATTACGTCAATTATTGACCTTTATAGTTTTGCCTTTCTTTATACGGTAAAATGTTAGATTATTCAGATCGTTCGCTAATTAAAATTTTGAAAATTAACGATACTTTTGGCAGCCTGTATTTATACACGGAAGTATGTATGAAGTTTCTCAGGGAACGAAACGCATTGGCATAAAATGTTTGCTTTTTTATATTGCCTTTACAGATATATTTTATTTTGTTTATATCTTAATTTTTAGACACACACTCAAGCACACTCAAACACACATATATATGATAAAAAATATTGTTTTGAGGAATGCTATATTTATGGATAAGCATGTTCATCGATAAGGCATATGGAAATATAACAGTCAACACCGAGTATCTATTTCATGCTTGAACGCAATCTTCAGGCTATGATAGGTATATCGATAGATATGAACAGACTAGGACAGGTATGAAGATAGATAGATAGATAGATAGATAGATAGATAGATAGATAGATAGATAGATAGATAGATTGTGGGCATATAGAGGAACACTGTTTGGTGAATGTCAGTTTCACACAACAAGCGGTCTTCAGACAGATATCCTGATAATCAAGCGTTGATTTCTATGTCCATACTGTATTTACAAACACCCGATCACCAACCAATACTGAGCATTCTTCCTCCATCCATATATCCTATTTCAAACGTAATTATCCACACTCTCACATATAATACATACATATATATATATATATATATATATATATATATATATATATATATATATATATATATATATTATATGTAATTATTTTCTTAGGCGCACAGAATTTTATTATGGAAATAAAAAAACAGCAAGATTAAAAAAAATTCATGATTAAAAAAAAAATTAACCAGCAAACCGGTTTCGCCTGCAATCAACAGAGCTGAAATCGAGGGAAGACTAAATATTACAATATAAAATATAAAACATAAGAAGCTTGTAATAAAAATAAAGGCAGAACAATCAGATGGAAATAATGTCAAGCCCTAACAGACATTCCATCTGTTTGAATGAACTTTGAAGTTGGAAGCCAGAATATGAATATATCATTTATATATATATATATATATATATATATATATATATATATATATATATATATAGTTTATACAACTTTAGGTAATCCGTATGGGTAGACCTGAGGAGGATGATATCCAGAGAGCTCAATGTAAAATTCAGAGCAGATATGTTTGAATAAAAGACAGACCACGTTAAGATTCCATGTAATAATCTATTTCACCATAACCCCTTTAACAGGGTTCTGGATCATCAGACTTTACTTCCAAAAGCTGAAATGAAAAATGAAAAAGAAATTCACACGTTTTTACGGACTTCATCAAGTATACGCAAAGTTAACGAAGTGAGGAAGTGAGGTGGGAGAGAGGATATGAGTGTGTCATATGTATCATTTTAGTTTCCTATTTTAACCCCAGTGTGTCGGCTGGATGTTGCTCAAATTTAATGCGTCTCGTCTTTAGATAAAGATGGTTAAGGGGTGAGCGATAAGAACTACATTAAAGGGAGACGTTACAATAACCCCAATAAATTACACGACAGGTTTCATTCAAATTCTTAGACGCTGTCAGTTCGCGCTACTTTAACGTGCCTATTTGGGAGGTTAAGGTTTGATAAATATCTAAATTTTAAAACAATCTACGAAGAAATTAATTTGAAATTCGGTGGAGTTTTGGGTATTTTCTATGAAGCAGTCGATTGGAAAATCCATAGACAACATTGAAAAGAGTAATCAATTTATATTTAGTACTTTTTTTCCACTAAAACTTTTATCTTATAGCTTGTTGGGTTGACATTTATTCGTTTGTTTTTTTTGTTCATTAAGTAAACTCATGGTTGTTTTTTATGTATCCAGTTATCAACAGTTATTCCCATTTAAATAATTTTATTTTCCACATTGGGGTAGTATCTTTCAATCTCAATTAAAATACTAATCTAAAACTTTCCCTTCGTGCTATTTAAAATTAACTTCCAATTGGAGAATATTAGAGGAGAAATTTGGAAGAGATGTCCCTAGCAGAAAATTAGGCCCTTCTTTTACAATTTCTTATCTACACATGTCTTAAACCCTATTTGTAACACATCCTATATCGTCTTATATGCCTATGAGTTCCTATATACACCTACACACACATTCACACGAAACGATATATGTATATTTCCATCTTTACACATATACACCTGCAGAGAAAACGCATATCCACATGTCTCCATACCTATCTCCATGTATACTTATACTTACATATATACATATACACACACGGACATCTGCATATCCATACATATTCATACGCACATATATATATATTTACACATCCATACGTATACACATACATACACACACCCATATCTGCATAAATATATACATACATATACATACACACACATATGCATACGCAATATGCAGAATATGCGTTAATCTGCACTTACATATATCTACCCACGTATTTGTCCCTATCCACATGTCCACCCGTGCATCCACTTATGCCTGCGTTCGAAGACTATCTCAGTGTTTAATTACATTATCTATATCTTTACACATATAATATTACCCGATCTTTCATATTTATGGCAAAATATATAATTACCTATCTATTGTACATCTCAGTATATATATATATATATATATATATATATATATATATATATATATATATATATATGTAAGAAATAAATTTAACTATATTTTGTATCCCCTGTTACACAAACGATAACCCACCTGCCAAAATTCAAGTTATATTGACCTTTTTTGAAAAGAAAAAAAGTTTTAAGACACTCCCGGGTGATGAAGCCCACTTGATTACAGAAGGGGCGCAATTCCACCCAAACTGAGAAATATATTTGATTTACATGACAAACTAAATATAAATATGAATTGATCTAGAAAAAAATCATGACAGTGTATGAAAAGTGACGATCTTCTCGAAGATGAAAAGGAGACTTGAACCAACAGAAATGTGGTTCTACAGAATGCTGCTGAGGATTACGTGAACGTAAGTAACGACGAAGCTTTGGAGAAGATGGAAATCAAAAGGAAACTTATACATCAGGAGGTTTCTAGGGCATATAACGAGGAAGGAGGGCTTAGAAAATCTGATACTCACGGAACAGATAGAGGGCAAGAAGGACAGAGGAAGATAATGCTTAACATACTTAATGAGTTTAAATAAATGGATGGCGAAACAAGTTTTATGATAGATAACAGAAAGACAAAGTTTATTAAGAGCTACAAGTGGCAGAAAGTTGTGGAGAACCATGATCGCCTACGCCTTGAGAGGACACGGCACATTAAGAAGAAGAAAAAGAAGTGTTCCATCGGATCTGCTGACCCAGTTGTTGATTTAATTGAATCATTCGTTTTTGCGGCCTGTCAACCATTTACAGGTTATTTAAAGCCAGAAAATATTTTTAGAAAAATTGGATTTTAGATGATAATCATTTAGGGATTCAATTCTTATATAGTTGGTCGAGAAGAGGTGGATTCATATCTTTCCGAAAGGTATTTGTGCATAAGTGATTAAAACAAACCCGACTTGAATTGGAACTCGGTTCTCTGATTTCAAATTCCAAGCCGTTATCCATTAAACCAGCTGTATATCCAAACTTACAGCACCTGCTATTTCAAACTTTCAATCATTTAATGAGTGGCTGGCTGATTTTACGATATACCAACTCTTGTTAAGTTATTTCATGTCGAAACTGTTCTTTTTATGATATTTTAATCTATAAGCATTTACTTAGTTCTGCGGTAAGAAAATATTGGCCATTTATATTTGAACCTGTCAGCATTTACTTGCTTCATATATTATAAGCAAATATTATTCATTTACATTTGAATCAATAAGCATTTACCTGGTTCGGGAATAGGTAAATATTGGTCGTTCATATTTGCGTGTATAAGCATTTACTTGATTCGAGGATAGGTAAATATTGGTCGTATATATTTGAATCTGAAACTTTCATGGGAACCATTATTTGATCTGACATGTTGTTACCATTCAGTCTAAAAGAAGCGTCTGGTTAGCAAAGTCCGTATCCATGTACAAATATACAAAAAAGGTTCTAATATATGTATATGCCTGGCTGGGTGAGTATATATGTACACTTATATGCAAGCATATATATATATATATATATATGTGTGTGTGTGTGTGTGTGTGTGTGTGTGTGTGTGTGTGTGTGTGTGTGTGTGTGTAAAACACTATCTAATTTCGTTGAACTGATTTAAAATCCAACAACACCAAACGCTTCTGTTATAGATAAAACAAACAAACAACGGACGTACAGACACTCCCTTGTGTCTAGCCATTGGAGGTGATAAGGTATCTAATTTTACTGGATTTATGATTACTAGTTATTCTCAGAGATCTCAAAGCATTTTTTCTCACATACAGTTTTCTCTCTCTTTCATTCTAATCTGAAGAATATAATACATTTTTCATTTTATGTCATCATCTTCATTATATATATATATATATATATATATATATATATAATGAATTCATATATGAATTGAGCGCACTGGCTGATGATTTGGCGTTTATATACATCACGTATATAATATCCTGTCTTTGCCTTGTGCCGATAGTTTAGGGGTAGATCTCTCTGACAGATGCCAAATCGGTCGAGTTTCGTTCCCGGCTTAAACAAATCGGATGTCTAGCCACACTGATGAGTTGCGATACAGCAAAACGGGCTTATATATATATATATATATATATATATATATATATATATATATATTTAAGTTATGAAGAACTTGGTAATCCGTATGGGTAATCCCAGGGAGATGGAAACCCGGAGGGCTCATGTAAATCCAGAGCTAATATTTAAAAAGAAAAACAGACCACTTTAAGGTACCATTATAATAATTTATTTCACCAGAGCCCTTTTAAAGGACGCCGGATCATCAGATAGCACTTCCAAAAATGAAATGAAACGATTTTTTGATCCGGCGTCCTTTAAAAGGGCTCTAGTGAAATAAATTATTATAATGGTTTTTAAATTGGTCTGTTTTTCTTTAAATATATATATATATATATATATATATATATATATATATATATTATATACATTTTTATTTTTTAAAAAAAGTTTTGAAAGAAGGAATTATTTAACTAAATGCGGATACGCGAAACTGTTGTTTCCTTTTCCGCGGATTGTAAGATATTACAGTAATCGTTAACTTCATTTAAAGTTTAGTCTTTGTTATTTTCATATTTTGCTTCTAAACCTTCACATGGGGAACTAATTGCCAGTTATTGCTATCGAATTCCTTTGTGCGCGCTTGCAGGTCCGCATCGCATATTGGAAAGAGCAAAGATCAGGTCAAATAAATTAGATGTTTGAAATTAGAGCCACATCAAATGTGGAAGGCAAAATAAATGGACACCTTACGACTTACGGCCTGAAACTATCATTCGTGTGTCCTGTGTTATTAATAGTTTAACAAACTGTCAATTATGGCAAAAACATCATCGCAAGATTGTATCTACAGTAAACAGAATGTAAAACCCTAAAACGTTTTTTATTTTTTATAAGTACACTTACATTTATAAATACACGTGTCAGCTTCAGAGTAAAATTATTGCATTGATGACTAAGCGTCCATTATAAAGAAAAATAAATAAATGACAAGATATTTATGGGAGACTCCAATATTTTTAAATGGATTTTTTTACAAACCTATATCTTACCTCCATAAACGTTATTTCCAGTGAGTAAACATGTTTGATTTGACATCACTGTTTATTTTTTCTTCATCAACAGTGAAGCTAAGATCAACCGGCCTAGATGTGTCATACTAAAGAAAAATAGGCTTCCCGAAAGTAATCAGGCCTATATCCCCTTTTCGCTATCAGGGACACCATTCCTATACCCGATGCGTATTCTTCTTTATGTACCGTGTCTCCTCAGGACATAGGCGATTATGGTTCTCCACAACTTCCTGTCCCTTGTAGCTCTTAATAAACTTTGTCTTTCTGGTATTTCTCCTAAACCCTGTTCCGTCAGCCATTTACTCAAGCTCAATAAGTATGCCATACATTGTTTTCCTCTGTCCATCTTGCCCGGAGTATCTGTCCCGGGACTATCAAATTTTTCAAGCACCATCTTCTTCATTATGTACCCCAGGAACCTCAACTGTCTCTTTCTGATGTTAAGTATAAGTTTCCCATTTGTTTCCATTTTCTCTAAAGCTTCGTCGTTGCTCACATGTTCCGTACATGGTATTCTAAGCATCCTTCTGTAGAAGCACATTTGTGTTGCTTCGAGTCTCTGCTTCATCTTTGAGGAGCTTGTCCAGCACCTCACTGTCATACAGGAGGACAGATATCACATAATAGTTTAGTACTCTTGTTTTCTTGTTTCTAGCGAAATTTTTCTATTTCATAATACTCTGTTTAGCTTTGGAAATGCTTCCTTGACTATGCCAATACGTCTTCAGATTTTAGTGTCACACTTTCCATCTTCTGTTAAACACTTCCCAGATATTTAAATTTCCGCACTTTTTTTCATTTTAGTATCTCCAATCTGCAATTCGCGCTTTGGGCTCATCCTTTTGCTAACAACCATGCATTCTGTCTTTTTGTAGTTGATGCTTAATCCTTTCTTCTCGCTTTCTTTCACTCTCTCCTATAGGATGTATGCATACATACTGAAAAACTCTATGACTATTTGTTCCAGACGAATAGGTATTAGATACTAGCACCGTGTAATGGGCCAATGGTTAGGGAACTAGTCTAGCAAAACATTTTTACTGGGGGTGAATTAAAGTCTCATTGGTGTTGTTGGCCTTGTGCCAAACTAGGCTCAGTTTCGTAAGTATAACTACCAGACAGGATTCATTATACTAAAAATAAAAAATAAAATTTTATGGAAAATATAGATAGCAGTATTGGATAATATTTTGTCTTGCTATCTCCGTGTCATGAATCTAATTTGGTATGTGATCTACACTATATTGCGATCTACGTAACATGAATCTACTTTGGTATGCGATCTACACTATATTGCGATTAAGTGTCATGTTTGTTTCTGGCGGTTTCTTCTTTCAGTCTCCTCTTCAGGAGATTACTCTATTGGGTATGCATGCTCTACTGGGTTAAGGTCTGGTGATTGAGATGGTCTAAAACTGATGAATCCTTTATTGCATTGGCAGTATGTTTTCGGTCATTGTCCTCCGGCATGATAAACTTCTTCCCGATCAATTTTGATGAATTTCTCTTTAAACCGGCAAACAAATTTTTTTGTAGATTTCTGAATTCACTTCTGTTGCTACCATCATGAGTTACATCATCAATAAATATGAATGGGCCTGTTCCAGACGCAGCCATGCAAACCCAAGCCAAGACACTGCCTCCATAGATGAACTTGTATGCTTTGCGTCATAAGCCCAGCCTTTCTTTATCCACGCTTTGGCAGAGATTAATCTTGGTCTCATCAGTCGATAAAACATTCTTCCAGAACTTTTATCACTCATCTCTGTACTTCCTTGCAAATTCCAATCTGGCCTTCTCATTTGTACTGCTGATGAATGGTATGGTCTATTTCTACTCTCAAATTCCTCTTCGAATGCTGGATTGTGAGATATTCACGCCTGCACTGTGGAGGCTGTTGGTGATGTCACTAATTGTTGTTTTACGGTTTTTCCTCACAGCGCTTACAATGCTTTTGTCGTCAACTGTTGTTGCTTTCCTTGGCCGACCTGTGCTATGTTTGTTGCTCAGTACACCAGTAGTTTCTTTCCTTTTCAGGACATTCCAAATTGTTTTGTTGGCTATGCCCAATGTTTGTTCAATGGCTTTGATCGATTTTCCTTCTTTTCTTCGCTTCAAAATGACTTGTTTTTCGTCCATAGACAGCTTTCTAGTTTTAATATTGGCTTATCCTTTTTAACAAGAATTGCAGTTTTTACAAGTGAAACCCAGTGCTAAAACCAAGAATAGCCATTTAATGTTTAATCAATCTAAAAGGCAACACCTGCACAACAAGAAACACATGTCAGTTCCAATAGTTTTGCTCACCTGAAAAATGGGTGGGTTCAAACAAAAGGTAGTATGTTTAAGTTTTTTTTTTTTTAACACATCTAAATGTAAATGCCAGGAAATAAAAGCTGAAATTCTCAATTCTTGTCTCATATTCATCTTTTGATCTTAAACCCAAATACTTTCAGTAAACAATAAAAACTAAGGAAGTGGCCTTACGGTTCCATTACTTTTGGAGGAAACTGTATATCTAACAACGTAAGATAAATAACAAAACAATGCTAACCAGTTATCGATCATCGCCCTTCAGAGCCAATGTAGGACAAAAATATGTGCACAATAACTAAAAAACGTATCAACTGCAGACACAGCAGCCATTACTTCAGAGTACCTTTTTTCGTGGTCTTGCTTTTCTACATTATTATTTATATATATATATATAATGGAGCCTTAAAGTGGTCTGTTTTTCTTTAAATATATATATATTTATATGACAAAGTGAAAAAGGTTTTCATGTGACATGACTTTAGTACTTCATCGGACTAAATAAGAAATTTAGTCCGATTAAGTCCTTTGCCATACATTTTTTACCCAATATTGTTCTTGATATATAAAATTTATATATCGTTATCTCTCATATATATATATATATATATATATATATATATATATACAGTGCTGTGCAAAATTAAGTGAACCCTCTAAAATAATATTTAAAATAATGTTTCTTTTTTCCGGATAATCAGCACATATTAATTAAACTATGTATTCATTAAGAAAAACCTTTGTTAAATGAATTACAATTACCACAACAAAATTTTTATCAAGCTGGAATAAAAATATTAAAGATTAAGATATGCAAAAGTCAACCATTACATTTTAACTCTGTATTTTTGTTTTATATGGTTGCCAGTGCAAATAATTTTGAGTGTACATGTGAATATTAAAATTTAAAAAATACGTGCTTATTTTTTTTTTTCTCGGGAGTTAAACAATATAAGTGATAGTGTATGCATAAATGTGCACTTAGTGATTGAATTTTAAAAGATATATATGCAAAGATCAAAAGAACTTCCTGAATCTTTAAAAATCGCTTAGTTGAAACGTATAATAATGGAGAAAGCTACAAACAGCTATCAAAACGATTTAGAGTGCACTTCTCCGCCGTGCAATATGTTATTTATGAATGGACGACCTTTGATATGACGGCATCACAATGAAAACT
Organism: Acanthosepion pharaonis; assembly: GCA_903632075.3. Classification (NCBI taxonomy): domain Eukaryota; kingdom Metazoa; phylum Mollusca; class Cephalopoda; order Sepiida; family Sepiidae; genus Acanthosepion; species Acanthosepion pharaonis. The sequence continues at coordinate 369,296 of CAHIKZ030001283.1, forward strand.
TGGTCGTCCGCAAAAAATAACAGCAAGACCGAGTTGAAATCTAGTTCAGTAAGTCCAGACAAAGCCTGCTGACTTTTGCTCTTCTCCAATGCTCACTAGCCAATATCAAAATCAATATGCATATATCTACAGTACGACAAAATCTGAACGATGCCGATCTTCATGGCAGAATGCTTAGAAATGCCACTGCTTACGAAATAGCACCATCATGCTCGACTCAACTATACCAAAGTTCAGATTAATAAGCTAGAAACATTCTGGCAAAATGTTTTATGCTCGGATGATATGAAACTAGTTCTTTGGGGAGGAACTATAGGTGGCATATCTGTCGATATCTTAATATGGCTTTTTTTTACGAGAAATATTTGATACCAACCATTAAATATGGCGGCGACTGCATTATGATTTGGGGGTGCTTTGCTACAGCTGGAACAGGCAAAATAGTACGCACTGATGGCACAATGGACTCTGCAAGATAGCAGGCAATTTGTCTTGTTCTCAGTTCAAAAGTTGGGTTTAAGTCGAGGTTGAAACTTTCAACAGGCAATGATTTGAAGAAAATGTTGCTATATCATGACAAACAACTATTTCATTAATTTTGTGTTGCTTATATTTGACGCTTTAATGGAAAATTTAGAAAGTTAAGCCAAACATTAATATTTGTTTTTATTTGTTTTACCTTAAAGAAAAACATAATTGAAAAAATAATAATTCTATGAATACATTTGTTGTTTATGAATAACAACGATATTAGAAAACAATTTTAAAGTAGCTTTATGAAATAATAATGGTAATTTATTTTTAATAAAATTCGAAGTATAACATTTAAAAACCAGCGTAGAAAAACGTTTTTCGAAAAGACAAACTAGACATTAACTTGAATAATATTATTTATTAATGTCATTTTTTTCTTTGCTTTTAATTTTAATAAGTAAATCATTACAGTTCGCCCAATAACATAAATATGGTAATAAAAGAATCATATTTTTAACTTTTAGAAACAAATATACCGAGCGTAAAAAAAGAGAATCCGTTTTTGAAACGCAACCGTTTACTTCTTTTTCTCCAAGAACATTGAATAAACATTTAACGGGAAAAATGATGAAGCGAGCTTAAAAGCCGCCCTATCGGACGATATTTAAACTAGCTCCTGCGAAGGGTTCTTGATTGGCCCTTCATCACTATAGATAGGGAGGAGGAGATGCGATAGGCAACAATAAACTACAGAAGAACTCAAAATTAAACACGACATTTAAGTATTGCATTAATATTTAAACTGAACTTTTAACAGTTCAACGATAATTCTTCTGCTGGAACTTAATTTAAAAACAATTCGATGGGCGTAGGTCTTTTATTTCCGTACAAACAATTATTTTTATTTCATGGGTAACTTTCGCTAGATTTTGCAATTAATTTCGATTATTCCCAAATGTATTTCCAAGTTATAAAAATTGTTATCTGTCTATATTTCTGAGATGAGGTATTATGTATATCATTTACATTATTCGGACTATTGCCCTCATCTTAGTCGCCATATTTATTACAACGTTTCGGCCGTTGTACGCTCCGGCCTTCTTCAGGTGGTTGGAATGTCGAACTAAACCCTTTATTTCGCTCACTGGAGTAGACTGTTCTAGTTCCACATACCATGTTTAATGGATGTCAGTTATCAGTTATCTCCTGTTAATTCCCCTCTGCAAGTTCTCCACAGCCTTGAGGACACATGGCACAGTGGATAAAGTCATTGGTTAGATCCAGTGACAGGACCCAAAGAGTGTAGGTTTAATACCCGTTTAAGGCGACAAAGATGAGAACAATAGTCCGAATAATGTAAATAGTGTAAAAATTGTTATCATACAAAATTTCGTCGCAAAAAATCACACAAAATATCGCCGAAAACAATCACAGTAATGAAAACTTGGGAATCCAAAATTTCAGGATATTCTTGGGTAAAAGTGCTGAATGTCAGAAATAGGGCATATATTGATATAAAAATATAAAAGTGAACATTTTCATTCTTCAACCCAATATTTAGACCATCTGAAGATTGCGTTCAAACACGTAACAGACTGTCTCCGTTCGGTGTTAACCTCAGTGAAGAATTTTATATCTATCTATTAATCTATCTATTCTATCTATCTATCTAAATATATATATATGTATATGTATATATATATATATATATATATTTATTAAAGACATTTTTATGTTTAACGTTCTTTTTATATAATATATATATATATATATATATATATATATATATAGCTGATTGAGGTTATATTTAGCACCTCGATTTCAAAGATACGTAAAGGAAACTTTTTCATAGGTTTGTTTATTTCTGTTCCAGGTGATTTCATCAATTGCATGAATATTCGAAACAAATCTAATATTGTCAAAAATAATTTAGGGTAGGTCTCTATATCCTGATGCTTGAAATGCCAATGTGAATTGTATTTACGGGTGATAGTCTTTTGAATAAAACATTTATATTTACTCATAGGAAAATACAATTTTCAGTAATATATATATATATATATATATATATATATATATATATATATATATATATATATATATGAAAAAATATAGTCTTAAGATGTGCTATATTTATGAGATAAAGTGCTCAATATCAGATATAGAGCGTGTGTAAATATAAAAGTGAACATAGAAGTGGTATTATTTATAAATAACAGCACTCGTGGCCTGACAATTGCATCTAGGATGAAACAGACTGTCGCCTCTAAGTGTTGACTTCTATGTTCACTTTTATATATATATATATATATATATATATATAGATAGATAGATAGATAGATAGATAGATAGATAGATAGATATAAATATATTTATATATATATTGTGTGTGTGTATTTAGGCAGCATTTTTTCATTGATGCATGTTTCATTAAATAATATAGACAAGTTTTGTCTATTTATTTTAAGTAAATTCCTTTCAAATTGTCTGATAAGCTTAATAACATTATCATTGAAAGACGAAAGAAAATCGTCATATTGATACATGTTTTTAATCCTATCTAAGCTTGCATAAGCCATTATCAAAGATGACAATTACATTTCAATCTATTAAACAATACATGGGCAAAACAATAATGATAGTCTGTTTTTGTTGCATGAAAGATGTCCTTCGGTAGGGAATGCGGTACGCGAAGGAGAAACGACGACGAGTGATTGTTGGCAGCACTGTACTCTCACATCTGCTTGCCGAGACACTAAAGCCCTCCACGGCATACGGCGAGCGGTAAAGGGTTATCCCTGAAGCAGGCAGATGCGGCGAGGGAGTTTTCAAGTGTTTATCCTGGAGGAGAGTTTCCGAACACTCGATAAATAGAATCCATCCTCCTCGCGAAAGAAGACGGCGGCGTCCTGGGTTTTGTGCGGATACGCTTCCTCCTCCGAAGGAATGCCAGCCAAGGCGAAAATAACGAAGACGACGACGACGACGACGACAACAACAAGGACGACGACGACGACAACAACAACAACAAGGACGACGACGACGACAAACGGCTTAGACAGCAATACGTTGCAGAGGAACGCGGCGGCAAGGAAGTGAAAAATGAACGATCAGCGAAAGTTGATGAAAAGACGAGAAAAAGCAAAGAAAATACGCACAGAAGCGAAAAATCTGGGCCTAGGACGCCGTTACGCGTAAAATTGCCGTACTCGCTACGCCAACCGAACAAGCTCGAACTTCCTACCAACTTATACTTTGAATCCTTTTCATGTAACAACCTTGGCTTTTTTTCAAAATTTCATACTATTCAATACAAAAACTATTCAAAAACCTTCGAAAGTATATAAAAAAAAATAATCAATAGGTTTAGTTTGATTTTCGAATTTTATTTTTTTAATTTTTTCCAAAAAATCGAAAATCGGCACTTAACTCGAAAAGATTTTTCGCCGACTACTGCTGAGGTACATTACGCGCGTCCAGCGACTGCGGACGGTGTCAAGCTGGTCAGCCGCTTACACGGGCTTACGCATTTACCTTCTAAGGCGCATTACGGGCGTCCGGCGACGGCAAACGAAGAATTTTTAGCTTTTGTTTATTGCTTTCATGTTTATGTATAGTTGTGGTTTCAGCGAGGATTTTCCGGAATTGTTTATGGCGCCAGGCATGCTGTTTTAAATGCCTAAAAATGTTAGAGCTATCATTCAAATGTAGAGTCAAGCGTCGTGAAAGCGAGTTTGTGGTGTGACCAACATAAATATTATTTAATCCATTGGAGATACAATCTCCCAAAGGGCAATTGTTGTTTTTTTTTTTGTTTTTTTTTTGCAAATTGTTAACGGGGAGGGGGGAATCGTTGCGAATAATTGAGTTGGATATACTACATTTAGTGTAGTATATTATTAACTTAATTTTTTGCTAGGATCTATATTAGTATATATATTAGTATTTACTAATTTTTAAAAATAAATAGACAAAACTTGTATATATATATGTATATATATATATATATATATATATACAGTGTAACCCGGATATAAGAGAGTTGTCGGGATCGGAGAAGAAGTCTCTTATATCCGGGTTTCTCTTGGGAGACAAGGTTTTGGTCTATTTTTAGGTTAACACAGGCTCTAATTTGGGACCAGAAAAAATCTCTTATATCCGGGTTTCTCTTATATTTGGGTTTCTCTTATATCCGGGTTTGGTCTATTTTGTTTAGGTAAGTATGGCTCTAATTTGGGACAAGAGAAAATCTATCTTATATCCGGGTTTCTCTTATATCCGGGTTACACTGTATGAGATATCGATATATTATCAGTATATACTTTAATCAGCTAATATTTCTCAAATAAAGCTTCAGAAAAGTATATTTTATTTTGGGAAGATTTTTTAATAAAGCGATTTACATTGCGATGAAATTCGACTAAAAAAAGGGCGCTAATAAAATATTTTAGAAATAAATGATTCCAATCAATATGAGTTCTGTTTGAAATACACCATAGAGTATTTTGCTTACTGGAAATATTAAATTTAATACTTTAGTTTTCAATTAAAGTTAAAATGAAAGCTTCAAGAAAACTTTTTCATTTTAAAAAATTCATTTTAAACCATAGGTATTTGGAATTAATGGAGGTCCCTAATATATATATTTGGGCAGCAGTCCTTTTATAAATGTTCCATTTAATATGACAAACAGGAAAAGCTTTTTTTATTCGTTTTTTCTAATGTGCTTACAGTTTTCTTTTGCGTGGGGTTGGAGGTGGGCTAAGAGAATGTAGAAATGGTTCATAGTGATTATTGTCCTAAGCATATTTGTTTAATTCATTAGCCATTTTCAAGGGGTTTATTGTTAGATTGTTTTCCTGTTTATGTTCTAAGCTGTATTGTATAGAAATAATGTACTCGATGGGAGATGTAATAACTCTATGTTGCATTTAAATAGAACACCCCCTTCTCGTTCTCAAACTGAGTAAGCTTAAGACTTGACTTAAACTGTTTTATATAAAGTGCCTCAATTATATTAAGTCGTCTTTTACAATTACATTTTCTTAGAATGAAAGTGTGATTTACAAGAGTGTTTATTATTATCGGAATATATTTTCCTTCTTTATCACATAAAAAATTAAATAAAAAAGTTATGAAATTTTCCTAGTGTGTCACTTTTAAGATTTGGTTGTTTGATTTTATTTATCGACATATCAACCTCTCGGTTATTTAATGACGAAATCGAAATACTTTGGACACAATTTTATAACTTCAACTACAAATAAAATGTATTGCTGGTCATTTTGCTATAAATAGTTATTGTTGGTAATTTTACTATTAAAATGTATGTTGATAAATACATAGTGTTTTATTTTTCTTTGCGGTTTCACTATTTCCCCATAGCTGGGACCCTAACAGATGCTACCACACTAGGTCAATTTGAACCTGGGAATAACAGCAAATAATAGGTGGCTCTTCAAAACTTGCTGCCTGATGTAGTTTATTTTCATATCCATTCACACACACACACACACACACACACACACACACTATATATATATATATATATATATATATATATATATATATATGTGTGTGTGTGTACATATATGTTTTGAACAATAAAAAATGTTAAAATTTTCAGACATACTGGGTTGTATGTTAATATTTTTTTGTTTTAATATTTCAATAAAGTTCCTCGACTAGTTTCGGCCAGCATAACCATCATCAGGAGAAAAAATATCCCTGCTTCTTAGTAGCAGTGAACTACAGGAGTGAATGACTGTTTCTGAAGAAAGTGAACGTTATCTGTAGTTTTCATTTTTTTTTTTTTTTTATCGTTAATTTTGGTCAGTCTTTGTGTTGGTCAAACAGCCTCTTTCAATTTTTTTTTAAAATTGAGGTTAGGAGAATCATGACTTAAGAATTCCCTCCTTAGTCGCAGTGTTATTGGTTGCTGGGAATGTAATGTGTGTGTTATGTGTATTTTATCTTTTAGTTCTTTGGGAGTGTGTGTCATGTGTGTATGTGTATATATTAGTATGAGTGTGTGTATAAGTATGAGACCTCAACACCTCTGTAATCATGTCTGTTTTGTGTGTATGTGTGTGTGAGAGAGAAATGTGGGTAGGGCTTGATTTATGGGTTATATATCTATGTTGTTAAATTTGTAGTTAAGCCAATCTGGACGAAATGTTTTGAGACGCAAAATCCATTTGTCTTCATGTTCCTCTAGTATTTTTCTAACGTTATCTTTTCTATTTCTATTTTTCAATTATAGTGAATTTGGTATGGCTTTTAAAATCATGTTTTTATAGGCGGAAATGTTGTTCTACAGGTAATCTTTCGTGGGGATCCGACTTGATCCGATTCCGATAATTATTAATTCTGTAGTGAAAGGGCCATTCAGATTTTGCCACATATTTTTTCTGGCATAGTGTGCATTCTAATAGGTAAATTATGTTATGACTTCTATAGTTAGAGTTGTGGTAGATTATGAAAGTATATTTCGTGACTGAGCTAGTGAACGAATTTGTATTTCTAATGTGGTTACAACATAGGCTCCTTTTGTTGTTACATGGTTGTGAAAATCCTGTTGTTTTTTTGTTTTTTTTTGTTTTTTTGCACTATTACGAGTCACCTTATCATCTGAAATATGCTGACGACCTACAATTTCTTTAAGTTTCTTAGGTCTATGATATGCTAGAATGCCGGGTTCTAGTTTTAGGTCTGGTTTGAGATGTAGTATTTCCCAGACATTTGATTATCTGAGATGGTGGTGTTGAAAGTGGTTACCAGAGAGATGCGTCTGGATTTTTTTTAATTTTATACATTAGGGTGTCTTCTCTAGGTGTGAAAATTGCTTTATTTGTTCTCTGATTTGGTGTTGTGAATTGATGCTCGAGAATTTTAATATGTTTACTTAGTTCTTCATTGTTAGAACATATCCTTCTGAGTCTAAGTGCTTGTGAGTAGGGAAGGTTCTCCTTGAGGTATTTAGGGTGGGAAAACTTAGTGTAGATAATTGTGGATGTTGGTGATTTTAGTGTGTAGTATCGTTTGTAATTTTCTGTTTTTATCGATATACATGCGAGTGTCTAAAAGTGTTACCGATCTTGTTGATTTTTCGTGATCGAACTTAATGGAGTCGTGTATCGTGTTTAGGGTCAGAAGGAATTCAATGAGTTTCTCCTCACTGCCCATGTTTATGAAGAAGATATCATCGATATATCTTACATAGAATATGCAGTCGTTACCGATGAAGGGATAAATATGGGTCTCCTCAAATATTCCCATGAAGATTGTAGCATATGATGTAGCTACAATGGTGCCCATAGCACATCCTCTTACTTGTAGGTAGTGTTTTCCATTGCAATCGAAAGTATTCAATGTAGAAATATATTTCATAAGTTTTATGATTGCATCTGTGAAAGGATGGTCTTGTACTGTTCTTTTAGTAAGTGCTTCTTTAGGGACGCTTAGTCTTCGGTGTGTTTAATGTTTGAATAAAGTGATCTTACGCTATGGTTACTAGAGTATCATTTTCTGGCACTGTATATGATTAATTCTGTTTAGTAGGTCTGTTGTGTCTCTGATATAGGATTTTATTTCATTAGTTTGGGGTTATGTAATGGTCTATGTATTTGGATATTTTGATCGTGTGGCAGTTAAATGATGAAATTCTAGGGTTGTTGTTTTTGCGTATTTTGGGAAGGAGTTAGAAGCGGTCAGGTGTGATTTTTGTGGTTGTAAATGTTGTGTATGCTTCCCTGTTAAGTAATTTGTTTTGAAGCATCATGTTTAGCGAGTTTGTTAATTTTTTGGTATTCAGGGAGAGAGTCTGTAGGTAGATTTTTGTTGGTGTTTTTGTCGGATAACTGGTTGTTGGCCTCTTTAATGTATTCTTTGATTCCCCAGATCACTGTGGCACTAGCTTTGTCAGCCTGTGAAATGATTAGGTCATTTCTACGTGTCAAGAGCCACCCGCTCCCCTTCAGTTATATTATGATGTGGCAGCTTACGTACTATTGTTTTCTTTATGTCATTTGTTACTGGTTCAGTCCCATGTCTATTATCCATAATTATGTTTTGAACAATAAAACATTAAAAAATAAAAATTTTCAGACACACTGAGTTGTATAAATTTTTTTTGTTTTATTATTTCAATTAGGTTCTTTGACCAATTTTGGCCAGCATGGCCATCATCAGGAGAAAAATCCCTGGTTGTTAGTAGCAGTGAGCTACAGGAGTGAATGACTGTTTCTGAAGAAAGTAAACTTTATCTATAATTTTCATTTGTTTTTTTGTTTTGTTTTTTTTTGGGGGGGTATCGTTAACTTTTGGTTAGTCCTGGGGTTGGTCTATATATATATATATATATATATATATATATATATATATATATATAACAGTCCGTCTTAATTTTTTACTTAAATCCTATAAACCTCAATAACTCGGACTTGCTTTGAACAATTTTTGTCATGTGTGTGATGGTTGGTCCATATTTGTTTTGTATGATTTTTTTACTAACATTTAATTCTCTTGTTAATCTTAAGCAATTAATTAATGAGCTAATCCTTCGACTTTAAGACTTAATAATTAAACGATATAATCAAACAGATCTGAAACACATTTCCTGTTCTTTTTACATTAATCACATTGTTTTCAATCCTTGCTTCCACAACAGTATCTTTATATGTGTTCGTCATTTCAAGGTGTAAGCGATTATGGCTCTCCACAACTCTCTATCTTTTGTTTTTCTAAGTAACTATTTAAACCTCATAATCTTTATATTGCGTCGTAAATAGGAAAGGTTGACACACATATAGAAAGTAAGAAGTAGTTTGTTCCGAAGTATAATATGATACACGGTTGAAAACACAGACTAATGTAATGAAAAGTTGTTAACACCCCTCCCTCAGTAAGAGAGAGTGCTGTTTAAATAGTCTTAGACCAATCCATCTTGTGGGGGTGTTCAGCTACTCCACAACATTCTCGTTTTTGAATTGAATACTTTCTCCGGAAGTCGTCGGGCTTATCTCTATTGTCCCTGTAAATTTTCTTTTCCGTTTACTCGAACGTTTCTCCGCGGGGGCTACTAATGACATCGGTACGTCGAACAAGTCATAAATAACCCTCATCGGTACTTCCTTCTAGTTATTTATATCCTCCGAGGACCTTTTCCTCATCTGGTTGTGATGTCTCTTAATGGCCTTTTTCGGGTCTTTAATTATACAGATTAATCTCCTGATGCGGTTATCAATGACACCAGCATTTCAAATTCCTTTCCCGTTCTATAGATTTTGAAAAAGGTTTTTCTCCTGGTATATAGGATTTTCTATCTGTTTTTTTCCTTTATTAGTTTTTTATTTCTCTTTCGCAACAGTTTATTAAACACAGATCTTTTTTTTTCGCGAACACTAACTCTACAGGTGGCAACCTCGAATTAGTACTTGGATTTGGTATCACATGATATCCCTTTAAAAATTGTAGGATATCGTCAACGGATTGTTTACGTCTACTTTTTTTTAATTCTCACTTGAAAGTGTCTACAAATCTTTCTTCCTGCCCATTAGATCGTGGGTGATATAGTGCGGTAGTGATGTGTACAATCGAAAAAAAAGTTACAAAAGTCTTTGAACTCTTTTGCAGTGAATTGTTTTCCATTGTCTGACACAATCTTATCCAGGATACTGAATCTGGCAAAGAATTCATGCAAAAATTTAATTGTACTACTGCACGTAGGGTTTTTACATTAGATCACCTCTGGCCATTTCAAGGAACTGTCAACTACAATTAAATAATATTTATCCCTTTACTGGGCCTGCAAAATCTATATACAGCCTTGCCCAAGGTCTGTTCGTCTTTGAACAAGGCGTAAATTTCATCGGTGGCGTCTTTGCCCCCATCGCACAACCTCTGTATGATTTTACATTTTTTCTATTTCTTTGTTCATATTCGGCCAAAAAACATGGCTTCTCATTAAGACTTAAATCCTCGATTTACCGAGGGGAATAGTATGGAAGACTTAATGTTATTTTTTTGAAAAGCTACTGGTATCACCACCCGTTCGCCGTGCATAAAAATTCCATCAAAGATAGAAAAAAATCTTTTCATCATCATTCCTTTTGTATTGTTAGTCCATAATTTGTTTCTTTTTCAAAGTGATATATTTGTCTATTTTTGCTTTGTCCTCGATCTCCTCGATCGTCATACGTAATTCCCGTATGGCGTTGCTCAGCACGCTTTTTATTCCCATTTCTATTCTTAAGGCTGCTATCACAGTTGCCTCCAATGGTTCACATAGTCTGGGGATTAACTTGGATACACCATCCCTATGCCCTAAATCTGTGCAGACCCTAATTTTATTATTTTTCTTTTTCACGTAAACGTTAAGGCTTTCCCACTCACCGTAGTCTGTTTTTCTCAACACGCTTATTTGCTCTAAGCGGTCTAATTCTTTACTAATGAAGGCTTCGGTTGCAAAATGTACTTTTCTTTTCGGCCTAAAAATAGGCGTCACATTCTCCTTCAGTTTTAATGTTGCTTTATTTTTTGTGTACCTGCCAAGATCACCAGAAAAAATTTCAGGAAATTTTATCTTTAATTCTTTTTTTTTTTTAATTTTTTTCCACGCTATTTGAATTAACACTGACTCTATAGCGGAATGAATTAATTGGTTGGTTGGTTGGAAACGTTGAATGACTCAATCCAATCCATACCGAACCGGTTCTGGGTTAGTTTCATAACGAACCTTTTTAATTTTATAGTTTTGCCAATAAATGTCACATTTGTGTAAAATTTTCCTTCAAAATTTAGCTTATTTCCTGTAATGGCCATGAGCAATATTTTTTGTCGTCAATGAAGTTGGTCTGCCATTTTTTCCAAGATTGTTCACTTATGAATATCAGATCTGGACCGGTATCCAACTAGAACTTAATATTTTTATTGTTTATCTATACAGTTACAAAATTTCTTTTCATTTTTATTTCTTTTCTCTCCATCGTAGTTGAATTAACAGTATTTTTCATTTTTGACTCTTTTTACGTTTGGATTTTCTTCAGTGCGTATGCTTATGTCCTTTTTGTCACTATTAAAGCATTCTTTCCTTCTGAATGGACATTCCTTGTAATAATGAATCTGTCAACAGCCATAACGAGGACTTATTTTGAGGGCAAAATTGTCTTTATGTTGTCTTTGTTTAACTGCCTGAATTTTTGATATGTCACGTTCTTCTATCCTTGCCGTGTCGAAGATTTTTCTATTCCTTCGCATTTTTGGCGACCATTTGCGAACTGATTTTTGGATTTTGTTCTAATTTAGACAAAACTCTTGTTCTAACACCGCCATCTTATGAAGTCTTTAGTTCTTGTACAAAAATCAAACACTTAAACATATTAAGAATACGTTCTTTTAATTTAAAATTTTCACACTCTCTATTGACAATCCCAGCAAAAGTCAAGTAATCCTCCCCACTTTTTTGTAAGGTTTAAACACCGCCATCTTGTGTTGAATCGAGAACTTTTCTCTTCTCGAAAGATATTTCCCCAGGATTTCTCGGAAGTATGTAGTTCGCATACTTTTTGTGTTCACTTCCACCAAATTTTCCGAACAACAGATGTACTTTCTTTTCATCTGACCATGTAGCGCAATCTTTTTGAAAAACCTTTTCATAATGGCGAAAATACGCCGCAAAAGCTACCTTATCCTGAGGACTATACTTAAATTCGCCAACTGAATTTATAACTGAATCCTGAGAAAAAGAATTTGTATTGCCTTGCTCTTTTCCCTTTTCAACACTAACAATTCGAACAGTTTTTTTCAAACCGTTCGTTTTGTTTTTTTAGAATGTTCCTTGTCCAAACGTCGTTGTTCCTCCAACCGTTCATTTTGTTTCTGCTGGATTTTCATGAATTCCACCATTACTTCTTTTAAATCGTCCATCTTTCTTTGTACAGATAAAATTTGACTGACCAAACAATTTCCTACTCTTTTTTCCCATAAAGATTTACTGAACAAATAAAAATTCTAACTTATTTTTAACACGTCAATTTGTTATGCAAACTTAACTAATCCGAGGTTGTGTAGAGTTTAGTCTGAATATAGGGCAGACACTTGAATAGAATATATTGTTAGAAAACAAAAAAACAAAAAAAACAGGAATTTACTTTTTCTTGCATCAGTGATTCAGAAGAAATAGCGTTTATTTAAGTTTCAGCTTAGATTTTTTTTATTCATTCTAAGATTATAAAATAGTCGCATTTTGATTCATATTATATTCGTGAATTCATCCGCAAATCACGTGCCGCTATTGCACCTGGAATAAATAGAAAATCCTACAAGTTATATAAGAATTGTCCAAAGGCCCTCAATCAACTCACCTCCTCCAGCGGACATGGAAACAAGGTTTTGTACCACAAGAATGGGGCACCATTTGGATACTTAAGGAAACGAATGCAAAAGGCATTGCAAATTTCCGCCCTATTTACTTCTTAAATGTAGAAGGAAAATATTTTGGAGGGTCTCTGCCCGTCGTATGACGCATTTCCTGCTCGTTAACCATTGCGTAAATACAGCTGTCCAGAAGGCTGTGATACCAGGCTTCCACGGCTGTCTGAAGCATTCATAAATGATTTGGGACTCAACCTTATGAGCCAAACAAAATAAAACTGAGCTTCATGTAATTTTGCTTGATCCCTCGAATATGTATGGATCAGTCCCTCGAGAGCTAATTCGAATGTCCCTAAAATTTTTCAGTTTCTATAGCAAGGTTGGGGAAATTATAATGGAATATTTCAGAGAAGCGTTTATGCAATTCACCGTTGGTAACTACACTACACAGTGACAAGCATTACGGGGTACATCGAACACAACAAAGGGAGTGATGACTAAGGAACAAATAGTCCTTCCTCATCCCAGAACTATCATAGATGAGATCACCATTCTGGTCACGTCTAAGGTCGGTGCCGATGAACTGCTGCAGCGCTACAATAAGCTCTTCATGTGGGCTAGAATGAAAGCTAAACCCAAGAAAAGTCAGAGCTTATCATTACACAGAGATTCTGTCAGGCAGATCCACTTCTGCATTGGAGGTGACATGATGCCGACAACCAAAGAGAAGCCAGTGAAGAGCCTCGGACGGCTGTATGAAATTCCACTGACTGATCGACATCGAGGTAATGAGTTACAGAAAGTGGCCCTAGATGGACTTGAATCCATGGACATAACCCATCTACCCGGCAAACTGAAGGCTTGATGCTACCAACATTGTTTGCTGCCCCGGCTTCTGTAGCCGTTGCTGGTGTATGATATTACTGTGTCTCGCATTTAGAAGACGCAACAGTGTATCAACAAATACCTGCGCAAGTGGCTTGGAGTTCTCCCTGATTCTCCTCTATGGGACCCTCTACCAATGCTGGAAACTTGCAACTTCCCATCTCGTCATTGGTACAGGAGTTCAAGGTCAGGAAGGTATGAGGATTAAGGGACTCGGCTGAGTTCGTCCGCAGGTTACGGACAGATATCAAAACTGGTACCAAATGGTCGGCAGTAGAAGCCACCCATGAAACTGAATTCAGCCTGCGAACCGAAAAGATAATTGGGATGACCCAAACCAATCGAACTGACCTGGGTAGCACAAGCAACCAGTTTTTTCTCCAAACTGGGTCCAAAGAGAAAAGATTGAAGAAATAAGGAATTTCGAGAAAGAGCAACGAACAGCTACTGCTGTTTCTCATTCCAAACAATGTTCTTGGACTGCATGGAGTGATATTGATCGATAAACTACATCCAACAGCGCGTCCTGGGTATGACGATAAACTACGTCCAATAGCAAGGCCTCTGATCAGGAGGTTTTGAGGAGCGTGGAACCACCTCTTAATTGCTGGTGTTCCCAGGTCCACCTTGGCCCGGGTGATAGCACCTGTTAGGATCACAGCTATGAGCAAATAGTTAACCCTCAAACTGGGGTAAAATCACTATGAAAGTGTAAAAATAGGTTTTAATACCAGAAATACTGTGTAAAAAATTATTACCAGCAATAATTTTTTAAAGAAAAATTATTACCAGCAATGCATTATTACCAGCAATGCATATTTTTTAAATATTACCAGCTATACATTTTTGAAAAAAACTTACCAGCAATAAATTTTTGAAGAAAAAAATATTACGAGCAATAAAAATTGTTGGTATTAAATAAACCATTGAGGTTGATATGCTGCAAAACAAACCAAACCTAACAAGAAACACAGTGGAGTAATAGATGGCGGGTCGGATTGATAAATTCCAGCAAAGTTTGTTACTGTTGTGTAGAAAGACTGACTAGCCTTTTAACCTATTCATGAAACATGGACTCGTCCATCTGCTGAGTAGAACGTCTGCTCATGGAACAGTGACAAAAAGTAAGTCGCAAAGGCGTAGCGCTTTCCAGTCGTACGCTTGTTACGCTGAAGTACTGTATTCTCAAACCACGTTATGTGATTAAACCCTGCTTCACTCAACCTTTTGTTATCAGTGTTTTCCTTACAGTCTTACTAACTAGCAACTATAAGCGTTACATGAACTTTATAACAAGCACATTCACTTACGTGCAAGTAACCTTGGGAACGGTATGGATCCATTTATCCCACCCCAGTTTTTAAGTAAATAGCAGGACAGATAGGATCCCATAGCTTTGGATGACAACTAGTCTCGGAGAAGTACAATTCTGAATTCAAAACCTCCATCTGTGTATTAAATATCTTAACTAACACATAATTGGCCAAGTGTAGCGAGTACGGCTACACCCCTGAAGACATGCTCAATCGAGGAGAACTTCCTCCGACGAATGAGAAGACTCTGGATCTTAATATAGATTTGATACAATGAGCTTTCATCCCTGGTACCTAACAGGTTAGTGATGCAGATTTTTGCATATATCTTACGGAAAGTGATCAGTCAAGACTAGGTTCACCATTTGACAGTAATCAGATCACAGTTGACGATAAATGGAAAATGTATACATATACTCCAATAGTTCATCGCACCGAACTATGCGGGCAAATGTATAACGGTCTCGAGGATCTCATCAGTCGGGAGTTGAACCAAGATACGTTAGGTAACTACAAAGAAGATCGCATCAGTGGAGTGTTCAACCAAGAAATGGTAGGTAACTATGGCGAGAATCTCACCAGTGGGGAGTTCAACCAAGATACGGTAGGTAACTACAGCGAGTTTCAACCGACTGCAGATTAATCTGCGCATGTAACTGAATTACTATCAGTATATCTAGGACAGTGATAATATCGCATCACTGAGCGATGGGCTTCCTAGACTGGTCATATTCTTTCATTATCTTAGTGAATTTATTGCCTTGCTTGGGATGAAATGGTATCAAAAAAAATAAGAATACCTATCTCGTGTTTAATTTTAGATATATTTTGCATAACGATATCTATATCACATTTAATTATAACTATTTATCTATAAACTTTATATCAATGGCTAGATGAATAAAAATAATTGCATAGAAGTATGACTACACCTTTTATCCAATGATGTTCAATCTGTAAAAGGCCCAAGAGCCACTCGGGATAAAGTGTTACAGTGTAAAAGCCTCAGCTTATGTGGATAAATAACGGTTAACTCTAGACATGAACAAGTTAAGGCTGTCGTGATCGAGGAAGCATGCCCTTGGGAGTCGGTTTCTCTATACAACAGTTCGTCTGAACTAAAATCACTGTGTTCATCTCTTGTATACGCTAGTTATATATTTTGTATTATGATGTCTATATCATATATAACGATGTCTACAAAATGTATAACAATGGCTATATCTCGTATAACGTTGACTGTATATAAAATCGCAGTATCTATTGCATACACTATTTTGTATTTTGTCCAACAAGGTGTATAATTTGAATAACAACGGCCATGACATGTTTAGTAATGATTTTTGTTCATATAACAATGCTTACTTCAGATTCCAATTCAGCTGATAACACTGTAACATGATTTTTGTCATTGGGTAGCAACTTTTATTTTCTGTTTGCTATTTACACCTAGAAAGTATGAAAAATGGCTAATATTTCCTTCAAACTTTGCTATTGTGACTAGGAGAATGATATTTCTGAAATTTACTTATTCCCATTGGGAAAAACGGCGAATTTTCAGTATTCTTGTTCACAAAATGTAGGAACAAAACGACATATGATTCAAAAGTAGCATTTATTTATTCTAGGATTACACAAGATGTGACTAGTTTTTTGCAATTTACGCTTATACTGTAAATTACTTTCACGAATCAGCCCAAAATATAGTATTTCATCATGTTTTCGTTATACGATACTTGGTAGCAGTTTTCAAAATTTAGTATATCCTGATGGAAACGCTATCCTTGCTCTTCTGAATACGTTCACATGTTTTTGAATTTATCAAGATGAGCATCAAGGATATGGACTTTGAAAGACATCCTGTAGTCCATTTTGCCGTAGTTTTTCACTTCAACAAGATTCACCTAGTTTTCGTCCTTGTAATTCCCAAGGAACCTCCAACCTTCTGCGACAAAGCTGTTCCACATTGCTTTCTCCGTCCTAGTGAGCTTCTTGGAAAATTCCTCGCACTCTATGATCTTCGTCATTTGTAGCCCGACGAAGAGACTGTCTTTGACTTTTGCCGCAAACAACTCAAAGAATAAGTTCTGAAGGTACATTAAAACTGCAGACTCCTTATCTAAAACTGTGAAAGAATGTTTCATAAGGGTCATTTTTAAATGCAGTGGAGGAAACAATACTTTCCGGGGTTCCAATAGTGGCTCCCATTTGACGATTTTTCTCCACATAGTGAATTCGGTCCGCTGTGATAGTGTGTCCCGGTATCCCTGCTGTCCCAAAGGTAACACGGAAACTTGGTAAATCTGCCTTAGAAATCCATACGGAAGACCACCATTTTGATATCTCCTTTAACCTCCCAACCGTACTCTTCATATTTCAAAGCATCTAGAAATATCTTGACACTTTATTCATCTTTAAGCTGCTCCGAGTGAGTCAAGGAAAGAGATGGATACATATTCATGTTATGAAGCCACACAGCTTTGAGGTTCCTGGATAAGCTGTGGATAAAGAGCCCCTACTCGCTGGGGGTGACAGGTGATTCCAAGTGCCTCGAACAGACCGATCACATTGTAACAGAAGCAAAAGCCATTTTGACGGATGAAAAAACTTAAAAAACACTGATGACACTTTCTCTGACCTGCGACTTGCACACGTTCATCTAATAAATTCCATTACTTAAGTCTCAACATCAAAAGCTAAACACTGGACATTGTGATATCTTAAAACTTATTTTATGATCTTTGACCAGATCGTTGATGTATTTTTGGTTGGAGTAGTATGGGTTTCTCTCCTTAGTTTCGCCTCTGTAATCTGGATCAATGACTTCATTCTCATCTGAAATGCTGTTCTCTTCTAAAGACAGCTGATTTGTCTTTGGATGAAAGGGTGCAGGAAGCTCAGGGCGATGGGTGATAAAAAATCTGGATATATGATAGCTAACGCATTTTTGCCAGCCTCAGTGGTCATTTGGTTTCTTCTAAATTCATGAGATTGTGAATTTCATGGCTCTATTTTCCCCTCTGTCCAGATCACAAAACAAAGTTTGAATGGAACATAAGTCATTTCCTTTACTTTCTAGACAGAAGTAATTAGGAAATAACATTTGCTGTCCAGAAACAAAAAAAAATGTCAATTTTTTCTTACAAAATTTTTTCTTTCTAAAATTCAATTATAATCGAATATTGGGGTACGGATATATTGATTCACTTTTTTAGCACTTCAAAGTGGGGTAATGGTATGAAAGCTTTTCTCACTAAATCCCTTACGACTGTGTAGTGTTCTGTTCTAACTGAGTGCTCCATACTTCCGGTCTTGTGTCACAACTAAGCCATGCTTAGTAAATCACAATTGATTCACATTCGTACGTCGGTACATCAATAAGTCTATAACCTTTATTTATTTTACACATCAAATCTTCTCTCATTGTTAATGTGCATAATGCACAGTGATAAACATTCATCGGATATATCGAACATTATACAGTGAATATTCCAGATCCAGATTTAACTTATAACCACAGGCCAGCACACAAATATAAAGATTCATTTTCATACAAGGGTAATATCAATAAATCCAAAGCCTAATTATGAAAAAGTAATTTATTTTACACAACAATTTTTTCAACATGAACCGTCTTACTTGTTAATGCACTTGATTCAGTGATTAATATAATAAGAGATCGAGCATTATACAGTGAATATTTTAGATCAAAACTCAATTTATTGACTACTTTTACTGTTGTCTATTTGTTGATTGATTAGTCATGCTCTCATTCATTTAATTCATCAGAAAAGATTAATGTCAAAATGTCATGTCTAATCGGATTGGTTAGAAAAGATTAAAATAACAATATAATTCTAATTTGATTGGTTAGGAAAGATGAATATCCGAATTTCATATCTAATTTGATTTGTCAGAAATTATAAATATCAGAATCTCATGTCTAACTTGATTGGCTAGGGAAGATGAATATCAGAATGTCATGTCTAATTTGGTTGGTCAGAAAAGCTGAATATCAGAATATTATATCTGGTTATTTTATGTTCTGGGTCACATCTTTGTTGCAATTTAGCTTCATGGTAAAGAAATAGGACAAGGATGTCCTTGATACATTAGACAGAATGAAAAAGTAGTAGATTAACTTTTCTGATGCAGTCATTGTAAACAAATGTTTATGCTATTATACAAAAACAGCCTTTACCTGTATATAAATACAGATAGAGATTTTTTTTTTAACATTTCAGTGAAAATAGTTTTCCCTCTGGCTTTTTATGTCACTAAATTAATTTTTGGTTGTTTACTGCTCAAATATAAATTTAGCCAACTGAATTCACAGCGGTAACAGAATATATATAACCCAATAATGCCTATTGAAAAATCCAGGATTAATTATAAAAATTATATTCTTTCACACTGACTAACCCCTTGTATTTTAGTGTCATGCTTGGGGCGTAATGATTAAAATAACTAGCGTAACATTTCTATATTATAGGCTTATAAAAACGGTATTAATTATAGGTTTATAAAACATCCGGCATTAACTGTGGGTTTTTAAAATAAAATCCAATATTAACTATAGGTTTCTAAAACATCTGGTATAGGTGAGCATTAATAGGTAATGTTTTGGTAATTAACTGTTTTCTGTTTGGAAAATGGAACCAGAAAGCAGAGTTCAAATTCAGACCCAGTAGCATTCACTTTCACACCAATATGCCGTCGGGGAAAAGATGAATCTATCTCTTCTCCTTCCAGCTCTGGGTCAAATAGTGCATGTAACCTGGGCTCTCCGGCCCTGGGTGATAACCAATCTGAGAAGAAAAATAGTAAATTTTAAATCATGGAGAAGGCAACAGGAAATCATTCCATTATTTTGCCCAAGAAGGCGTAGTTTAGGAAACCTAAAATTGACATTGAGGTGAAGACTAGGTTAGATAAATGGTTTAACAATACATAAGAATCAGCAATATTTTTGGTCCTAACCTGGCATCTCAGCTTACGTGATTTTTCCAATTGCTGTAATGTAGCTTCCCTGTGCCTTTTCTATAAATATTTTCATTGTAATAGTTCTGATGAACTTCCCTTTAAGATACCTAGACGTTATGAATTTAAGCGCAGTACTAGATTGGCGGCTAGGTTTCATCATTTTACTGTAAGCTACGAAATAAATGGTAGTCTGAAGGAGCAAGATCGGGAGAATAAAGTGGATGAGGAATTTTCTCTCAACCAAGTTCTTCGATCTTTTGTGACTTGATTCTTGCTGTGTGGGGTCGCACATTGTTCTGATGAAACATCACCCTTTTTCGATTCACTAGAGCAGGTCTTTTTTTTTCTTCAAAGCTTGGTTCAAACGCTCTAATTGCTGACAGTATATTTGAGCATTAATTGTTGCATTAGGTGGTAAGAATTCAAAGTGGATTATTCCTTGGCGATCCCACCAGATTGAAAGAAGAACCTTTTGCCTATGAAGTTCCCTTCTCAGCTGTGGCTGGGGTCCTTCCCCTTTACCAAGCCACTGTCTACGACGCTTAACATTTCGATAAACATTTTTCGTCGCCAGTCACAAGTCTATCCAAAAAGGTGAAACAAGTTGGCGAAATGGAGAGAAGAGCAGATGTCAACTCGGGATTTGAGGTTGTTTTCAGACAATTCATGAGGCACCCATTTTCCAAGTTTAGGAACTTTTCCAAGTTGTTGAAGATGACGATGAACAGTTGTATGGTTTGAACTGAGAACCACTGCCAATTCCTCAACTGATAAAGCAGGATTTTCTTCAAGGACTGCTTCAAGAAGCTTTTCATCAAACTCAACTGGACGTCCGGTTCGATCTTCATCTTCAAGGGTGAAATTTCCATCTCTGAATTTTGCAAACCATCTTCTGCAAGTTCTTTCATTCACACATTCCTCTCCATAAACTGAGTGAATGTTTCTAGCCGCTTCAGCTGCTGAGTTTCTTTCTTGAACTCATAAAGCATTATGTGCCTCAAATGATTCTTGGGTAATTCCATGTTAGCAGGGTTTTAATCAAACAAAATATAATTTTATTGTTCTCTGAAATAAAATTTGATCAGTTTAAATGCATCTAAACATAAAAATAATGTTCAGCTCCATTAGACATTATAAAATACTCTTTAAATTTCGTTCATTTTAACAAAAAGTTAAAATTCGGACAGAACTTATGGGATGACCTGATATATATATATAGTGAGGAGAAAGAAATACTTTTTCACCCATTAAAATGGATAAATGGTATTTTATTTCTATTAAATCAAAGTTTTTTTTCTGTTTTCTATACATATTTCGTTATTTTGCCTCTGTGTACAGTTAATTATATGAAAAGTATGTTTATTCATTAGTTGGAAATACAATAAATTAAAAATTTCTTTATCAACGAATATTTTTCCCCACTGTGTGTATGATAAGTGTATATATATATATATATATATATATATATATATATATATATATATATATATATATATCTTATATTTTATGCAACTAAACCGCTCAATATTACAGATAGAGCTAACATATTTAGTTGGATTGATGTGAGTTTGTGACTCTGTGTTTCACGCTTTCAGACAAACTGATTGATTTTTGGAAATTTTGACCCTATAAACATGAAAAGGAAACCTCTAATACCATAACGCCAACAATTACTCTCAAGTTCAAGCTACCATTATAATAATTGCATTTATTGTTATTATCATGCCACCACCATTACTAATCACTTCTATCACTTTACAATAACTTTTCTACTACAAAAATTTTCAAATCAACAATTTGTGAACCATTATTACCACATCATCAAATTACTATTGCCATATTAGTCCGCAATCACCATTTAAACGTAAATTATAAACGTAAATTCTCTCTCCTCCAGCAAAATTAATACCACCGCATAAAAACTAATAAGGATTACAAATTTGAATTTCCGCCATTTACATATGCGCAATCACTAAAAACAAGCAAATAATCGGCTTTAAAATAATAACAAAACAGCCTTAAAAAATTAAGAATAATAGCAATTTTTACCCATCATACTTTTACACAGACCCCATCATACGTATATATGTGCGTGCGAGGAAGTATTATTCAGCGGAAAAATAGAAAAACGGTCTGCGTGTTGACATCGCTACATTCAGGAAAATTATTTGCTACACAATCCATCATTGAATTCAGCAATCAAATGCGTACGTATGTACACAACAGCACACATATACATATATATGCCAAGTCCCATACTGTCCCAATATGTTTATGTTTGTGCGAGCTCCTGTGGGCGAGCACGTGTGTATCTGTGTCTGCGTGCCTCAATGGGTGTACGGGCGTGTATGTATGTTTGCGTAAGTATGAGTGGCGTCACGACGACAATTTTTCCTCCTACTTCCATAAAAACACCAATACACGCAGCCCTACATAAATCAAAATTTCAAAAAATTAATCATTTTTTTCAGACGATTGCAAATAGCGTGAAACCCAGGTTCACAAACTCACATCAATCTAACTAAATATTTTAGCTCTATCACTGATATTGAGCGCTTTCCAATAAGTACCGCGCATGTATAATATATAAATAATATATATTGTGACGGTTACACACCTGGCCCAGTGTCGGATCCTTTGGTTACGGCGCCAACGGTGACGTCGCTCCTCCTGGTCGCTCCTCCTGGGTCCAAGCGTGCTGCTCCAACCCTTTGGTCAGATGATCACCAGCCTCGCCTTTTCCCGACTCGCTTCAATACCTGGTCACTAAAGCAACTATACCGATCTCCGGTCTGTCTACCCACGCTGTGTTTAGATCTTAGACAGACGGGACCAGCAGGGATCGGGGCCGATACAAGTT
Organism: Acanthosepion pharaonis; assembly: GCA_903632075.3. Classification (NCBI taxonomy): domain Eukaryota; kingdom Metazoa; phylum Mollusca; class Cephalopoda; order Sepiida; family Sepiidae; genus Acanthosepion; species Acanthosepion pharaonis. The sequence continues at coordinate 392,183 of CAHIKZ030001283.1, forward strand.
GAGTCCGACGGGGTGGCAAAACACAAATAAAAAAAAAAACTCACGACACCAAACAAAATTGCTGATAAAAAAGGGTAACAACCTTTTATATCTTAAAGTCCGTTACATAAAACAAAATTGTTCTCATTTCCCGACCCGCTCTGTGGACTATGGCACCAAGCTTCTATCACACAATAGAAAAATGTCGAATTACCTACTTTCTAGAATCATGTATGTATGTCGGAGTGTGGTTCAGTTCGACACTGGGGCTAATTTCTATCGATCATTCGCAGTTGATTCTTCTCTCCGACTTGAGTTGTATTTCTTCTTCTTCGTCTGCTTGGGCTGGTAGTTTTCCTGTTTCAACTTGGTGGAAGATTTCTTGTTTCAACTTAGTGGAAGATTTCTTGTTTCAACTTAATTTTAGCTTGCAACTCTCTGTCGTCTGAGGTGGTCTCTTCTCACTGCCGTCCGGAGCTGAACTTTAACTTCTCATCGACTTTCGGCTTGTCTGCAGCTCCAATTCTTCTCAGGCTTTCAGGCAATCTTCTTCTTCATCTACTTGGGCTGGAAGTTCTTCTTGTCTGAGGGTTCTTTTCATTCGCTGCCGTCCGGGGATGAACTCTAAAGTTCGTCGACTTTCGGCTTGTCTGCATCTCCAATTCTTCTCAGGCTTTCAGGCAATCTTCTTCTTCATCTACTTGGGCTGGAAGTTCTTCTTGTCTGAGGGTTCTTTTGCCCGCAAAGGGGTGAGTGAATCGGGCCTGATGGCCGCGTTCAGGCTCTATCCCTGCCCGCGGTCCAATTTCTCAACTCAACTGCAACTCCAACTCAACTGATTTCTGTCGACTGGGGTCCTGCTTATATTGACGCCGCAACAAACTGGGGTGGGTCTGTCGGCGTCAGGGTTTTCTCGATAATTCCAAAAACTGCATTAATTCTGTCTTCTCTATTATCGCTATTGTTTTCGCCCCTACTTCCTCGCAGTACCTTTGGTGGGGCGGCGCACATCCATCTCTCTTAGTCTCTCGTATGTCAGGTGACCGCTTTTCAACCAATCGTTCCTGATCGAGCATTTCTTTCCCTTTTCTTCCGCAGGTCACGTGATCGTATTCGACCAATTGTTATTGATCGAACATTTCTTTCCCTTTTCTTCCGCAGGTCACGTGATCGTATTCGACCAATTGTTATTGATCGAACATCCTCTCCCCTCTGTTTGCGGGCGTGGTTACATCGTTCTTGTTTAAAAAAAAAAAAAAACAAAATCCAATTTTGCCTTTTTTTTTGCACGTACAAAAAATGACAATCTTTGGCTTTTCTCTCACCTGGACTTTGTCAAACAGCCCGCTGCTAATTAGTCTTGACTTTAGAAAGGATTTTTTCCGCCTTCTTGGCGCCCTCTGTGAGCCAAAAGCAATTGTCCCTCTTTTTTACCTCTTTGTTTTTCCTGATAGTCGAAAATCTTAATTATCTACATTGAAATCAGAAAACTTTATTAACGTGGGTGTCCAATTCTTAACAGGTCTGTATATCGTTCCACCGGTCACTCCCCTCAACCAAAAGACATTTTTTTTCTCTGATTAAGATTGTTTCATTGTTCCCAAAATTTCTCTTTATCCAAATTGATAAGGTGTCTTTCCATGCAAAAAAGTAGGCTAGGTGCTTTGACCGATATCTGGCTTCCATCAAGCGGCCCGTTTTGATATCATGTCTTTTTCCCTTTCTTTCTTCTTATTATTTATAATTCTATTCTTCCAATTGTCTTTCGAAAATCGGCCAAGACGCTTTGACCTAAATCTCTTTCTGACTCCTATCTCCTTTCAATTGGGTTTGCATCATTCAACTCTTTTTTCTTCTTCTTTTTTTTTTTTTTTTTTTTCTTTCCTTCTTCTTCCCTTAAGATCGTCTAGTACAATCTTAGTGAATTATTTTCAACTCAGTTATTTTCCGTTTTTAAAAAAAAATCAACAACCTGTTTAGTAACCGAGTAAGAAAAAATTAAATCATATTTCTATGAATATTTCTAATAATGCAAGGTGCCACAATATAAAAATTGCATATATATATATTTATATTTATATGCACACGCATTACATAGATAGTCACGATTTACAATAAATTTCTTTCATCTTCCCTACTTGGTTTTTAAGCTGTTCTCGTCTTTCTGTCTTTTTATATTTGTAAAAAAAAAAACGTTACTTCCTTAAAATTTACTATTATGTCCTAGTTTTTCAATGGCTTTTATTTGTTTTTAATGGATCATTATGCCATAGACCAACCCAGCTTCGATATTTTACAGCGAACCACATTTTATAGCAAAATCGCTTCCTTCAAAATCAACATAGCATTATGTGTTACCAAAATGCACCTGGGTCTCTATGTCCCACAGATCACCAATGCAAATTCTCAGTAAGCAGCATAGTAAGCTAGGTGCCTGTGTGAAGTAGGGATCTAGGTGCCTGTCTGAAGTAGGGATCTAGCGCCTGTGTGTCAGTCAGTTACGTGGCATGCGTGATACACGCTTTCGATACATGACTGACGAGGCAGATTTTTTCCCGCAGTAGGTTACCATTTCTTTCTGCTGTAGACCAGTTGCCATCCAAGGCTATAGAATCCAGTCTGTCCTGCTATTTACCCATAGCTGTGGGGGAGAGAAGAGGATTCATACCTCTCGTATGGGTATTAGCACTTAAGTGAATGTAACAGATGCCTGTGTGTACATAGGATATAATTTCTGCGCTTTGATATAAACGGTTCGGGAGGTTTATCGAAAATTTCTTATTATTGGAAAATAGTTCTCCTCGGATGTACAAATATCATTAATAGTAGCAAATGTATTAAATATGCAACTAATCTCTCATACACTTGTAACATCTCTTCACAAAATGTAAGCTCTCCAGGCTTGACAGAATTGAAAAACGATTACGCGCTCTTGTGGGTGATGAATTATTTTCCAACCTGTATTCCGTATTCCACACGCGAAACGTTGCTAGCCTCTCCTCTACTCTATCGCTACTCTACCGGTTTTTGTTTCCCTGCCACACACAACCTTCAAGAATGTAAATGCTACGCCAATCGCCAAATCCTTTCTTCATGAAATCTGTCCTTTTATTGTCCTTTCTTCTCACTAATCTTCTTGGCCTCTTTCACTTCCAGCAGCCCCTGCATTGAATATTGCTGCCATATCTGGTCTGCTGCTTCTACTATATATCTTGACAAAATCCAGAGAAGGGTCTGTAATGTAATAGACCCTGACCTGGTATCTCGACTTCAGTCACTTGCCCATCGCCGTGATGTGGCTTCTCGCTGTCTTTTCTACAAATATGTCCACGATAATTATTCTGATGAGCTTTTATCCTTGGTACCTCGACTACATGAATTCAAGCGTACTACTTCATTGAAAACAAGGTGTTACCGTTTTAATGTTGAACTAGCTAGATGCAACCGTATCTTCTGTTTTAATAGTTTCTTTCCTCGCTTGTGGAACTCTCCTGCGGTTTCTCGTCGTCTCCTGTCTTTCTGAATCTTGTTCTTCTAATGTTCTTTCTCCTCACTAAAATCTTTTCATTTTCTTTCACTCCAAGTAACCTCTTGCGTCTTGGTGGCATTATCGCCTTGTTTGGAGAGAAATGATAAAAAATACTCCCTCCCTCCCTCCAAAAAGACCCCAAAATAACAATGTTTACATTCCTCTTTGTTTCCTTAAAATTCGAGCGTTACATATATTCGATTCCTGCCGAATCGCGCAAACACTTTTCATGTTCATGACTAAGTGTTCTAAAATATTCTAGGTGAAAATAAATAGATATACTTTTTAATAAATACACGTGTATCCATTAAAAATAGAGTTTAAAGTGAATTATATATATATATATTCTTCTATCATTCTGAGCGAAAGACGCAAGCCTAACAAAGAGACACACGCACATATCATTCATCCTGTTCCGAAGAAGCCTGGTAAGGCGAAACGCTTAGTCAATAAAACAGTTCTCCAAAATTTGTTTGATTCAAAGAAGGGTTTGCATTGTTATAGGTCCTGACTTGGCATCTCGAATTCAGTCACTTTCCCAACCCCGTGACGAGGCTTCTCTCGTATAAATATTGTTATGCCAATTCTAATAAGCTTTCATCCTTAATACAACGACCACCTGAAATTAAGCAATTAGTTTCATCGTACAAGTGTTGAATTAGCTAGGTGCAACCGTAAGTTCTATTCTAATAGTTTCTTCTCTCACCTGTGAAACTCTCTTCCGGTTTCTTGCTTCCCTGACATCTATAATCTTCAAAAATGTAAATGCTACGCCAGTCGCCATCTCCTGTCTTCCTGAATCCTGTTCTTTTTATGTTCTTTCTCATCACTAAAATCTTTTCATTTTCTTTCACACCCAGTAAGTCTTAGAGATTTTTTAAAAAATGATGGCAAATGTTCTGAGTTACATTCCTTATTACCACCAGCTCAGGTTTTCACAGCCATAAGCCGCAGTGCCATATTTAGTGTGACAAATCATCCCCATTCCCTTCGTATTCCATTAGTAATGAGGAAGTTCCACTCAGACAGCGTCTTCCCCAGAATTGTTACTTTGTGGATCAGACTCCGAGAGGGTGCTTCCCGGACCGCTACAATCTTAACTTCTTCAAGTCTAGGGTCGACCATTTTCTGTCCTATATATCATCATACTATACAACTCCTGTTTCATTCTCTCCTCTCCCACTTAGTAACCCTCTACCTTGAGTGGCTCTTAGGTCTTGAATTCGATGAACAAAATTTTAAAAAAAGAAAAAGTACATGTATAATAAATAACACGCGTATATAGAATTGTTATTTATATTCTCGTTGTGAAACTTGAGTTATTGCGTCTTTTTTTTTTTTTTTTACAATGATGTTTCAAATAGCAGGACCGACATACCAACAACGATGTCCTCAATTGCTTGTAAATGCCGAGAATTGAAACTCCCTTCCTCAAGAATCGCCTCAGGTGGTCAGTACATGTCACTGGAATGGACTCTTCAAGACTCCCTCGGACCAATGCTTTACAGCGACCTCGTTAAAGATAAACTACATCGCAGAGCCACATAGACGCAGATTCAAAAATCAACTTCGCTTCTTGAAGCCGGAATAAAGCTTAACACTTGAGAAACAGAAGCCGCTGAATGTCCATCTCGGTGAATAGTGATTCATTTGGGGTTGTTCGTCGAGAGGGGAGAGACTGAAGCGAAATTAAAAATGAGGCAAGCGAAGGCCCAGCTGCTCCAGTCAAGACCATTACCCACCCTACCATGAGATCAGTTCCTGAAACTGTTCCATTCCCAACTTGGTCAGGTCGGGTAGAAACACCGTGGAGGCACCAGATGAACCGAACTCCGTTACGAATCGGGCCGATGACGACGTTTACCCTGTAAAAGTACCAAGAGCCACTCAAGGTAGAGGGTTACAGAACAAGATGCACAGTTTATGGGGATATGTGGGAAAGATAACGGTTAACCTTAGACTTGAACAGGCGAAGATTGTAGTATTCAGGAAGCATCCTCTTTAGTGTCGGTTCTACAAAGCAACAGATTGTAGGAAGAAGCTGCACAAGTGGGATATATATATATATATATATATATATATATATATATATATATATATATATATATATAGAGAGAGAGAGAGAGAGAGAATTTTTACGAGCGCGTCAATAACGGCAAACGCGTTCAGGAACTTTCATTACGGACAGAAGCTGCAAAGAGGAACAATCGTTTTATTTATTTCATTAAGAATTTGCAAAGAGGAACGATCAATTTTTTTTTTTTTTTTTCATACCCTGCCTGGTGGCAAATGCTGTTGGTGGCGCCTGGGGGGGCGGTCCCGCCATAGTCACCGAAACCGTGAGATCACCCTGGTCGGCGGCTGATGAAGTCAGGGTATCGCACGTGCTAACACACGTTGTATGTTATATATATATATATATATATATATATATATATATATATATATATATATATATATATATATATATATATATATATATATCCTTATATCCTAATAGAAAGGAAATGAGGGTGGTTCGTTGCAATGTGCGTGACATAGCGAGTCTTATCCGTTAAGGTTAGAACTGGTAGAACTGTAATGTATTGTGTCTGAACACTTTATATTGAAAAAGCGATAGAACAGCAAGAGACTTGCGATGTTTCGTCTGTGTGTTAAGGATAGAAAATAATTCATCGTTCACAAAGACGCGGGAACGTTTTTGGACTCTATATTTTTGGACTGGAAAGTGAAGATTGTGCAGCTCCTGACTATATATGGCAACAGTATTCCATTTTGGCTCTTATAAAGGTAGAGGATAGCAGGAATCAGGTACTTATTGGAACGGTACAGGGAACTGGCCATTTTCCAATATCTTTAACGATGGATACTATGTACAAGTTTTATTTGAGGTCTGTGTTTAGTTTGTCCCAATAAATGCTCAAATCATAGGGACCTCCTTGAAAGAACACCCGTTCATCATAATGGATGACCATTTAGGGTCCACTCGATGATGATGGAACATTACTAGTTTGGTTTTCAAAACCTTAATACGGTCCACTTTAAAAAGGGCTAACTGTTACTTCTGATCTAAGCAAATGGAATCGACCCTAAATTAAATAACTTCGGTATTGGATAGAAATATAATTCTACATGATCTTGACCGGCAGGACAATTCAGAGTATCAAGACATACCAATTGCAGAAAGTACTGCAGTCAAAAAAAGAAAGGCATGGAATAAAACAACGCCAACTAGCAGCCTGTTGTCAACATTAAAAAATGCCTGTTAAGTATCTCTGATGAAGTGATGCTGAACAAACCATAGAAATTCACTTTTGAACAGACTGATCGGTTTGAACTCTCTTCCTACGGGGAGGTAAAACCGGCCCTGAACCCGTTTATACGGGTTCAAATGGGCTATTTTTTGGCCGAGCCTAATGGCTCGGGAATGCCCACGTTAAAAAGGCCTTGTGCCACATGACACCCTCGTGGGGGGGGGGTGACTCAATATCGTGATGCTGAACAAACCTTAGAAATTGGCAACCACCGTCAAGCGAGTCACTAAAAACTAAGGTTGATGATCTGAGATGGAAAGTGAGGCAGGAACTAGAAAAGCTTGCAAACTTGAATCACAAAAGGCTGATATTATCAAGATGTCACCTCCTTGACAAAATAAATCAAATGTAAAGAAATTCCAACTTGGGCCTCAAGGTCGAAACGCTTACGGCTAAACCGCTGGACCACGGGCCCATACGATTCAAGAATACAGTTGCAAAATGTATGAAATAACGAAAAGTATATTAAAGATTACTATTTATTTAAGTAATAATTGAAAATTTCAGGGAGCCTACGATTCTAGGACACCCTTCGTTGCCATATTGTTCTTCGGAGAGTACTTGGAAAAGTAACAGAATGGATAATGACAGGACCTCTTGCTGGAAAGGACTATCATTCAAATCTTTTCTTAAGTTATATTACTTCTCCAATTCCTAGCTACTGACACAAGCAAACACATTTGGACTCCTGTGTCTTTTCAAATCAATAAAACTTTTTAAATTCCTTGATTTGCACACTATACTCGCCGCACCCTGTGACCCAGTGCTTCGCATCCTACTAAGTTTATACAGCAATGAAATGTAGCTACGTTGTTCACGAGAAATCACTTTTCAAAGTGGGTAATTACTCGATGTCCCTCACCGAAAATGCCTGAAACTCAAATCTTTTCTTGAGCCTTTTCACTCCTTCAGTTACCGGCTCATGATACATGCAAATTAGTCTCTGATGTCATTTCAAAACAATCATCTTCTTCTATATGACGTTTCCCTTTAGGACATGGATGATAATAGCTCTCCACAACTTCTTATCCTTTGTAGCTCTTAGTAATTTTTGTCATTTTACTATCCTTCTCACAACTTGTTCTGCCATCCATTTACACAATCTGGCTAGATGCGCTGTTTCCTCACTGTATTTTCTACCTCGGTATGCCTTATGAGTTTCAAATTTTCCAAGTCTTCTTTCCTCGTTATGTGTCGTAGACATTTCAACTGTTTCTTACTGATTCTATGCATAAGCATGCTTTTTGTTACTCACATATTCCGTTTCGAGTATCCTCTGCATCCTTCTATAGAATCTTTGTTGCCTCTATTCTCTTTCTCGCCTGTGAGAAAATTGTTCACCATTCATTACCACAGAGAGGAACTAATATTACGTAACAAGTGAGCACTCTTTTCTTTGTTTCTAATAAAATGTTCTTGTTTGTTCATGCGTTTGGTATTTCAATGCATCTTCCAATTTCGATGTCATATTTTTGTCCGCTGTTAAAATACATCCCAGATATTTAAATTTCTGTGCGTAGTTGCTTCTAACGTTTCCAGTTTGTAGCTTGCATCTTACAGTTTCCCATTTTGCTAACGACCATACATTGCGTCTTTTTTATATTTGATTTGAGTCCTTTCATTTCACTTTCTTTTACAACCTATTATTGGAGTTCCCATTGTTATCATTCTGTGTTTGTCATCAATACGGCATCATCTGTGTATGTTAAGATTGTATTTACCAATACGTGTACTTCTTCTTCTTCTTCTTCATAATGTTAAGTATAAGTGTCCATTTTGTTTCCATTTTAATATTGTATCTATCAATATGTGTACTTCTTCTTCTTCTTCTTCTTCTTCTTCTTCTTCTTCTTCTATGTGCCGTGTTCCTTCAAGACGTTGAGGTTCATGGCTCCCCAAAATGCCTTGTGTTTTGTACGTCTTAATAAATTTTTGTCTTTTTACTATCTCTTCCTAAACCCTATTCTTTCATTCATTTACTCAAGCTCGCTAAGTAGTTTTTTGTGTTATTTTCCTCTGGCTATCTTACCTTCAATCTGTCTTGTGTGTATGAAATTTTCCAAACCCTCTTTTCTCATTACGTGCCTTAGAAATTTCAACTGTCTCTTCCTGATGTTAAGTATAAGTGTCCATTTTGTTTCCATTTTAACTAAAACTTCATCGTTGCTCACGTGTTCGGTCAGGGGTATTCTCAGCATCCTTCTGTAGAACCACATTTCTGTTGCTTCAAGTATCTTCTTCATTTCTGAGAAAATTGTTCAACAACCTTGCTATATAGTTGGGACTGATATTATGTAATAGTTCAGTACTTTTTCTTTATTACTAACGAAATTTTCCTGTTTCGTAATGCCTAGCTTCGCTTTTGGAAGGCATCTTTCGCTATTCCAATGCGCCTTCGGATCGGATTCGAGTACCACATTTTCCGTCTTCTGTTAAAACACTTCTCAGATACTTACACTGATGTTCTTGTTTGACTTTTGGATTTCCATTTACTACTTTGCATGCCGAGCTATTCTTTTTGGTAACAGCCATGAATTCTGACTTCTTGCTTTTCTCCACCATCTTTTATAGAAGTATTTGTAGTTTTCATTTTTGTGTCTGCTATTAACACTGTGTTATCTACAGATTTTATATTATTAAAGTTGTAGACACCAGTAATGAATCTTGGTAGGACTTCTAATTCTCTCAGAATCGCCTCGCCTTATAGGCTGAATAAGTCCAGTGAGAAGATACAACCTTGTCTTACACCCCTTTCTATTTTTGTACATTTACTAAATTCATTTTCTATCCGTATGCAAGAAGTTTGCCCCTAGTATAGATTCTGGATTTTAATTTTTGCATAATCGTTACATCTTTTAGTATCTTCGAATCGATTATGAGAATCGAATGCTAAAAGAATAGTTTTCAAGTTAATTTTCTCTTAAGTCAGCCTAACTTTTTTGATAGAATCTGAATAGTGTATTTTGTTTTGTCTTTTATTTTTTTATTTTTAGTTAACTGATCAATGGTCCATCTAAGAGGAAATTTTACTTTTAATTATTTCAGATTTAAAAAAATATTTCGTTTAGAACTATCAAAAAATATAACTTGTTTTATTTGATTTTAATATTTTAAGTCATATGTCAGATGATCTCGACAACACACCCTGTGGCCAACACACCCTGTGGCCGACACACCCTTCGCTTTATAAAAATTAATGTCCTCTTTAAATTTTTTAAGTTGAAATTTAATCAGAACATTGAAGGCGGGGGCATAATTTCATTGCTATTTCACTCGTAAAAAATAGGGAAAAATCTTTTGGTGGGATATTTATTGTAGAGTGGCTGAAGTCTCCACTGCCACGGGAGTAAAAAAAAATCTATCAGCAAGAGAAGAATATTTAACTATTTTTTTCATCTCTGCGTCCCAGGCGACGGACCCCAGCTCAACCGATGACCTGATCAAATTACCGGCCGAAAATGTATCCGCACAGGTTGCATCCCAAATCAACGACTTCCCCATTTTAAAAGGGAAAATGGTAATGCCATCCGTCCGCTTTCCATCACCACGGTCGAGGCCTTTTGATGATGTCGTTAATGGCTGCATGCCGTGGAAAGCGGCCGGCACTACGACGACAGGAGAGAGGATGCAAACCAAACTCATCGATGGAGGCTCCACATCTGCATCTGTGACGCTCACATAATTTGAGTCCAAGACGGATCCCGACTCCGACCAGAGTGCACTCATCATCTAGAAGGGTACCGGTAGATGATGAGGACACTGCGTTGAGCCAGGCGCCACTACTCAGTTGTGAAGCAGATATTAGACAGGCGAGGCGATGCTGATCCAGAGAGAGCCTCAAATTAGTAAAATTGGCCTCGCATTTTATTTTATCCCAGCTTTTTTGTTTTGATGTGTCTAGTGGAAGAGAAAGTAGTTCTTGAGTCCCGATGCTGCAAAGCTTGTTCGAAAGAACTACCCGAGAAACACTGAAGATATACTGAAAGAGCCAAATCTACTGCTGATCGAAGGCCCAGGCCTCCGAAACTCAAAGGGAGCTTTGCCTGCCTCCAGCCTGTGTCGTTGAAATTGACGTTGCAAATTAGCTCTGCACATCTCTTAACTGTGATATCTATCTAATTTAAGAAATCTTGTTCGAGGTAGCAAGGGGCACTTCGGAGAGTGTAGAGGAAACTCGGTAGCGAAAAACTGTTCTTCAAGGGGAAGAGGGCTGGTTGTGCATCAATTAGTTGCAATTTCTCAGTCATTCTTGTTAGAATGACATCCAAACACTCTCGAATGGCCATTGGAAAGACTGGAGAACCAAGAATATGTAATTCCTCCTTAGGTGTTATTTTAATATCCTCAAGGAGGAGTCTGATAACCCGGATAGCACTCTCGAAATCATCTGCACTATAATTCAAGTTTATTATCTCTGACTTGGACGAGTTAATCTCAAGTCCAAGCAGTGATAAAGCAGGAATAACTCGTCGGAGGTCAGCAGCTACGGCCTCGATGGATCCTCCCAACGTTGCATCGTCAAGATACCATATATTGAAGGAGAAGCGTTGGAACGAGCTACCCCGTCAATAGCCATCGCAAATAGTAGCGGACCAAGTGGATCCAGTAGCAGAAGAGATAATATTATCGGAGGTGATCAATATACTTAGATGACTATACGAAAGATGAGCCAGTTTAAATATGGAAGGAGTCCGTTGATGGCAAACTTCCAGGGCATGATCCCTTCTGATGCTATGGAAAGCGTTTTTCATATCCAATTTTAATATGATAATTCGGGAAACAGGTGATGTATTCTCGAAAAATGATCTTGTGGCATGAACCACGGCTTCACATCCGCCCTGTATGTCTACCCAGAGCTGGACAGGTCGCAATTGGTAACATTTTTCGTCGTCTCGAAATTGCTTGTAGAGTTGTTGTGAAGGAGATAGGGCATGAATTTTTTAAAATATTTAAAAATTCAGAAAATTAAAAAATGTGTATGTCTATAATGTAAGCATAGTTTACAAACTGACGGCAGTAATTATTGGGTAATTATTGAGTGACTATTGAGTGGAACTATCCAGTCGAATTAGTGTGAATTATTGTGCGTCGATGATTAGGGTTTTGATTTAGGATTTACCAGACGTTAAACTTAGCCGCGCTACTAACAAGGTATTCACTGAAATGGTTAATTATCTTTGGTTGACTTTTACTTCTTTGTTCTTGTTAAGTATTTATTTGCGGTTGTAATAAAATACTGTTTTATTTTAACATTGAAGACTTAGTTATTAACGGCCACTGTACGTCACAAAACTTTGGAACAACATTCTCAAAAGAGTAAACGAAACAAAGAAAATCCTTTAATCAAAAAATGTAAACCAATTTTTTGTCTTGAATCTTTTTGGGTCTCTGAAAATAAAATTACAGAAAATTAGAGACAAATTTAGTGAATAATAAACTAAAACGCCAATAGCGAGTGCCCGGATTCCTATTATAGTGCCGAGAACAAACAGGAAGGAAAGCAAGGTACGTCTTACAGTATATTAGGTACTCTTAAAATGCATGCGTTTTTTGTTATTAGTTTGCATTTTTTTTTTGGTGGGGGGGTTAAAATAAAAGAAAAAACGTTACACACCGTTTTTAAAATACTTCTCAAAATCAGGGAATTATCCGATTTAAATGAAATTCTTAGCATTTCTTGATTAACGAAGTAAAGGTATACTGAATAGTTTATTCTATTAGAAAACTTTGTGGAAATACCTTTTTAATTTTTTGGTCAGTCACCACTTCCTTTCGATATATCGTGAACACTTTTAAAATTGAGGTGTGATGAAAAATATAGATTTTATAGATTTAAAAAGAATGTAGGGATACAAAAGGGGATTATTTCCGTTTCATTGAGACGGCCGGTGAATGACGTTAGCGAATAGAAGACAAAGAGCAATTGCGATGTAAAGCCCGAAGAAGGAAGTTCCTGGCTAGCAGCGAAAAACACATGCTCTCACCATGTTCATAGATAAACCTCTATAACTTTAGTTTTCCATTTGGGACATATACAAGTGGGGCTCTCTTTGTTTACATACTGCTTGCTGTTGTAGACACGTAATATAGTTTCTCTTTGTGAGACAGGGATAAATTGTGTATATATAATTGTGTGTACGACTTAGTACCATAAAACTCTCACAGAGAACAAAGCATATTTTTCATTCCTTTTTCTTTCAGCTATTCCATTCAGTCTATGAAATACGATGTTATATTATGGATATAATAATGCCCATAATGGGGGAAATACAAATGAGAGAATAAAATTTCTTCCATAGTTCTCTCCCATTAACATGTGGCCCCGAAGTCATCTGAACTGTCAACCTTCTGAAGATGTTATTTCAGAAAAAATTATGCAATATCAAATCAGAACATCTTGAAAATTTCTCTTGAAACCTTACAAAAATAATTGTTTAGTGTTGGTGCTTGCATAATTTTATTTTCTTTCTGTTTTGTCAGAGAAAAAATATATAAGAAATATTTTGAAAAATATACTTTTAATTTTTCAGTGCGTTTTTGTAATTATTCCGGCTACTGGTGTTTTTTATTAAATAAAGATATGTTTGAAAAATTGAGAAGTGTAAAGTGTCATGATATTTTCGCATCAGAAATATTTTTTAAAATAATCTGTTGTGAAAATAATAAATAAAATCATAATATAACAATCCGTTAGTTCATACGGCTGTTACACCTTGTCAATACCTCATAAATAATGGGCTATTCCGTTTTGATCGCATGGAAAGACAAAATGCATATCACAGACGCTACTTGGTTTCAGTGAGAAACTGAAAGAAAGAAAAGAATATAGAAGTGCTTAACGGCTGTTTCAGTGAAATGGAAAAAATTATCGGTTTCAATTTTTTCATTTGTACCCCCTTGCTTCTTAAAATAACGACCATCATTCCTATTTAGAATTGTTATTGCAATATTTTGTTAAAGTTGTTAAGCTCAAATATTTAACAATGCAATAGAAGAATTTCTACAGATATTTTATTGTCGTAGAACTCGCATCTCTTTATTCAATCATTAACTGAAGAATTAAGATTCATCACAAATTTCAAAATAAGAAAACCGTGAAATGTTCACGGGTTAAAACTAGTATTTATTATTTTCACAATTGTGAGATTATTTTTGTACGGAAGTTCAAAAAGGAAATAATTATGAATTATCTCCTTTGACTACTCTTCGATATCGTAACAGTAATATGATATTTATCTAATATCAATTTAATATGCATCGGTTTTAACCTATCATTTAGTTTAGTGATTTCTAATCAACCATATCGATGATATGGTTGTTTTTGGGGGGAGGGGGTTGTCTGCGTTTTCCTATTTATTTAGTAAATGTTGATTATTTTTGGTTTGTTTTTTTTTAATCTGGTGATAACGTTTTCAATATCTGTATATATTTCTGTGATTAGGTATTGTAATTATTTATATTATTTACATCGTTCGGACTCTTGTCCGCAACTTTATTGTCATATTCACAACGTTTCGGCCGTTGTATGTTCCGACCGTCTTCGCGTGATTGGAATTTCGAACTGGACCCATGTAATATTCAATTCTATTCTTAGCCGGCTTAAGAGATTTTTATGACCTAGCATATATTCTGATTCCTTAATTTTACGTATTTTCCTATGATGTTCTATGTCTGTTATTTCAACCTCATCCCATCTTCCGGATCTCTCAGTTTCAGTTATCTCCCTTTAGTAACTCAACTCAACTCTCCAAGTGTTTGTTCATCTCTGCTGTGGCCAAGTATTGAACTCACAACTCTTTGGATTAGTTCAACCAATGCTTTTATCCACTAGGCCATGTGTTCTTGGGAAAATTCCAATCACCTGAAGAAGGCCAAAGCGTACAATGGCCGAAATGTTGTGGATATGACGAGAACGATCGGAAAGATGAGGAGAACGGTCGGAACAATGAAAATAGTGTAAATAACATTTTCAAAGATTCAGAAAGTTTTTTATGACAATTATGTCCGACAGCAATCAATTAACTCTATCTGTTCAATAACTCTATCAAGTTTTGGTTTGTTTGTTAATAGAAATGTAGTTATTTTAATTAATGTTCTTAAATTCAGAATTATTTTTTAAAAAAAAGGACCTCATTGGGTCCAATTAAATATTTTATGACATTAAGCTGGTAAAAAATAATCAAAAAATAAAAGCAAAGCATTAAAATCAAAATTTATCATTTAAGTAGTTTTTGATTAATTTATGTTATACTTCTAATATAGTATAAAAAAATAAAATTATTCGTTTTACTGTTACATAAAAGCGTATAAAGTAAAAAGTATTGGGTTGGCCAAAAAGTTCCTTCGGTTTATTCAAGTAAATTTTCTAGTTAATAAGCGAATGAGCTTTTTGGCCAACCCAATATCTTCTTAAACTATAGATTTTATAAGGCTAAAGATAATTTGTTTTTCAGCATAAATGCGAATTTCCTGATTGTTATTGACTTATGACATTAATAACAGCTCACAAGCTACTATGAGTATATAAATGTTAATTTCATTATGTTTTAATGAAAAAAGGTAAGAACTAATTTAGAAAATCCAGTTAATTAATCCTTAAATTTACTAATTTACATTGAAACACATCTACAGAAAGACATTGAATTTTTACAAGAGTTTTAGATTTGTTGTTTACATTTTTCAATTGGCGAACGTGCCAATATTTTAAAATGTCTAGAAACTTTATTTACGTACGGAAATTTATTTTTCTTTTCATGCGGATTAGCTTTAGGCTATTATCTTTCAGTTAAAACCAAAAGTGAATCTCAAAGAAGATATTTAAACTATCTAAAACTGTTTTTCGGTTTTTGTTTACTTTAGGAAGTTTGTGGTGGTAGTTAATGTATATGATGGAACATCTGGCGAAATACATCGAAACCAAAAATGAAAAGTTCAAGGTGGAAAAGTTTCTTCTTATCTTGGACTCTCAGAAGTCTGATATAACAAAATGTGCTGGAACTTTAATGGGTAGGAAATCTGTTTTCCTCTTTCAGTTCATTGAATACAATCGTTTATGATTCTCTAAGCAAAAAGTCTGAATATTCGGTCAATGTGTATCACAAAAGCGATGATTATTATTAATGATGCATAGTTCTTGATAAAAAAAAAATATTCGATTTTCCCTTCAATGTACAGAAAAATAATTGTCTCAGTATTGTGAAATTATATTATTTTTAGGCATTAGTTACCGCCTTTATATTTTTTTAAACTTAGAACGAGACTTATAAATCTCAAAAAAAAAAAAATCCTGACATATCTGGGATGTTGGTGCCCAGTCCTTGCTTTCCAGTTTTGACAGAGTCCTTCTGCCATGCTTTATCGTTACAAGGGTCAGATCAGACCAACAATGGAGTATTGCCCCTCCATGAGAGTGACACATTTTGCTTCTCGAGCTTTACATTCTTGGCTGACATGAAATGAAAATATTATATTTGATTCCATTGCTAGGTCTGCTGTTAATAAAGTTGTTTCACTATGCCCTGAATCTATCTTACATATTTATAAGTCTACCATTTGTCCGTGCTTTGGATATTGCTGCCACATATGGTCCAATGCTCCTGATGTGTATTTAGAGATTCTTGATAAATTCCAAAGAAGAATCAGCAATATTATTGGTCCTTACTTGGCATCTCGGCTTCAGTCACTTTCCTACCGCCATAATGTAGCTTCACTGTGTATTTTTGATAAATATGTTCATAGTAACTGCTTGGATGAACTCTTCGCTGTGGTACCTAGACTATGAATTTAAGTGCAGTACTAGATTGACGGCAAGGTCTCATCAATCCACAATTGGCTAGATATAACCGTACATTATATATACTAATAGTTTCTTTTTTCGCACTTCTCCATTGTGGAACTCAATTCTGACTCCATGCATTCCAGCCAACTTTGATCTTCAAAAATTTAAATGCATCTTATCTTGTCTTTTTATTATTATTATTATTATTATTATTATTATTATTCTCCCTACTTAATATTGTTTCTTCTTTTTTATAGTCTTTCACACTCAGTAGCCACTTGTGTATTAGTGTCTTTGCATGGGGTGATATGATTCAAAAAAAAAAAAAGAATCAGATCCTTGCTATAATTGCGTAGCAACGTCTGAAAATGCTGAAACTCATATGTACAGAAAATTACATCTTGAAAACATTGGCTGCAAGTCAATTATAAATCAATTAACTGCAAAAAAAAATGTCGCTGTAGGGAAGCAAAGGGCACTTATGTTTCTTTTGATTGAACGAATTCACGAGGGCCATGGCACGGCCGGTGAATGACATCAGCTCGTGGACTAACAAACTTCAGTTATGTCGACTGCGATGAATGTAGACGTGATAGTCCAAAGCAGTGAGGGGAATAAATAGAAACCACATTGTCCAAACAAGGAACATAAATTATTACTTATAATAATATTTCTCGGAGGTAATGTAATAATATTACTTGTAATTATTCCAGGGGGGGTGGGGGGGGGGGGGTGAAACGGCCAGGTCGGGTGATGTCTTTTATGTTCCTTGTTTGGACCGTATTGTTTCCATTCCTCTCAATTTTTGTCCCTTCACGCCGTTTTATCCATTATTTTTTTTCTGTGTGGCACGAATATTAATAGGGATATTGATATTTATAAATAATTTCTTGTATGACATATCCGTCTATAACATTTCTAGTTCTTTCATCAACATTCTACAGACATCATGAATTCCCTACTGCTACTTCTTTAAGGGCAATGAAGTGTTGCAGCTTGTGGGGGACTGACCTCCTGCAATGGCTACTTCTTTAGATTTGTTTACATTAATGCCGGTGTCCCCACTCATCACTCTATCCTTGGACCCACTTTGTTCCTAATTTTTATCAACGACCTTCCTGATGGCATCAGTTCTCCACTCGGATACAACCATTTATTCCTGTCTTAACAGTAAGTCTGAGCGGTCAAATTGACAGCTGACCTAAAACTGATCTATTTTCTGTTGTTAATTGCGGTAAGAAACATGTTAATTTTATTTTTATTGCGCATTGTCAGGCTAACGTTTTCCGCTTCCATGAAATGGAAAAATTATATTGAATCCATTCCTAGGTCTGCTGCTAGGAGAGTTGGTTTCTAGTGTTGTACTAGTCAACTTTTATCGCCAGAGTCTATCTTACATATTTATAATTCTACCATTCGTTCTTGCTTTGAATCCTGCTGCCACATCTGGTCTCGTTCTCCTGATATATATTTAGAGATTCTTGATAAAATCCAAAGAAGAATCTGCAATTTTATGTCCTGGCGTGGCATCACGGCTTCAGTTACTTTCCCGCCGCCATAATAAAGCTTCTCTGTGCCTTTTCTATAAATACTTTTATGGTAATTCTTCTAATAAACTTTCCTTTACGGTATTTAGACTTTATGAATTTAAACGCAGTACTAGATTGGCAACAAGGTCTCATCATTTTACAGTTGAAATGGCTGGATGTAACCGTAATTGCTATACTAACAGTTTCTACTATCGCACTTCTCGCTTGTGGTATTTTCTTTCGGATTCTTACTTCCCAGTCAATTTTGATTTTCAAAAATTTAAATGTAATGTCTATCGTTATCTACTGTCTTCTTAATTTTTGTTCTTTTATTGTTCTCCTTAATAGTGTTTTTTCTCTCTCATATTCTCTAATACTCAGTAATCCCTTGTGTCTTAGGTGCTTTATTGCTTAAAAATAAATAAATAAAGTAGACATGTTTTTTTAAATAGTAGGCAACTCAAAATTGAGCATCCATGATGAAAAAAATGCCCTAAACTTACCAGATAAAAAAATTATTCTTCCTTAGTCTTAACTAATTCAAATAACAGATAAAGGGAAATAACTCCTGCAGTATTATTACAACTCTTATTATATAAATATCACACACTTAATTGATTTGTATTTCATGCAGTTTAATGAAGATTGTTGTTATCGAAACAGTTTTTCTGTTGTATCACATTAGGTACCTCTGACAATGTGACAAAATTTTTCATATTATCAAATGTTATAAAGAAAATCTTGTTATCTCCCTTTATGAAAAAATATAAAGTTATCTCCCTTATCTAGGAACATATTCGGCAGGAAATTAAAAATGCTATGAAATTCAAATGAATATGTAAACGTCAGCATTAGGTTTATTACAAAATAAGAACAAAAATCAATTGTTCCAAATCTTTTCCAGAATGATAATATAAAAGACAACCTAACTGTAGAAATGAAAGAAGGATTTTTACGTGTTATAATGTCAAACGTTATGCAACCTTTTCTGACTGATAGCCTATTTGTTTCATGTTAGAATCCAATAAAATATTATTTTCTTTTTCTTAAGGAAATAGGATCATTGGTAAAGCAAAATTAATAATATAGCGAAATGCTGATCTAAGGTTTGATTCATTCATTCATTTTCTACGGTTTATGAACCCTTTGCAGGTTATTTAAAGCCAGGAAATATTTTTAGATTGTTAGAATTTTGGGGAGGGGAGATAATAATGATTCAGTGATACAAGTCTTACTAATTAACCCATAGCAGGGAGGAGAAGAGGTGGATTCATATCTTTCCTAAGGGTATATGTGCGTAAGTGAATATAAAGAAACCCGACTGGAATTGGAACTCAGCTCTCCGATTAACAATTCCGAGCCATTATCCATTGCATCACGTATAACCAAATTTACAGCACCTGGTATAACCAAGCGGTCTACCATCTAGCTACTGACCAGGCTCAACATTACTTAATTTTGATGATTGTACGGGTAACACTAAGGTCCGTGTGCAATTTGAAATGCTGAAAATCAATTACAATTTTTTTTTTCGAGAACTATATAATCGTATTTACATTTGTATACGTTGTGACACCAACTCCCAAGAGGATGTTTCCCCGATCACTACAATCTTAATCTGGATCTAACCAACGCTTTTATCAACTGTGCTCTCGAGGATCCAGTGACAGGACCCAAAGAGTGTGAGTTCAGTACCCGGTTAAGGCAGTGGAGAACTTGAAGAGGGGAATTAACATGAGACATCCATTAAACATGGCACGTGGAACTAGAACAGTCTACCCCTGTGAGCGAAATAAAAATGTTCAGTTCGACATTCCAACCACTTGAAGAATGCTGGAGCGTACAACGGCCAAAACGTTGTAATAAATATGGCGACAGATGAGGACAATAGTCCGAATACTATTGAATTCTGTTTAGTAATAATAATGTCAGGAAACAAGAGTTGCTTCCCCTTGTATATATAATTCGAGTTTCTTTTGAACTTACGGTTCTTCTAAAAAAAATCAGTTATTACAAATGTTCTTGAATGAAGAAGACGTCATCATTTCTTGTCATTTTGTGATATGCATCCCGCCTTGGTGCGCTACTGCTATCAATGATCTTTGTCTTAGCCCTCAGATGAAACAGGGTTCACCGTTATCTTCCCAGCATATTCCTAAAGACTGTACCTCTTACTCTGTAATTCTCTACCTTGAGTGTCTCTTGTGCCTTGTAAAGGGTGGACATTACTATTAAAAAAAATAGGTAATGATGATAGACATGTTGAAAATAACAATTGCAACAATAAATTTAACAAATTTTTTACTTGTCCTTTTAATAGATTAATTCTATTATCTACAGTAGTGTTTCTCAGCTTGTTTTACTTCAGGGCGCACTTGTAGAATAACTAAAACTCTGGGCGTACTTTAAATTTTAAAATTCATCATGAAATTTGAAAATATGAAATTTTGGTTTAGCATTCCCCAAAAAGATCAGCGGTACAGTTTTCATTTAAAAGGATTTATGAAGAATCTTCTTTTTTTTTTTTTTTTTTTTTTAGAGTAGCTGATAATGACTGATTTAAATCCGTCGAGGAAGGCAAAAGGGAAAAGATTATCCACTCCTAAAAGGTTAAGGAATTTAGCATCTAGTTCAAAATATCAAATGACAAAGACTTGACTTAGATATAGAAGCCATGTGCTTGGTGGCTCTAGCTTTTTAGAAATTTTTTTTTTTTTAAATATTAAAATAATTCGTAAATTACTCTTATGTTTGTTTGGGACGCACCTGGCTATCTTTCAGGGCGCACTGGTTGAGAAACGTTGATCTATAGGGCCAGTACGTACTACCCCCGAATCCCCCGACCGGAGAAGGGGGTTAGTTAGCCTGATTATGGGCTCTGGGCAATGCTTTGTGACCCTCGCTATATTATCAACATTTGCTTTTTTCTACCTACATTTATAAACATGAAAAATTAAACTAAGCACAACTGGCTATTCAAAGGATTAAAAATGTTTACGGATTTTGATGTCATTCTGTGGTCTTTTTTTTTTTTTTTTTTTTTTTGTTCAAATCCGTGAATTTGTTTTTCTGGTGCTAAGTCTCGAACAAAAAAAACTGCGTAAAATTCATTATATTTCATCCATAATGTTGAATATGTTAAAATTCTTCAACATTTTTTTAAAAAGAAAAATCTCAAGTTGATGTTAAAAACTGTCACAAAACATTGATTTATTTAAGATGGAATGATCTCTATTATGTCACCTGTCTAATTTGTATTTTGATACATTGTATTTATTTTTAATTTTTCTACTTTTAATTATTCACCTATATTGATCCATTATTGTACATAATTCATCATCATTTATTCAATTAGCATATTTTATGCCGCTGTGATCACCACATACCTCTGCTGTAATTGTCACATTATGGTTCATAGAGATATTCAAAGTAAAAAGGTTCCTTTTGTAACGGGAATGTTGAGGTTCTCCTGTCACTCCTCTCAGAAGTTCCACCGGCCACTGGTAAAGCCATTAGGCAGTGAGGCTCAGCTCCTACGCCCAGGCTGGCAACTGGCCGGTGGCCGCTTGGCACAGATGGGTTGAAGAGAGGCGTTCCCCTTCACCGACCGGATCAGTTTAACCGGCAGATCAATGTCGTTGACTGGGGTGTGACCGTCGCAGTGCCCATGCGACTTCTCAGAGCCATATGGGACAGTTGGATGTCACCCATGAAATAGTACAATTCCGCATACCAATTCACCTGAGTAAAGCAGGGTCGACCGTTTTGTTGCAAAGGTATTACCACGGACGATACACTTCATACAACACTTGAACATCAGTAGGTTACAATAAAATTTGTATATTATATGAAAATTGAGATGCAGTAGAGTGGGGTGTTGTATCATAGATTGGGTAGGGGGGCACGAGACCCTTCCATCTACCCTGGTCTATAGTTGCAAACCTAAGTAAATTCCACGCGGACTTTAAACACACGGAGCTATATAATTGCGGTCAATTTGATTATTTGAGTAGTCTCCCTTGGACTGCAAACTCAATTCTTGCCAACAATAAAATAATTCAATTTCTTTTTAATAATGTTTTTATTTGTTATGATAATTTTCAGAAGCCAATAAATTAATCATTTCCATGAAGTACTTTTGCTATGACTGCATATGACGCATTTATTGGGTGCAATTTAAAAAAAATTAATTTCAATTTCTTTTAGTTACTAGTGTACCTGTGCCATCAATATTGACAAGAAAAAATATATTATAAGTAATATGCATTATATCGTAAGTAATTTTCATTTAATTCAAGTACAATTTTTTCTGTGTAACAATTGACGGGAAGTGTGCAAAATAATAATGACCCAGCTGCTCAAATTCAAGTTACATTTGGGTTTTTTTAAAGAAAAAAGAGCTTTAGTTAAAATATGAGAGACAGACGAGAGTTATGGACATTAGTTGTGTTGAATATTTGTTTTACAAATTTAACTGTATTTTATTTCTTTTTCAGGATCAATTAGGAAGAAATAAATATAATTTGTGTACGTATGGGAGAAACAGTGAAATGTTATTATATATTTCCTAATTTAAAAAAAAAAAAAAAAAAAAAAAAAAATAACTTGAATTTGGGTGAGTGGATGATCGTTTGCATAACAGGGGTTACAAAAGATAGAATTTTTTGTAGTTCTTACAGTGAACTGTGTCGCTGTTGTTTGGGGGGCGGTCTCTTTGTAGTTTTCAGCACGGTAGCTTTTTGCATGTGGATGTGCATCTCATGTCAAAATTTTGCACAATGCCCCTCAACTGTTACACACACACACACACACACACACACACACACACACACACACACACATGTGTGTGTGTGTGTGTGTGTGTGAAAATATATAGAAAATAGAAAAGAACTCATTAGGTAAATAAGTAATTATATATATATATATATATATATATAATGTGTGTGTGTGTGTGTGTGTGCCATATTATATTTAAGGATAAGTGAGTACAAATGCACTGACTTCTAAAAATGATGACTTCTAAAATGAATATTTACTGGTAAATTTTTTTTCTAAGTGAGTTTATTTTTTTTTACGATGATGTTTACCCTGTACAAGGCCCGGAAGCCTTTAAAGGTAGAGCTTTACAGAGTAAGCAGCACAATTTATGCAGATATGTAGGAAAGATAATGTTTGATATTGGACTTGAACAGGCTAAGAAAATTATATTGATCGGGAAAACATCCTCTTGGGTGTTGGTCCTACAGAGCAGTGGTTCGTGTGTAGCAGCAGCTTGAGTGGAACTTACATCTCACAAATGGAATACAGATGGAATGAAGGTGATTTGCTACAATGGTATGAATCATGGAAGGTCTTAGCCATATAGGTTAGAACTGCTCGAACTAAGGAGTACAGTTCGTTTTAGCAATTTCTATGGATGTAGTGATAGAGCAGTGAGAGGTTTGTGATATTTCGTCTGTGAGAGAGGGGTGCGAAATAATTTATTATGCCCAAGGACACAAAGACGTTTTTGGACTCTATCGAGACTGGGCAACTCCTGCCAAAATATGTACTCCATTTTCTATCGAGGCTGGAAAATGACAATTGGGTAACTCCAGCCAAAATATGTACTCCATTTTCTATCGAGGCTGGAAAGTGACAACTGGGCAACTTCTGCCAAAATATGTACTCCATTTTCTATGAAGACTGGAAAGTGATGATTGGGCAACTCCTGCCAAAATAAGTACTCCATTTTCTATCGAGGCTGGAAAATGACAACTGGCCATTCCTGCCAAAATATGTACTCCATTTTCTATCGAGACTGGAAATTGACAACTGGCCAGCTTCTGTCAAAATATGTACTCCATTTTCTATTGCGACTGAAAAGTGACCACTGAGCAACTCCTGCCAAAATATGTACTCCATTTTCTATGAAGACTGGAAAGTGACAACTGGGTAACTCCAGCCAAAATGTCTACTCCATTTTCTGCCCCAATCGGCTCTTGTAAAGGTAGAGAATAACAAAAGGAGTAACATACTTACTGGAGCAATACAGGGGACCGAACATTTTTCCTGCATCTTTAACAATATATCATATCTATGAGTTCCAGTTGTCATATGGGTAGATTTTGAGGCCCAGTAGTTGTTTAAGGTACAGGTATAATGTTAAAAATGATTGTGATACATTCAAAATTTCTATAGAAATACTTGTATAATTAATATTCTTAAGATAAATAAATAAATGAATAAATAAAATTAATAAATGAATAAATATGAATAAAATTAACTGGAATAAGTAAATTAATTAATATAAAAAATTAATCAAAATCAATTAATATAAATAGAATTAATTCAAATCGATAAATTAATTAACATAAATAAAATTAAAATAAATGATGAATATAAATAAAATTAATTAAAATAAATGATTAATATAAATAAAATTAATTAAAATAAATAATTAATATAAATAAAATTAATTAAAATAAATTAATTAATATAAATAAAATTAAGATAAATAAATTCATTAACATAAATGAAATTAATTAAAATAGATAAATTAACATAAATAAAATTAATAAAAATAAGACAAGTGATTAATATAAATAAGATTAATTAAAATAAATTAACATAAACAAAATTAATTAAAATAAATTAATATAAATAAATGATAATAAATAAATGAATAATTAAATAAGATAAACAAAATAAAATAATAAATCAAATTAATTAAAATCAATTAATAAATAAGATGAAATAAACCAATTTTTTAATATTCATTCATCCATTTAATTTTCAAATAAAATCTCAGTCATTATCAAGAACTTGGTGTTGCCTGTACAGTAGCTCTGTGTAGCCGTTTTACATATGACGTCACCAACATGATGCACATAAATTTGGATTAACTGAATTCTGTTGTTTCAAAAGATGTTAGGATATAGCCAACAAAACTTTCTACCATGCTGACAACTCCCAGTTCTTGATCATGACTGAGACACTTGAAAGTACTTTAAGAAAAACAGAACAAAACAGGAATTTTGGAAAGTTTATCCATATTTTTGATTCCTATGTGCAATATCTTTTTTTTTTTTTTCTAAATAATTAATCAGACAGACCTTGTTGATTGAATTTTAAAAAATGTTTGGTTACACACATACACAAACACACAAACACACACACACATGTGTGTATTTTTTTATTATGTCAAAAACGTTATTTTTATTGGATACCTGTGTTTGAAATTGACATCCGGTGTTTATTTTAAACAGTGTAATGGGTTCTGTCAGACAATTTCAGATAGTTTTAATGTCACTTTTGCAGTATTTGTAACATTTCTAATTTATTTCTAAATGTTTATATAATAATGTACTGAATAGTAAAAAAAAAAAAACCGTAATAAAGAAATTCAAAATCATGTCTGTCTTCTATACATCACTTTGCATAACTTTTTAGTTTTTAAATATAATAAAAGTAAATTTTTATTTATTTTTCATTTTAGGATTAATACAAATATAAAATTTAGCTGATTGATGTTATAATTAGCACCCTGGCTCCAGAGTTTTGTAGATAAACCTTTTTATAATCGTTTGATTCATTCATCAGAAGATTTCAGTAACTGACTGCCAATTTTCTCATTTCCATTATTTTTATACTTACTGTATTTGGACACAGTTTTTTTTTTTTTCCGGAAATAAGTCTAGAAAATTTGCACAACATCAGGAATTCTGCCATACATAACCTTCCTCTGGGATTAGCCTAGACCTATGAACACAAGGACACGGTAAATTTTCAAGACTAAAAAAAAAAATACGGTAGTTAAAAAATAATCTATGCGCTATTAATTGGAGTTAGGTTGACTTTTTTCCTTTCATTTTTTTTTGTGTGTGGGATGGGGGAGTAGGGTTAGTGCCAACTGTTTGGATGATTTTTATTTTTGTATTTTATGAGATTTTATAGTTGGTTGTAACTTGTAAGTCATGAAACAAGTCAAACAGTTTAGTGAGGTGTGACTGTATATTAAAAACAGGATTCACAGTTTCTTTACTTGACATGACAATATTTCACCTTCCCTGTCTTTGTTACACAGATATGCTGGATTTTTCCCATTTTTTGTTCACATTGATGCAAACAGGAAGCAAATCACAGCATGCGGCAAGAAACTGACCAGTTGGTGACAAACTCTCTGTAGAGCCTGACTATATGTTTATACATTGATGGCATTTTTGGTCTACTCAAAAAAGAAACTTCCTTCCATCCTTCATGATGTAAAAATAAAATTAAAGCAGATATCTTTCTATAACAACAGTATCTCCTCTTATACTCTCCCTACTATATGCTTCATGCTCACCAACTATTATTATACTGTCCATATTACACTCTTCCTGCTATACTCTTCATATTATATCCTCCCTATTATATTAATTTTATACTGTCCTTATTATACTCTTCATTATATTATACACTCCATTTTGTATTCTTCATATTATATTCTCCTTTACTTTTCATATTATGTTTTCATTATTATACTTTTCATATTATGCTCTCCCTATTATATTCTTTGTTTTATACTCTTCATATTATACTCTACTTACTATACTCTCCTTATTATATTCTTCATTTCATACTCTTGCTATTATATTTCTCCTATTATCCTTTTAATATGATAATCTCTCTATTATACCTGCCTCTTTCACTTTCCCTATGATGTTCTTCATATTACACTCTTGCTATTACACTCTTCATATTATACTCTCCCTATTATATTCTTCATATTATATCATAATAAATGCTAGAAGATATTTATCACCCAAGTGAGATTTGAACTCATATCCCTTTCATTTGGTCAACATTGATTGGCAACTCTTGACTGATTATGCTTCAAAGGTAAACAAATAAGTCATTCAGATTAAACTAGATTCTTTCTCTGAAATAATATAGAAAGAAATACTAGCAATTTTTAACCTTTGTACCTGCCAAAAAAATAGCGTGTCAAAAGGACAGTTATTCTCTTGACATCACTATTACTACATATATTTTTGACTCTTTTGGCAATATTGTTTTAAAAAGTGATGATTAGAATTTTAATAATATGAATATGGATTTATGCATTTGCTTAATTTTTGAGAAGTGACAGCAAAGATGTTAAACAATATTTATTAGACTGAATAAAAAAAAAACCTGTTTTCATAATTATTTATAAAATGGTAAATAATAAATATTGTATTTTAATTGGTTTATATATTTTGATAATTTTGTAATTTTTTATAAATTTTGAAATAAAAAGATTTTGGCAATCTTGGAATTTCATGCAAAAGGACAGTTTTTCCTTTGACACTGTTATTATTTTAACTAACTTCACTCCTCCATAATGTTTATTGTTTTAAAAGGTGAGGATTAGAATTTTAATGAAACCTAAACATATGATGAAAGTGAATTTATACATTTTTTTTGTTCTTGAGAATTTACCACAAAAATATTAAAGACTATTAGATTGTTTATTTACAAGAATAATCTTATTTACATTATTTTAGACTATTGTCCTCATCTTTGTTGCCATATTTATCACAACATTTCATCTGTTGGCCACACCAGGAAGATGTCCAGGTTCTACTGGACCATGTGAACTCAATAAGAATTTTGATACAGTTCACAATGGAGAAAGAGAGTAACAACGCACTCTCATTCCTGGATGTTCTAATATCTTGAACAGAGCATGGGTTCAAAACATCTGTATACCGCAAACTGATATTCACCAGACAGTACCTCAATTTCAACTCCCACAATCCCTACAGCATAAAGAAAGGGATCGTCTGCTGCTTACAACACCGAACAAAAGTCATAAGTGGCAACCCAGAGACATTAGATAAAGAATTGGTCAGTATAAGTAGTACCCTACAACGTAACAACTACCCTGGATACATGGCAGCAGTCTCAATAAACAGGGATAGGTGGGTATAAGAGGAGGACAACAACAGTCAGAAAACAGTCCGCCTGCCTTATGTGAAGGGGTTATCAGAGAAAATACAAAGGATCTGCGGTTCATATAACATCAGGACAACCTTCAAAAGATGGACAACTTCGCAGATATCTCTCCCGAGTAAGACCCCCCCCCATAGAGGAGAATATGACTAAAGACTATGTGTACATCATCCCGTGCAGCTGTGGAAAGAAATATAAAGGGGAGACAGGCTGCCCCCTTAAGGTAAGGCTTCAAGAACACCAAAAAGCTGTAACATGAGGGGAAGTGGAAAAATCAGGTGTGGCTGATCACATATGGAGAGAAAAGGGAGATCACCGCCCTATGTGGGATCAGGTTGAGATCATAGACAGGGAACATCATTGGAAATTCATAAACTTAAGGAATCAACACATATGCTAGGCGACAAAAATCTCCTGAGTTGACCAAGCATAGGAATGAATACAATATGGGAACCAGTAATAAGGAGTGCCAGAGAAAAGCAATAATAACTACGAAAATTATAATATAAGATCTGGTAAAAAAATTCAATGATAACAGCAAAAATTGCAATATGAGCACTGGTAAAAATGGTTGTTGAAGACATTAAGTTTATAAGTCCCAGAAATTCATACACAGATGTTCTTAAGGACACATGTCACAGTGGATAAAAGTGTTGGTTAGATCCAGTGACAGGACCCAAAGTGTTGTGAGTTCAATACCTGGTTAACTTGGAGAGGTGAATTAACAGGAGATAATTGATAACTGACATCTATTAGACATGGCATGTGGAACTAGAACAGTCTACCTCAGCAAGCGAAATAAAGGGTTCAGTTCGACATTCCAACCATCTGAAGAAGACCAAAGCATACAATGGCCGAAACGTTGTGATAAATATGGCAACAAAGATAGTCTGAATAATGTAAATAGTGTACATAAGACCTCATCTCAGAAACATAGACAGAGACTGAAGAATAATCTTATATTTACATCTCACTCTAAAAACTAATACAATTAAAACCAATGCAATGTAATATTTATTAACATTTATTAATTTATTAAAATATGGGAACCAACTATAAGGAAATCTTTATTATTTACCATTTTATAAAGTTTGAATTGATTGGCAATTAGCTGATGTTTTGCCGACCATTCCAATAAACAATCTAATAAATAGTATTTATTATTTTATTGTAAAATAGTGAAGGTAGTTAAAATAATAGTGATATCAATGGAAGACACTTCATTTTTTGTCTGCACAAAGGTCCAAGATTTTTTTCAAATTTACTTCTTTATAAAATTGTAAATAAATCTTTATATAAACTAAATAATAAATATTGTATTATACTTGATTCACATATTTTTATAACCTTGTAAATAAACATTGTCAAGGGAGTCAAATGTATACAGTAATAGTGGTGTCAAAGGAATAACAATTCTTTTGACACACTTCGTTTTTGCAGACACAAAGGTTAAATATTGCTGAAATACTAATAAAAAATTAATGATAATTGACACTAATTACTATTAAGCATATGCGGTGAAAGTCATGTGATAGATGATGAGTATTGTTCAGGACGCCCTGCCTCCCAGCACATTGAAGTACAGTGATAGCATCAATTCCAAAAATGATCAAAAGACCTCTGGAGAGATTTTGACCCAGGCCATCTTGATAGTTACCAATAGCTTCCATATATTTGTAAGTGCAGGATCTTGCATGCAAATAGACTTCTTCACTATTCTCATGTCAGGTGAATGTGATGTCTACACCATTCATTAGAAGTCCCTAGAATGCTCTAAGTTAATTCTTGGCAACCTGGACCCAATGGCATAGTCCATTATCCTGATGGAATAATTAATCATTGTTAAAGTACACAAAATCCAAAAATGAGGAAAATGGTCAGTGCAATGTTGTATTGACCAGTGTTTAGGTGGACTAGCAGCAGACCCAGCCCATGCCATTTGAACACACCCTATACCATTATGCACCACCACCAGTTTGCACTGAGCCATTTTGATAATTGGGATCCATGACCTGATAAAATCTATGTCATACTGGAACCTGACTGTCAGCCCAAAACAACTGGAACATCAGACAAAACCACATATTGCCAGACATCTAAAGTCCAATTAGCAATTACACAATCCCAGGTGAAGCAGATGTCAGAGCACAACTGATATAGATCTGGATATTTCTATCTACATCAAAGTATGATGGTACCACCTACCATTACTTTTACATATTTAACACTTCAATGAGGTTGAGATGCAGTAGTGCCACTTACTATTAGTTTTATATATATGACACTTCAGTGTGGTTTAAGTATGGTGGCACCACCTACCATTACCTTTACATACTGGACACTTCAATGAGGTTTAAGTACAGTGGTGCCACCTACCATTACCTTTACATACTGGACACTTCAATGAGGTTGAGATGCAGTGGCACCATTTACTATTACCTTTATATAATGGACACTTCAATGAGGTTTAAGTACAGTGGTGCCACCTACCATTACCTTTACATACTGGATATGCCAACAGTGTCCTCAGATCAAGTTTTTTTCTCTGCAATGTTGGTTGTTCTTTTTAGCAGATTACCATTTGTAATGTTCTGAATTTGATATTTTCTGTTGTTCTAAGTATTTTTGTGCATACACCACCTAGCTTCTTACCAACAGTGAGAGTCCATGAACCTGATCCGTACAATAAAAGTGTCACTTAAACATTAATAAAAAACATTGTTTATAAAGTTTTAATATTCTTACAAAATTATGAAATTAATTAAAACATTCAAACACAACATTTGTAGATATGTTTAAACATTATGCAATATCCAAAATTAAAACAGTTTCTTTTGAGTTTTTCTTTTTTAATTTTTATGCAAATTCATCATTTTTGCAAAGCTGACATGAAATGGCCATAATTTTGCCTTTTTAGTTTACACATCACTTTGACTGAGGTAAACAAATGTTTTTTTTTGTTTATCATTACAAATGGAAAGAAATTAATAATGAGATTTTTATTTCCTGACAGAAGGAAATTATTAGACCCTAGTTCACAGTCCCCTCTGCCCGTGTGTAAATCCAAAACTGATGATACCTGTAAAAAAAGCCAAGAACAACAATGGCTGAAACAATGTCACTATAACACTTAAGATAAAGACAAGCCTTATCAATGTATAATAATGAAATTCCTCATTTAACAAATTTAAATAGATTTTTCAGTGAATTTTATAAATATTTACAAATTAGTTTTAAGTAATTATTATTAATTTTTGACGAGTAGTATTT
Organism: Acanthosepion pharaonis; assembly: GCA_903632075.3. NCBI lineage: Eukaryota > Metazoa > Mollusca > Cephalopoda > Sepiida > Sepiidae > Acanthosepion > Acanthosepion pharaonis. Next base: position 423,539 of record CAHIKZ030001283.1, read on the forward strand.
ATCTTACATTTTTTATTAAATAAAGTATTGTCAACCAATATTAATTTTTGACTAGGGTTTACTTTCATATTCATTTTTTATTCAATGACGCATTATTCACCAATATCAATAATTTTTTACTAGTATTTACTATAACCTTCATTTTTATTAGATGAAACATTATCAACCCGTATTAATTTTTGACAAGTATTTACTTTTGTCTTTATTTTTTTACTGGCTTAAAAGCCACCCTATCAAGCAGCATTTAAGCTAGGTCCTGTGAAGGGTCTTTAGCTTGTTCAGGAGTTTGAGAGTCCCTAAATCTTTGCATATTAAAGCATTAGAAGTTTTTTTGGCTGCCATTTGAGCTGGGTTTTCTTTTGCATGGGACTTTCTTTTCCTCGCTGCAGTCTTGGCTCTTTTGATTGCAATTTACTCCTCTGTTGGCAGAGATTTCTTTTTGCAAGGCATACGGCATATGCATCAGGTAACAATAAACTACAGAAGAACTCAAAATTGATCACTGCATTTAAGTACTGCATTATATTTAAGCTTACCTATTTATGATATTTCTTCTACTATCATTTAAAGACAATTTGATATGTGTAAGTCCTTACTTTCTGTACAAACAATTATTTCATAGGTGACTTTCACTGGATATTGGAATTAATTTTGATTATTCCCAAATTTAATTCCAAGTTGTAAAAATTATCGTACAAAAAATTCATTGTAAAAAATTTATGTGAAAAAAAAATCGCTGAAAACAATTGCAATAATGAAAACAGGAATCCAAAATTTCTGTAACATGAAAAAGTTACAGAGTTGTGTCCCTTTAATTGAAAAAGTGTGACACACAGACATTCACATTTATCATATAGATTAGATAAACCTTGTCAACCAATATTATTAATTTGAAATCTTTTCACACTAGTTATTGTAATTATAAAATTTTCAATATTACCACATGTACATTAAAGGTAAGTAGATATTAATAAAGAGATTATAAGTATTCAACACAGAAAATTCAGTCTTTGGATGATTCATGAAATAAAGAAGTCATTCTGTTTTGGTTATAATGTTATTGTCCCAGCTTCCCGTCTTCAGTCACTTTCCCATCGCCTTAACATAGCTTCCCTGTGCCATTTCTATAAATATTTCTATTATAATTGTCCTGGTGAGCTTTGTACTTTCAAACCTTGACTTTATGAATTTAAGTGATACTACTAGATTGGTTGCAAATTCTCATTTTACAATTGAAATAAAAGGTTTCACTATGTCCTAAGAACTTTTCTGTTAATCTAAAATCATCTTAAGCATGAAAATAGGAGTTTATCTTAATTTAAAAGAATATAAAAAGTTATTTCAAAATTGAACATAAATTAAAACTTATCATAAATTTTATTGTAGTGAAATATCTAGTCTTCACCGGAGTTGTTCACTTTTTTTTAATTTAATTTTTTTGCTATGGTCAATGGTATTTTATCTTATTTATTTAATTTTTATAAAATATATTATTCTAAATAATCATTTTTCATTTTATTTTATTTAAAACGAGCAAGGTACCACAAAATAAAATGTGTGCAGAGGATAAACTAATTATTAGGTTTTAAGCATTCTTGATGCTTTTTCTTTTTTATTTAACCATTTCACCCCAAGCAAAGCAATAAAGTCACTAAAATGCAAGAAGTTACTGAGAGTAGTAAGGACAATAAAAAAAAACAGGATTCAAAAAGAGAGAAGATGACAGTTGACATTATATTTAAATTTTTGAAGATCTTGAGTTGCAGGGAAGTAAAAACTTGAGGAAAGTTCCACAGGCAAGAAGTACCAGGGAAGGAACAGAACTTATGCTTACTGTTAGCTATTTCAACAATAAAATGGTCAAACCTAGTTGTCAATCTAGTAGCATGCTTAAATTCATGTAGTCAAGGTACCAGGGGTGAAAGCTCATTAAGAACAATTGCCATGAAAATATTTATAGAAAAGGCACAGGGAAGTCACATCACAGCAGTGGGAAAATGACTGAAGTCAAAATGCCAGATCAGAACCAATATTATTACAAACCCTTCTTTGGATTTTATCAAGAATCTCAAGATATATAATAGAGGCACCATACCAAATATGGCAGCAATATTCAATACACAGATGAATGGCAGATTTATAAACGTGCAAGCATTCTGATGAGAATTGTCTGGCATGACATAGTGAAATATCTTTCTTAGCAGCAGACCCAGCAATTGATTTGAATTGTTCCACTTCGTATCGGGGGGGGGGGGGACATTAAACTGAGAAGGTGCAATGAATTGTTCTTTTTAAGGTTGGCACCAGCCATACTGAGGGAGGGCAACAATGATTGTCTAAGATGACTAAAAGAGAGCTGTTTCATTTTGGAGATATTAAAGCCATTGGTTGCTCACAATCCATTCACAAGCCATTGGTTGCTCCACTTAACAAAATATTGAAGCGAGATCAACTGCTCATTTGACTTTACCGAGCATATCAAACTTATTATTAAGACAGGAATAAATAGTTGTGTCATCAGAATAGATACAGAGTCAGAGGAGTGTTGTTGATAAAATTAAGAAACAATATAGGTCCAAGACTAGAGAGTTAATACACACACCTAGAACAGTGGTCAGTCAAGATGTTTTACATTATGCAATTAGTTAACAAAATTTTTGATCAAATCAAGAATTGAGATGGAGTTTTTTTTATTTGTTCATATTATAAAATGAACTTTTTTTTTAGATATATTATCCTACTCACAAGATTTTTGTTTTGCTTTTCACTTGTATTCATTTTCTGCATAAGTTTTAGAAGTCAAAGTTTAGAAAAAAAGACAGCAAAAAGCACCAGAAAAAGTGAAAATTAAATTTTCTGATGTATTTTGAAATTAATGACTTTAGACAAATGATACAGTTCATTGACTGATTGATTAGCTGAGTAATTCATTGGTTGAGTGATTAATTGAGTGAGTGATTGGTTGAGTGATTCTTGATTGATTGACTTATTGAGTGATTGATTGAGTGAGTGACATTGGTTGATTGATTGAGTGAGTGAGTGAGTGAGTGACTTATTGGCTTATTAAGCCTTTGCAAATTATTTAAAATCAGAAAATATTTTTAACATGTAAGAATTTTTTTAGATAATAATGGTTGCACAATACAAGTCTTACTAATTAGCCCATAGATGGGGGAAGAAGAGATAGATTCATACCTGTCCCAAGGGTATTTTCACATAAGTGAATATAACGAACATAATGGGATTTGGAACCTGACTCTCTGATTAACAATTCTAAAGGAATTATTTATTTGGATAAAAAAAAAATCCTACAAAAAAATAGTTCAAACAAATATTTGAGGTAACATTCAATTTATATAGATACACAACAAAAACAGACAGCACAAGCTGAATTTAAGAACAAACAATAAATTTATTATTAACACACAAAATTGAAAGAATTACACAAATTAAATGCATTGTGTGCCAAATGATCACCAATAACATGTAAGCAACAATAATCAATGCAAATGAAATATGCCTTTTTCCAATCAAAATTATAATGCTGCATAAGGTCCTTGGAATAAAAAACTTCATATAAAATGTAAAAAAGGAGAAAATACTTTTATGAATAGTTTTCAGAGAATTGGTACAATTCTTTAAGCAAAGTTTGTGGTTATAGAACAGTCAAAGACTTTTCCTTGATGTGGGAGTTCCTTTGATGTTTCTTTCAATTCTTGTCTGGTGGTTGTCAAATTTCTTCTGTATTGTTTTTTTTTTGCTTTTTTTCTGGACAGGAGCAACCTGGGTTTCAACAGCAGATGTTCATCAACTCCTTCAATTAAATCCAAGGCCCCCTTTTATAACTTACAACTAGGCTCTGAATTCCCTTCTTGGAATTTGGAGGGAAACCTTTTGATTGGTTCTGTTTTACCACAAATCAAAATGTGCCAAAAATATTTTTTAAATTCAAAAATTAAGCAAGAGCCTAATGCAGTGTCTACTTTCTCTCAGAAAAGCACACAATACACACTCAATCAGCTTAAATTTCTTATAATTCCAAGTTGTTATCCATTACATCACCTGCACATCCAACCTGGTATTCCCATGCAATTACTCATCTAGGTACTGACCAGGCTAGACATTGCTTACATTCAGTGATCGTATAGGAATTGGTATTTCAATGTGATGTGGCTATTATCCATCGTACGGTTCAACTCAATAACATTGAGGCCAAGAAGATAAATTTAGTTTTCTGTTAATTGGTAGTTCCAACAAAGTGCCTATAATGTTGTAGATAAGTTAAGTATAAGCACATAAATTATTACATAAAAATGTAGCAAATACCCAAAATAACACGATACCTAAGGTTTTATAAATTTTTACAAATGAAAAATCTTTCTTGAAGTTTTCAATAAGCGAAACACTTTGCTGTATTTCAAAAACTTAAATTTAAATTGATTGGATGGAGTTTTTTTTGTTTTTTTTTTGCTAAAATAGATGATTAGTGCCCTTTTTCAGTCATCTTTCATCAAAATGTAATTCTCTTTATTAAAAAATCTTCCAAATTAAAATATTCTTTTCTGAAAACTTTATTTGAGGAATATTGGCTTTTGAAGTATAATTAATCTGATTTGAAACAAATATTATTTACTTTAAGTTTAAAATATTGCAGAAATGCATTTTTTAACCTGACAGTAGCTGTTTTGATGTGCTGATAGCCTGAAGATAGATCTAATGTTGTTTTACAGAAACTTTATCTGTTAAACATAATTAAAAAAATGATGTGAGCACCTTTTTTTATATAATTTTCAAGTACTCAGTAATGTTAAAAATTTAGGAAAATATTCTCCGTAATCTAATGTTTTATTGAATTTTAGAAATGTTGACTTTAAATTCACTATACTTATCACTCTTATAATCTGATAATGTTGCGTATGGTTGCCCATACTTACAAAAATCAGCACATTTATACATATACAAAAAAATTCTTTTAAAAATATTGATTTGATTTGTATTAAGCTTTTCTATTTATGATCAGTAAATATAGTTTTCAATTAATAATATCATTAAAAAAGTTGAAATTAATACAGAATTTTAAAAGATTAAAAAAAATGAATAAATTTTTCTAATTTAAATTTTTTAATTTAAATTAGAAAAATTTATTCATTTAGAAAAAAATGAAAATATTATTCATTGAAAAATTTTTTTTCTCAGGACAATAGTGTCCTTAACAATTAAAAACCTTTTCTAATTAAATAATGGCATAGTTTTATTCTGTTTTTTATTTTACAATTCAGAGCCGATTTTCGATAAATGGTGTTTCTGCTTGGCAAAAATAAATTGACGATTTACATTCCCCAAGAAGTCCTGCTTTTTAACTAATGAAGAGGCTGAAATTTTAATTTTCTCAAAATTTCATAAAAGTAAGTGAAGAAAGATTTATTTTCAAGATTTCAAAAAAAATTTTACTAAATCTGACATCTTATTTGATTTTTGCAAAAATTTCCAAAATGTGTTTTTAACACCAAAAAAGATGTTAAAAATCCCTATCTTTGGCCCAGCCACTGACAAAAAAAAAAAAAAACAGGATTCTTACCCAAAATTTCAAACATGCTCAAAGGATTAAAAATATTAAAAAAATAGTCCAAAAATATTTTGATCGTATCTCTTCTTGAATAAAACATTTTTTTTTTTTTTTTGTTTAAAACTTTGTTTTTAGCAAGTTTTGGGCATTTTTTCATCATGGCATGCTCTTTTTTTAAAACATTGTTGGAGGTACCTATAAAATGTCATGTGAACCACTTTTTAAAAGTAACCAGTGAACTTCACTTTTTCAGAAAACTTATAGCAAAAAAATGTTTATCTGAAATTTCTTAAAAATAAGCTTTTTCTTTTTAGTTTTTACATAAAAAATATTTATCTGCTCTTGTTTCAAATATAGAATTTCATTACAAATATTTTTATTAGTTACCTTCATTTTTTTGCGCTTTATCGCAAAGTTTATTTTATTCATCTATGTTTATTAAGCAATTCATTCTTCCATTAATCTTTGAACTTTGTCTTCCAATTTGGGAGGCTCGTCTTTCATGAACGACGCTTTACGCAATTCCTTCCATAGAGAGGCCATGGGCGATCATGTTTCTTTTTCGATTTATGATTGACTTTAAGCAGAAAAATTGTCACAATATAGGTTGCCGTTATTTTCTATCACAATTTAAGCAAGTTTCTCATCTATACTTCACTACCCCGGCCTTTTTTGAATCTGGGGCAAATAATTTCCTTGTAGAGGAATTCAATTGGAAAAGTAAATTTAAGTATAAAAACAGATTAAAAAAAAAAAAAAAAAAAATGTAAACTAAAAAGTGAACTGTTGAGTTGGAACAATCCCAGAATATTAATAATTACAAAATAACTTTTAATTAGGATTGAATATTAAAATTTCACTATTACTAAAAAAAAAAAAAAAAAAGTTTTTTTTAAATTAATGTTGTTTTTTTGTGTTACTTAAACAAAAACAGTGTTTACTTTAATATCGGTTGTTAAAGTTTGTTTTTTAATACAATACATTTACTAAGTTACGAGTGCTGCTAAAACTAAAAAAGGTTTCCAGTGTCAAAGAAAACAAATAACATTTTCTTTGATGTAGGGGAGGGGATACAAAAAACGAAAAAGAAGCACAAACTATGACTGAATAAGAAAAACTTTTGGTTTCGTTTGGGGTATAATGCAGTTACGTTATTACTAGTCATACAACCGAAAACAAGCAAATATCATATGTTAAAAATAGAATAATAAAGCTTTACTTTTTAAACGACATTGTTACCGCATGGATTTTTAAGTTGTAATTTGTCTACAACCTTTTTAATTAGCAAAAAAAGCGAGTCAAAAAATAAATAATTTATGCGTAACGTACGTATAGCCAGATAGTAAATAAATAAATAAAAAAAAGATAAGTGAAATCAACAAGGCTCCGGACACAGTATTATTGCTTAATTTGCTAAGTTACTGAGAAAGAAGTGTCGGTGTCAATGTTCGAGCAATTTCAAAAACTATAACTAAAGAAAATAATAACGCCATGTCAAGTGAGTCAATGGATTGGGTTGGCTTCTCTCATCCCCAGATTCAAGTTCTACCTCTAGTTAACTTTTTTTGTTGTTGTTTACATATGAATAGCAAGTACCGATCTAAGTTGTTGTAACGTAGCGATTCGGTTTCTACAAATAGATCCAAAATAATTATGAAAAAAAAAAAAACCTATATACTATTATTTTGAGTGCGCGAATCGAAGGACAAGGCGCTTCGTTAGACCGGATGTGATTGTGTGCGCATGCTCGCTACTACACATTCACATCCCAGTGGTAAGCGGGATTGTTCTGAGCTCTGAATTATTCATGCTTTGTTCCATTCGCTCAACAAACCCTTTGATGCATCCTTAAAACTTTCTTGCAATTTATCCACTGTGTGTTTGGAAGAAAGATTAAAAAACAAGAAAAGTAAGAAGAGCCCTCCACAATTATCAAAAATGGCCAGCGTATCCTATCATATTGCAAATCTTTTGGAGAAGGTGAGAGACGCCCGGCATTTTCTTTTCCCCTCTTTCCTTTCCTTTATATTTTGTTGTCGTCTTTTTAATTTTTTGAAATAATGCATCTTACTTACGATGAAATATTTCTTTAAAGACTTACACATTTTAGTCTTCTATTTATCGTTCCTCAGTGTGTGAATTCTAGTGCATTTTCCTGAATTTCCGTTCGGGTATTTGAATTTAAAAACGAATAAAATAAAAATCTGCAACTATACTCGATTCATGAAAAAAGTAGAAAACGATTTTAATTAGAATAATGTTTCGGCATTTTCTTAAAATAGGTTTCATTGTATCTTTAGCGAACATTGCGTCCACATGTACAACATGAGTATAAAATGAGGGATTGTTTTATAATAAATTTATATTATAAATTGATCACCCACTTTGTACCTCTTTTACATTTTTTGTCAAATTATCTAGTCAGTTTAACTTTAGTATAATTTTCTTTTATGCTCAACTGATCACGTCACTGATTCCGGCTTTTGTTATTAATACTTGAAAATTCGTTATTTATTCTTTATTTTAATGAAGACATTAATTCTTTCACGACTACCAACTACACTCATGAGCGAAATATTTAACTTTTTATGCTACACTTTGAGATCTCGTCTTTTTTTATATAGTGACATTTTTTTTTTTTTTTAAAGTCTAACCTTTGAATGACAAACTGAAACCTTAATGCCATAACTCAATAAATACAAATAAAGTTATATTATATACCAAAACACCAACGAACTTAATATGCTTCTGTCACGGTGACATCTTCCACCGCAACCATTAGGTTATGCCAGCCGACTTTTAAAAAATGTGACTGGCCGGCTGTCAGCAGACTTTTAGATTCATAGGAACTATTAACTTTTTAAAATTCATTATTTAATAATAAAAAAAAAGTACTCCTTAAATAAAATTAAGGAAGAGCAAATTCTAATTTCGTATTATATTGCTTTAGTTTTTTATTATTATTTTGCTTCATAAAAACGTGCACTGAGAGCTAATCCCTTGTGAAACCCTTTTTGTCACCATTATTTGATCTTAAGGTCTAACCTTATTACTTAGAAGGTAATAAAAGTATTTTAAAATCATTATTTCGAACCGAATGACAGATTACTAGCAGTCTGAAATATCTACAAACAGTTCTAATTTTATAGATTTTTTTTTTTATGCCTGCCTGGACGTTGTAAGAATTATTTAATTGGAACTACTATTGTGACTGGTAGATATGCTAACTAGTTTAGCTTTCTAAATCTTATTTCTATTAGGCTTAATTTTCATTGCAAAAAAATTGCCCCTTCTATCTATAATCTATCTATATGGTTTTGGTAATTAAAATTCTTAGTTTAAGATTTTTTTTTCTTCTGTTTGGGCCTCTTAGTTTCCTGGTACAATTTGGACATTAATTGTCCAATATCTTCTAAAGGCTTTTGGTTTTCATAAGCCATTGCCAGAGGATGTTTTTGAGGAGGTAATAAGGTTGTGATTATAAGTCTGCATAGTGGTTGTTAATAATCTTGACCCACGTTTTTTTTTTGTTTTTTACACTATTTACATTGTTTGAACTGTTGTCATATTCATGATGTTTTGGTCGTTGGATGCTCCGGCTTTCTTCAGGTGATTGGAATTTTGAAATGAACCCTTTATTTTGTCTACCAGGGTAGATTGTTCTAGTTCCACTTGCCATGCCTCTTCTGGATGTCTCAGTTATCCCTCTTTAACACAACTCTCCCAGTTTTTGTTCACCACTGCTGTAGCCGGGTATTGAACTCACTTTTTGGGTCAAGATACTGGACCCAACCAATGCTTTTATCCACTGGGCCATGTGTCCTTGAGGATAAAAGCGTTGGTTGGATCCAATGACTTGACTCAAAGAATTGTGAGTTCAATACATGGCTACTGTAGTGGTGAACAAATCTTGAAGAGTTGAGTTAAAAGGAGATAACTGAGACATCTGGAAGATGCATGGCAAATGGAATTAGAACAATGTACCCCTGTGGACAAGATAAAGGGTTCAGTTCAGAATTCTAATCACATGAACAAAACCAGAGCATACAACGTTTGAAACATCATTAATATATGGCAGCAATCTAAATAGCGTAAATAATTACAATATTTTATCTCAGAAATATAACTGCAGACAATTTCTTTTGATAATAGCTTAGGGAAGGCAGAAGCACTTGGCAAACATTGAACAATTTGTTTAAGCTGTGCCTGGAAACCAGAAAAATGATCCAAACAGTTAATTTTCAACCAAACATACATAATGATAAATGAAATTGTTGCCCAGATCTTATTGTTGCAAACTAGGTATCTCCAAAGAATGGCAATACCAAAGGATTAAAATGAATTTTTAAAAATGAAAAATCTTTCTTGAAGCTTTTATTTTAGTTTTGATTTCAAGCTAATAGGTTAAATTTAATATTTCTAATAAGCAAAATACTTTGCTGTATTTAAAACTGAATTTTAATTTATTGGAATGATGTTCTTTTGGTTATCAGTATAATCGTCCATGCTGACCAATCTGTCAACATATCATAATTCTCTTTATTTAAAACATCTTTCAATCAAAAATAGAATATACTTTTATAAAACTTCATTTGAGCAAGATTAGTTGATTTAAAGTTTAATTAATCTGATTTGAAACAAATATTACTTTAAATTAAAATATCACAGAAAAGCATTTTTAACGTGAAGGTGACCGTTTTTATCAGGTGTTGACACATTTCTTGAGACTCATGTTTGAGAATTTTTTTTTTTTTATGACATAATTATAATGAGTACTTGACAGATATAATGTGAATACCTTTTTATATAATTTTTCTTTTTCTTTTTTTAATTAGCGTTTAATCTTAGAAATTAAGGAAAATATTCTAAGCAATCTAATGTTTTATTGAATTTTAGGTACTTGTTATAGTTTAATTCATGATGCTTGTTGAAATTTTAACTAAAATTATCAGAAAGTCAAAGCAGTAACTTTACTAAAGTTACTGCTTTGACTTTCTGATAATTTTATGTCTGCACATTCATATTTACAAAAATGTACATGATTATAGACCATAAAATAAATTCTTTTTAAAATATTGGGGTCTTGAAATTGTGAGCTTCTTCACTTATGATTAGTAAATACAGACTTAATTTAATAACAATATTACTTGACTGCTACAAATTAATACAGAATTTTAAAAGTTTATAAATTATTCTAATTATAATTTTAAAAAATGAAAACAGTTACTATAAAAATTCATTATTTATAAAAAAAACAAAACAATAGGGTCCATAATATATTTCAGACACTTTAAATGAATGACTCGGGATAGATTTTCTGTAACTGGAGATTCTGTTTGACCCCAAAAAATTAATGACTGAAATTCTCTAAAGACTTGTCCTTATAACTAATGTAAACATTAAGCCCTACAAAAAAGAATTTCTCAATTTTATAAAATTAAGTGGGGATTAACGGATGTTGAAAAAATTACAAAGATTTTCTAAAAAGAAATCTTTCAAAAATAATTTTATACATTTGTGAATAAATCCTGAGAGTTTCATTTTTGCAAGTATTTCCAAATTGGTGTGCTTTGCATCTCAAAAAGATACTAAAATTTCTCATACTAACTTATGGTCCCCTAGCTGACACAAGAAAACAAAATTTTTACCCAAAATTTCAAAGGTTCTAAAAAGGATAAAAAAAAATTTAATTTAATAACAAATCCTTTCATCTTTCCTCTCAACACTGGTTTACAATTTTTCACAAGTTGACTACTTCAAAAATGAAATGTGCCAATTATGTATTTTGGCATGTTGAATTTGAAAATGATCTTCAAATTGTATTATTGGCTATTGATTTAGAGATATTTAGTCATTTATGTCATACATATGCATACAATGTATTTTTCCAAGAAAAACAATGTTGCTTTGATGTTCAGTTCTATATAGGCTAGTGGAGCAATACACAAACACATCAATTTGGCAATATGTGTTTATTGAATAAAATACAACCAGAATCTACCATTCAGAAGTAGAAACATGTACAGTTATTCAGTAACCACACATCAAAAAAAAAACTTTTTTTTGTAAACTTTAGAAGAATCATCCAATAATAATAATCACCTAGCATTAATGAACTCTATCTGACCTGATACCTGTTCTCCATTGCTGCAATATCTTCATGAAATTGCTCACTATGCTCGTCACTCACAGCCACACAGTTTTCTTTGGGGTGGGGATGCAAGTCTAAGAAGTGGATCTTCAATGAATTGTTACAGCCAAGATGTGTGTATACTTTCAGGCAGTCTTCCACCTGTTTTCTGTAATTTTCTGCTGTTTCATAACCCAGCCCAGAAAGTTGGTTACCACTGATTTAAAAAGAATTCCATTCAGTCTTTTCCTTTCCCCGTAGTACTCTGTCAAAATTTTCATCCAAAAGAAATTTATTAATTTGGGGACCAATAAAGATGCCTTTATCTTTGCTTCACTTATTCTGGGGAAATTTATTCTGCACATATTTGAATTCTGCCTTTGTTTGGTCCATCACCTTCACAAAATCTTTCATAAGACCAAGCTTGATATGAAGAGGTGGCAACAAAATTTTCTTTGACTTGACCAATGGTGAATACTGAACATTTTCCTTCTCAGATTTCAGTGATTGTCTTTGTGACCAGTTTCTCTTGATGTGATGAGAACATCTGTCTTGGCTGTCCTATTCACAAAGAAAACAACAGTATTTGGTATATCCACTTTGCAGTCTTCGCAAGAGAGCAACAAGCTTCAAATCTCTGAAAAGTTACCAGTCATGTTGATCACAGTTGATATATCAGAGTTGTTTTTTCATATTGTCATAAGTTTATTTCATATGAACTCCATAACCAACTGGGAGTGAAAAAATATCAGCATTGTGTAACAAGACAGATTTAAAGGAATCAATGACCAATCTCCATTCCTCTGGATTATAACTGATGTTAAGTGATTTCATAAGACCACTGATATCATTGCAGTGCACCAAATTACCTTCCATGAAGGAGAATGGGACTAGATCCTTGTTACGATCACAGAAAATGGTAAATCTGTACATCACCAGCTAACATTCTACAGCTGGAACCTAACAGTTCTGCTTTCCTCTTAGGAAGTTTCAAATCTTTGACTAATTTCTTTAGGTCACTTTGTGTTATGAGGTGTGTTTCCTACATGGTTGTTGGACAATGATCTTGGTCATATGAAGTTTGATGGTTCAAGCTCTGAAGTCTCATTGTCTTCATTATTTGACAATTCACACTATTCCTGTACTTCTGGTACAGATATGTCTTCATGATGGAGGACAGGGCACAAAGCTGATGGAATGTTGGGATACTGCACCGTCCATTTTTTTTTTTTTTGACAGTCTCTTAGCAATTGGAGGTTCCATGCAGAAGCTGCAATCACTGGCATGATCGATTGACTCTCTCCAAATCACTTACACTGAAAAAGGCATATTGTTCTTCTTCCTGGTTAGCCATTGCACAGGTATTATAGCATATATATACGATTCCCACTTGGTCTCCAATTTTGCACCTGAAATATTAATTGTAAGCTTTTCTCACAAGTGTTATATTTCACTTTTGAAATGCAAAAGTCAATTCACCACACACATAGATGTGATCAGCTTTGTTCAGATATTTCCAAGACATTTTTCACAGGTCAGTTAAATGTGTGAAAACGTGAGGTGAAAAGGGGAATAATAATTAGATTATTAGGAGAATAATAATTAATCTGGCAAGGACAACAATTTTGATGAAATGTTCATATAACACTAGTACCGTATCTTGAATTCTAGAGCCAATCAACAATTTTGAATATCATTTTTATTTCCAGTGTCCAAAATTGTCTAAGATTGGCTATTTTTATTTTTGAAGCTTTCATGTTGTTGGCCAGTGTAATAGCGTTGAGATTTTGATAAAATTCTGTTTTTATTTGGGGCATTTCTTGCCTCATATATACCCATTTTTTAGCGAATCTTTGGAGGTAACTACTGGGAACATATTTAATTTTTGGAAAAATTTCTGAGGTAAGTTATCGTTATTTACATACAGTATGTAAGCAATGAATAGATTTGTTTTAATCTGACATTTTCTTGTTTTTGTCAATGTTGTATTTAGTGGGTACTTTCCTTTGAGTAGCCTTTTTTTCTTTTTCTTTTTTTTTTTTTTTTTGTTGCCAGTAAAATTCATCTCAAGATCAATAGGCATTAACTTTGATTAATATAAAAATAAACAGTGACATCTCCTCCCAAACATTTGTACTTAGTAAACATTATTTACATGCAGACAAATGTCTTCATCTTCCTTGTTATTACACTGTTTCAGGCTTTGTGTCCTCTGACCTTCATCATGTGCTTGATGATCTGGGTGACCTTCAGGGAATTTCCAGCTGAATCTTTTATTTAATCTATGGGGTTAGATTCTCATTCTGTTGACCATGTCCTTGGGATATCTCGTCTAGTTCTTGTTTAGTAATACTTGGTTATTGCTTGTCATGTTTCCACTAAATCAAAGAATGCACCAATTGGCCCAGGTATATACAATTACTAGGCAGATTAGGTCTAAGGGTTTTTCCAGGATAATAGCCTTGTTCATGGATTTGGCGGTGTAGAAATAACTGAGCAGTTCTGAATAAAAATTAGACAAGAAAGTGCTAGACATGGTCAGCAGAATGAGAAATTCTTTGTAGACCCCCCAAAACTTGGCAAGCACCTGCTGAAGGCTAGAGGGCACAATAGTCAAAACTTCCTGAGGACAAATGCAAAGATGGCAATAGTCTGCATGTAAATGTTAAATTTAGTAGGTACATATTAGAATAGACATTCCTGCTTGTTTTTATATTAATCGAAATTAATGCCTACTGGCTGAGAGATGAATTTAACTTAAAAATAATTCTACTTAAACATATGTTGCCACTAAATATAATATAAGAAATGTTGTTGGATTAAAAATATCTATTGACATTGTGTGTGTGTGTGTGTAAATATATAGAAAAATAGGAAAGAACTGTTAGGTTAATAATCCAAAGTTCTTTAGTATTTTTGTTTTTATTTTTAAAGAACAATGCTTGATGCACAAGTAGAGCCTATATTTAAAATTTTTTTTTTTTTAAATATGATTCCATCATTACATAGGAATTGCCATGTTTCAAAAACAAGCTGAAAACTTCCAATTCAATTATAGAAATTAAAGTACCTAGTTCTGTTTCATTCTCAAGTGAATTTTGGAATAACTAATTTTGAAATTTATGGAGGTACTTTAATTTAATTTCTATAATTGGAAGTTTTTAGCTTCTGTTTTTGAACAATCCTATATAGCGATGGAATCATATTTTTAAAATATTTTTTATGAAATTTATATATATATATATATATATATATATATATTATATATATATATATATATATATATATATATATATGGACTAAGTCTGATAATTATTTTAATATATTTTATTGTAATACGCTATTTATATATACACAAATATTTAAGTAGATGCTATGTTTATAAAAAAACCTGTTAACATTTACCAGCCTGAATGGCCGAGAAATTCATAGAAAATACATGTCCTCCAACAGGAATCGAACTTGTATCCTACATAGGACTGTAACTATGAAGGAGTGTCTAGTTAGCTAGGTCAATTTTACTGCTATTAAACTACAAACTTCCCATGATTTCCAACATCCATATCTGCTCAAAGTGTATCTTAATGTAAACAAATGATGTCACACAGTACAAAATGGGCTAAGTCTAACAATTATTTTAGTATATTTTATTGTCATACGTTATTGATAGACACACAAATATTTACATGCTCTGTTTATAATAAATATATATATCAAGCTTCTGTGGAATAAATAGGAGACATTACTTTTGGAGCATCTTTCATATTATATATATTTTTAATAATAGAGCCTGTTTGTTTTTTCCCATTTGAATACCTGGCTTAATTTCTTTGTAAGATTCTATATAGTGTTTTTAATATACATTTGATATTTACAGCTGCTGTCTAAAATTGTTACAAGGCTTGACAATGGTGTTGCTTTTTTAGTCACAAAGGTTTTCCGATAAATTTATAAATTTATTTCTTTTAAAAAAGCTTTAAGTGTGTTTAACCTTTTAGCATTCAATCCACCCAAACTTATGCTGTAAATATCAACTCTCAATGTTCAACCCACTGTAACCTGCACCCCTATATATACTCTGCCATAATATGACAACACCATTGCAGACAGTCATGCAAGCAGTGAGACTTTGACCACAAACAGTGAGACTCTGTGAGTGGGTATTCATGGGGTGGATTTGAACATGTTGAATGCTAAAGGGTTAAAGAAGTGTGAAATATGTGTTCTTTTAAAATTAAATTTGCATCAATAGCATATGTTGTGTAGAAAGAAAAAAAACTTGATTCTGTAGATTTTTAGCGTAATTATTTTGATGTGCTCATACATTAAAATAATTTCTAATTCAGAATGTTTTTATAGCATTTTATAGATTAGCATTTATGTTAGTATATTAAAAAAAATGTATTTTTTATGGCTGCTGGGAAAATTAGTTCTTCATCGTGCTAGACAATTTTTCTTGCAATAATCTATCTTAGGCATTTATAAGTCAACCCTTTGTCCCTGCATTGACTATTATAATCACATCTGTTTTGGTGGTTTACTAAGCTTACCTTAGTTGTGACATAAGGCCATGATTGTGGAACACTTGGTGAGCATTCAACCCATTACTCAGTTGTAATTAATCTAGTGAAATAAACTTGCAAACCATTACACCACGTCAAAGTGCTTCTGCTATATATTGAAATTCTTGATAAAATCCAAATAAGCATCTGCAATGTTATCAGTCATCTTTAGTATCTCAACTTAAGCACAGTACTAGACTGGCAGCTAGGTCTCATTATATAGTTGAAATTTCTAGATGTGACCATAAGTAATTATGGTAACAGTTACTTCTCTTGCAATTCTTGCTTGTGGAACTCACTTTCAGCTTCTTGATCTTTTAAAAATTTAAATGGGATGTCTATCATTATTCTAATTCCTGTTCTTTTATTGTTCTCTCTCCTTAATATTTTTCTTTTTCTCTTATTATTTCACACTCAGTAACTCCCCTACATCTTAGTGGCTTTTATTGCCTTACTTGCGATGAAATTATTAAAGCAAAAATTATAGTTATCTCTAATAAACTTTCTTAATAAAACTATTCTCCAATACAAACCTATCTGTCTATATCTCTTAGATGAGGTATTATGATTACTTGGATTATTTATATTATTTGGACTGTTATCCTCATTTTCATTGCTATATTCACTGTTTTGGCCATTGTACACTCCAGCCTTCTTGAAGTGATTGGAATTTCAAACCGAACCCTTAATTTCATCCACGTGGAGCTAAAACGATCTACCCTGGTGGATGAAATAAAGGTTCAAAATTCAATTTGGTTTTGAAACATTCAAATTATGAAAGTATATTTTTTAACTAATTTTAGCTTAAAACTTATGCAATTTTAATGTTTTTGCTCTTGTCTATGTATATAAAATGGTAGTAAAATATATTTTGCAACACTTGGAAGTTAAAAAAACATTTTCCATCACTGAAGGTGAAAGCCACTGAAAAACCTACTTGTCATCAATATTATTAATGACGCTGTTTGCCAATTGAAATATTTCCAAACATGTTTTCCTTACCTTAATCCTTTCTGGTGATGTAATTGTTTAATTTGTTAAAGTAAAAAAAAAATTAAGGTAACTGATTATATATTTTGTGAGGCAGTCGTTTATGTTTTGCTATTTAAATAGATTAAAAACTCGTCAGTCATTGGTGCCATTTTAAAAACTGAAATTCTATCATTTTCTAATGAAATTATTTTTATTTACTTCTGTTTAGCCATTTAATAAAAATGTTGATAATGTCTTTTTTTCCTTCTTTATCTAATGTAAAGTATCCATACGTCATTATTTGCGGTGAATATCAATTATCATTGACAGTTGTATTTTTATTAAATGGAAATTTTTAATTTAAATCTTTAAAATTCATTAAAAAAAAACCTGAAAAATTTCCTTTTCTGTAATTATAAGACACAATATAGCTTTTTATATTGGTTATGCAGCTTATTATCCTCTATTAATGACATTATTCACTAAGAAAATATTGCATTATTATAACAATGGAATAACTTGGGAGATGGAGTTGCTAATACTTTTTTCTTTTGTGTTAGCTTTGGATAGTTCTTTCTGTCATTAAAGCAATTCTTTCATAGAGACGGCAATTGAATTAATTGTAGGGATGAAAATCTTAGATTACTTATGCAGAAAAATATAACCAAAACAAATGTAAAATTTTGTGGCCATACTGGTAAACAAATTTTATAATTAAAATCTTGTCAAACTAATTTCATTTTTTTTTTTTTTTTTTTTTTTTTTTTTAAATTGGTGCACATTTATTAGATTTGCAAGCTTTTCATGAATTTTAATAAATCTTCTGTATCAAACACTTTTAACTCTATGAATTTGTAGCTTTCCATCCACTTGTATGTGTATATTTATAAGTGGATGCTAGGAAAGTTTTGGGTACAAACAAAAAGCGTTTCACAAAAAAATTTGATGTTTGGATTTTGAGAATTGGATCTGTTGGTCTGGTGCTGTTTATTTGGTTAATAAAATATTTATACCATGTTTTATGGAAAATTTGCATTTTTGCTTTATAGTATATCTTTTGCATCTTAACATCAAAGTTCTTGCTTTGTTTTTGGTCTAACCTTCTTGAATACCAATTTCAATTAATTCCCCCCCCCCCCAATTTAAAAGCTTCATTTGTGTTTGAATCTCTTAAACCCCAGTGGCTTTCTGCACATCAAGGCTTATTGCAATTAGCAAAAATTTTAAACATATGTTTTGACAAATAACAGAAATTAAGTGCTTTTTGTAACTTCAGTTTTAAGTAAAATGTGTTCCTCTTTCCCCTTCTAATGCGTATTTAATACTGTATTTTATTTACAGGTTAATTATCAAGCCAGTCTTTTTAGATTGGCTGCTATTCTAAATTAAACTTTCTACAAAATTTCCATTTATTTACAAATACAAAATTGACTTTTTCTAAAGTACATTTAACTGTGACCAAGAATTTTTTTTCTGTCATTGAAACAGAATCTGATTGCATTGCTACAGTTATAATAGGTACCTCCACGAGATCGCTAAAGAAAGAGCATAGCATGATGAAAAAGACGCCAAACTTGACGAAAACAAAATTTTATCGTCTAAATGTTTATTATTATTAAGAGGAAAGGTCAAAGTATTTTTGGGGTATTTTTTTCCATTTTTTAATCGTTCCTAGCACGTCCGAAATTTTCGTTAAAAATCTAGTTTTTTTTTTTTTTGAGTCAGCAAAATTGACCATTTTTTTCCATTTTAAAAAAAACTGGAAATCTGACTTTGAAATTTTTTTAAATATCAATTATCATTTTTCAAAACTTATTTTAAGAAAATCAGAAATTATAATGTTTATTTAAAATATTTTGAACCAAACTTAACTTAGCTTTTGTGCCAAAAAGATGTAATTTGAAAATAAAACAAAGCAGGTCATAAACTTTCGCATCTCTTGACATGTGATGAATGATATATTTAGGAATTCCATGAGGCTAATTTGTTCTACGGAAGGAGAAAAGTGAAATAATTTACATTTACGTGAACAAATTATTTACCCCGTTATTTTTAACGAAAACTTTCAGCGGTCTAAATTTTTTTTTTCTTTTTTTGTACTTAGCTTTCACCTTTACGTTTATGATGCTTTATGGGAAATATATTCTAAAGAAATTAAAATAAAACTGTTAAGAGTGACATTAAATTTCACCTTTCTTAAGAAAGGTATCTAATTAATTTATAGGTACCTTTCTTATGAAATTTTATCAGAATTGTACATAAAATACTATAATTTTATGTACATTTATTACATTCTACTGTTATTTGTATTTGCATTCATTTTATTATTAATTTTGATATTTCATTTATGGAAAAATGCCGTAGCTGAGATTAATATAAAAATAAGATCATATAAATTTCATAAGATGATACTGATACTTGTAGGTACCCTTCTCAGTTGAAATTGAAAAATCAAATTAACTTCTCCACACGTGTTTCGCAAAAGTAAAGGCCTTAACAGCGGAGAACAATGCTTAACTCAAATAACGCAACTTAATTATATTCTGGTTGGTCTTCCGTATTTTATAATTACAGCTCGATTATAAGCACAAAATTACATTTCTTAATTACTGGGGATCTTCTGATTTGACAAAATGATACAATTTACAACACGCTAAAAAAAAGATCTATCTCATAAGGACAATTATGAAAGCCGATGCGGCTTTTAACTAATTTTATAATATTTTAACAACTTAAATGTAAAATCTATTATAATTAATGAAATAACAAATAATTGTATTAAAAATTCATTTTTCATCGAAAAAATTTTTTTGCTTTCAGAAAATATTGTCCATATTCATAAAAAACAACTAAAAGCAAATAAAAGCATTTGAAATTAAATAATATCTTTGTTTTATTGAGTTTTGTATGTTACAATTTAGAGCTGATTTTTCAGGTACTGCGTATCTAATTAAAAACAAAAAAAACATGATTTGCATTCCTCAAAGCCCTGTGCTTTTAATTATTGTAATCACTAAAACCGATGCGATCGAATTTCTAGCGTTTTCATAAAATTAGTTATGGGGGGTAATAAATATTTTTAAAAAAATATTTCTACCATGACTTTCATAAAAAAAACATATTTATAATAATTTCGATCATCTGTGAATAGTTCCTGAAAGTTTCATTAACATCCGATAATTATTTCTATTTTTGCACGATTTTTCAAATTAATGTGTGTCATACTAAAAAAAAAAAAAAACGTGCTAAAAATTGTCTATGTTATTTACTAGTTCCGCTGATACAAATAGAAACAAAGTTTTTTTAATCAAAATTTAGAATATTCTAAAAAGAAGGAAAATTTTTTAAAAATAATTAAAAGAACCTTTGGTCTTTACTCTTAATAATAACATAAGCATTTAGACAATAAAATTTTGTTTTCGGCAAGGTTGGCGTCTTTTTCATCAAGCTATGCTCTTTTTTTAGCGATTTCGTGGAGGTACCTAAGTTATAATGAACAATATATAAATCACTTTTATTTAATTAATCAATTCTACAAATTCCAAATCTTGAAATATTGCTTGAAAAACATTTGCTCATAAAAAAATAAAATTATTTTCTATTCAGAAGATGCAAAAAATATGAAACAATTATGAAAATCGAGAACAGGTTATGAATTGTTAATAAAGTTTTGTGTTATTGGTTTTTTTTTTTTGTACATAAAACATTGTGTTTTACATTCTAACAGAATTCAATGACAGATGAGTGCTTATAAATAAAATAATTTTTAAGCTTCTGCAATTTTAGGCTCTATTTTTGTAAAATTCTGCCTGAAATGCTACTGTTGAAGGCAATATATCTACTGTTATATCTTGTGTGTGTGTGTGTGTATATATATATTATATATATAAAGGGTTTTTTTTTTGTTTGTTTTTTTTTCTTTCTTGAAGGAAAGTCTTTTATTTGGTCTGAAGAAATGCTTGACCATGACTTGCAATTTCTCAGTAAAATTCTAACTTCCATAATTTTTTTTTTTTCTGCATTTTATAGTGGTTATTTTTAGAATTATAATTTGATGTTTGCTACAAGAATTTTCATAAGCTTCATATCATTTAATAGTATATTAACAAATAATGAGTTCAATCATTTTATGGCTTATGAGAATAACATTAGATTTAATTCTAGAAAATTCTCAAAAGAGGGTGAAGCTCCTTTCCTTAACCCATTAATGCCCACCATAAAATCTAAGATTTAGTTTAAAAATAAAAATCCAACCTTAATTATAGGTTTTTAAAAATGATCTGGTATTATTATAGGTTTCTACCTATAACTTATTAAATTGTGGCATGGGCTTAATGTGTTGATGGATTTATTTGGCTTGCATTTAATAGAAATTAGATACCTAGTGTTTATATAGCATAGAAATAGCAAGAGAGCTGTTCATTTGAGTTTATTTACAGTGCTAACATCTTTTTACATAAAATTTTCAGTATCTAATAGAAAAAAAAAGGATGCATTCAAGATAGAACAGGTTTTAATTTTAAATATAACATTCTAAAATATACAGAATGAAAATAAAAAAAAGTACTTGTAAAATTTCATGAAAGATTTTTTAATACACGCATTTTAATACTAACCACTAATTTTTTTTTTTTTTTTTTTTTAACTATGGAAAGGAAACTACAGAAGGTAGTGAAGGAAGGCAAGAAGGACTAAACATGAACTACAAGATAGAATTCATGGTTATTAGCAAAAGGATGAGCCAAAAATGCAAATTACAAATTTGATAATCAAAATCAAACGAGTACAAAAATTTAAGTATCTGGGAAGTGTTCTGACAGAAGATGGAAAGTGCGACACTGGCATCTGAAAATGCATTGAGATAACCAAAGATGCATTCCAAAAGCTAAGCAGAGTACAAGAGACAGAAAAACCTTGTTAGAAACAAAGAAAAAAGTACTGAACTGTTATGTGATATCTGTTCTCCTATATGGCAGTGAATGTTCGACAATCTCCTCGAAGGAGGCTTGAAGCAACAGAAATGTGGTTTTACAGAAGGGTGCTGAGGATACCATGGAACAAAATTGTGAGCAACGATGAGGTTTTAAAATAAAAATGGAAACTGAAGGAAAAATTTAACATCAGGAAGGAACAGTTGAAATTTCTGGGGCACATAATGAGGACTTGGAAAATCTGATATTCAAGGACAGAAGAAAACAGTGCATCATAACACATGTGATTAGCTTAAGTAAATGAATGGTGGAAGGATTTAGGAGAGGAAACGAAAGGGCAACATTTATTAAAAGCAGGAAGTTGTGGAGAGCCATGATCGCCCATGTCCTGAAAGGACATGGAACATAATGTATTATAGAAATATCATATATACTCATGGATAGATCATACTTTTTTTTTTTTTTTTTACCAAAAATTTCACAAAACATTAGGGGTGTGACCTATCCACTCAACATAAATATAAAACAACACTACCTTGTCATCATGATTTCTGAGAAATTAGAAATGATACCCAAACACCAAAGCTGTGATTTTTCTTTGTATAGAAACAATTTATCATACATACTGACTCGCTACTTTAAACTTACATTTTGCTAGATTCAGATATCCATCACAATAAATAAATAAAATTATAAAATATTCATTGATCCCTCAGTCACCGTTTGGTCGGAGTCCTTGCACTAGACTGATATAGTAATCCTGAACATGCATACATAAGTTAAGAAACCATGTGTAGATGTTTATTGACAAAGAAAAAATAGTCCTACAATTCATTCTGCAAAATTATATTTATTTTGTGAAAAATATGTTGGAAAATGACTTAAAGAAATGAAATATATTCTTTGAGATAATTTTCTTTAATGGTTGTTTCATATAATATTAAAAGGCATTCTTAAGTGTTATTTACAAATAATAGTGCATTAATCTAGTACCCAAAACGTTTGCACTATTTTGCATTGCACAGCTATATAGTTGGTAACCAAATTTATAGTTTATAATTTTAACTGTTACAGATACTAATCATGAGTAAAAGAAGTAGTTGTGAAGCAGGTTTCAAATTAAAAGTAATAAATTATGCAGAAGAACATGGAAATCTGCAAAAGTGTATTAATAATTGTAAGTTTTGAAATAAAGGTGGATATCTGATAATTCTTATGTCTAAAAGGTGCTGTGTAACTCCCCAGATTATAGTGCAACCTATCTGCGAGTTGACAGTAAATCATCAATTTTGCTTTGTTTTGGGTTTTCATTTTGAAATAACTAAAGCCTGTAACTAGAGAAAAATCTTTTTACATGTCACAGCTAAAACTTTCACCGTATGGCTTTCTAAGAGTTTTGTTTCTGCTCATTTCCAGTTTTTACCACAAAATATACACAATGTGCAATTCATAAACATTTAGTCTATTTTAATGTTGAAATTTTTTTTCTGGTAAAAGGTAAACCTGGCTTTACAATGATGAAAGAATTAAAATTACAGTTTTCAAACTTGCTCAAAATCTAAAAACCTTTCCTGTTCAGACTCCCATGGGAGTTACATGTAACAAGAGCAGTTTATTTTGTATTTACAAAACCTCAATTGAGTTTTGTCCTGAGAATTATCTCTTATGAAGTTGCATTTTCAGTTTTGTTTAAAATTATAATTTTTGCCAAAAGCTTTCACTGTTGATTGATGCAAATGAAATTAATGTTTATGACTTCAATCTAAAAATGATTTTTGGAATATATACCGTCTTCAGATAAGAAATATATTCAAAATAATTTTAAGTTTTGTAAATCTTAAGAGATGCACAACAATAAATCCAGAAAATAGTGAAGAAAAATTTGAAGAAAGGTAAATGTACACTCATTAAGTAAAAACATGTATGATGTTTCTTATTTGAAAAATAAAATAAAAACTTCTAAAATTGATAATTGGCTGCAACACTGAACTCTTACACCTTTGAGATTTGATTAATGCATTAGAATCAAAATACCAATTGCATTTTCAAATTATGCCCTAAATTCAGTTCTATCCATTGCCAGATCATTTTCAGGAAAATTTAACAATGATTTAAAAGATGTAAAATACATTTTTTATATATATATATATATATATATATATATATATATATATAGTGTGTGTTATCTCAATGATTTATAGAAAGCAGCATTTATTTTTGGTTTATCATCATAAGTAACTCATTTTATCTATTGTTCCACTGTTTGAATAGTTTTCCTTTGATAAAACCAAAAATTAAATTGAATAAGATTCTTCCACCTCCCTCTCTTACAAAAGAGCCAGATTGTTCCAAATTAGAGGAAATTGTGCACTGAATTCTTAACTAATGGCTAATTTTCACTGCTTTATCAATGGGTCTGTGAGAATTACATTTTAAGTTAATCAATATGGTGGAGTCATCCAGAATATTTAACTGGTCTATTTTTATCCATTATTTGTGCTATTAAAACAAGAATTAAAATGTTATGATTAAATTAGTTATATACTTACATTTTATTTATATATATATATATATATATATATATATATATACACACACACACAAAAATGATACAAGACCTCCATCTTATTTTAATTTACTCTGATGCGTTTTAAAAAAAGAAATGGGTATTCAGTTGACCTTTTTCAGACACTGAGAACAAGTTAATTTATTTAAACCTACTCCAAAATTTATTTTGAATCTTGTTAATGTTTTTACTGTTTTCCTTGTAATTTGGGCAAGGCTTTGTATTTTGTTAAAATTCTTAAAATGTAATAAACATCCTATAGTCAGCTGTGGTTTTACAAGACATTAATAAAAAATTTTCTTTTCACTTTGAAGTTATTTTATTTATTTAAAAGCTTGTCTAATTTTCCTTTTTCTTTCTTTTCAGATGACCTCCAGTGACAAAGACTTTCGTTTTATGGCTACAAATGACTTAATGGGAGAATTACAGAAAGATTCTATAAAATTGGATGATGATAGTGAAAAAAAAGTAAGTTTTTTTTTTTTTTACTTTCTTTCTTTCTTTCTCTATTTTTCCCTTTCACTATTTACACTTAAATCTTGTATTTATTAAGATTGGGTTTGTTTGACACAAGGCCAAACAGAAGAGGGGTATTGTAGGAAATGATTGTTATGCCAGTAAATGAGCAGGAGTTTAGCTTAAAAATAAATATTCAAAAAAAACTAATCACTTCATTTTAGATCACATCTGTTAGATTTCTGACAGCACTTGATTACACTCATGTGAATTTATTCCTCACTGGGTGCTCCATTAATACATTTTGCATCTCCGCCCCTATCAGTGTAAATCCAATAAATATCAGTAAATAGTTACCATAAGACTGGTTAAAATCTCACTAAAGACAATTTGTTAGGGAAGTGACTTCTGGATAACATCAGTGTTAGGAGGTGATCACAACATAACAGCACAGTTGTTCCTGAAAACCATAGTGAGTGAAATAGGGTAACTGAAACTGTTCAGAAAAATGTTGATGGTTGTGCTAGCACAAAATCACAAGTCATCACAGTTACAGTGTAAATCCCAGGTTGTCTCTGTGGGTGTTGAAGAAACCAAAATATGTCTGAGCAGGAGAGGCATATACTTTGGTATGAATGACCAGGGATACATACATGTGTATAATATAAACAATGGGTTAAATCAGTCTATGAACCCTACAAAAAATGTATAAATTTGAATGTTTATAGTCTTAAGAATGACAAAATTCAAAGAATTGCAAATAAAAGAATGGTTTACGGCCATATCACGTTGAAACATCAGTTCTCATCCAATCAGTGAAGTTAAGCACTGTCAAGTCTAGTCAGTACCTAGATGACTGTTTGGTAATACTAGGTGCTGTAAGCTTGGAATTGGAAATCAGAGAGACAATTTCCAATTTCATTCAGATTTGTTATATTTGCTTAAGTTCAATTTCCTTGGGGAAACCTATAAATCCACCTCTTCTTTTCCAGCTATGGGTTAATTAGTAAGACTTTTATCAGTAAATCATAATTTTCAAAAAACTTCTTAGTATCTAAAAATATTTTCTGACTTGCAAGAGATTAATAAACCATGAAAAACAAATCGATCGAATAAAAGAAATTTGAGAAATTAAAGTTAATAGTTGCTTATATGGCCTTTAATACATTTTTATGATGATACAAAGTTATTGGAGCAACTGGCTGATATTAACCATTATTTACATATTACCTTTAAATCAGTGATCTTTTGCTAATGTTTTCCAATATGAGTTTTTGGTTCTTTCCATAAATTTTTCATTTGGATTAAGATCTGGTTCTGCTCAAGAATATTTCTTAGTCTCATAAGCTGTGTGTTTGGGATTAATGTCCTGTTGAAACATCCAGTCATGTCCCATGTGTTTTCTAGCAGAGATAATGAAATGTTCATCCAAAATATTGACACATTTTGAAGAATTCTTGGTTCCTACAATGATAAGATCCTCTATGCCTGCTGCTGAAAACATTCTCATCCTGTCACTTAGCTGTTCCCCAGTGGCAGTGTTGTACAGGACAAACCACACTTTTCTGAAGAACCAAACACAGAACTGGTATACATAATATGCAACAAGATCTTCAAATGAATCACCTTGAGTTTTGAATTCTGCATTGTCCTCTGGTTTCCAACCAAGGCAAAAAAAGCCCAGAATTTAATACTATTTATCTAGGTATCTCCACAGATTCATGATACCTAAAGTTTAAAATGAATTTTTAAAAGTGAAAAATCTTTCTTGAAGCTTCTATGTTAGTTTTAGTTTCAAGTTAGTATATTAAATTTAATATTTCCAATAAGCAAAATACTTTACTCTATTTCAAAATTAATTCAAATCAACTGGAAGGAGTTTTTGTTTTGAAACTTGATTTTAGTGCTATGTTTAGCCACCTGTCATCAGAAATATAATTCTCTTTATTAAAAAAAATCTTCCAGAAATAAAATATACTTTTCTGAATCTTAATTTGAGGAATATTAACTGATTTAAAGTATAATTAATCTGATTTGAAACCAATATTATTTTAAGTTTAAAATATTGCAGAAATGCATTTTCAACACAGCTGCAGCCATTTATTTAAGCTGTTCCGGTGTTGACAGATTCATGACAGATGGATGTTTATCTAATCTTGTTCTACAGTGGTCTTATCCTTAATTGAAGAATATAGCATGAACAACCTTTTATATATAATTTTTAAGTACTCTGTAATCTTAAAAATTTAGCAAAATATTCTCTGCAATATTTATTGAATTTTAAATGTTTTGGCCTTAAATTTACTGTAGTTATCATATTTTCTGATAATGCCATGTATGAACAATTCTATCAATAAAAATGTGCATGTTCATACACATACAAAAAAAATTCAAAATTCTTTTTAAAATATTGGTGCTTGATGAATTGTACTAAGCTTTTCCATTTATTAGTAAATATAATTTTTACTTAATAATATCATCTAAAAAGGTGAAATTAATACAGAATTTTAAGATCTAAAACTTAAATTATTCTAATTAAAAAAAAAAATATAGGCAAGAACATAATGATTATAATAATAATAATAATGCATATGAATATCTGGTACTTTCTTTTCTGTTGTGTATAGGCTCCATGTGACCAACAAATTCTTGGCTACTGTGCTGACAGCATTCAGTTGATAATGACTGAAATTGTCAAAAGCACTTGAGAGAGAGGGTAGAACAAAACGACATTTCAGAGTGTTTGGGTGTCAATCTGAGGATCACTTTAAATTTTATCATACCTAACAGAAATAAAGAAAATATGAGCAGGAATTATTCTGAAAAGCTTTCAGCCTGGTGGTCCACTTTCCAAAATGTGATTAAATGATGACCATATATTGGAATATTTTTTTCTCTTTTTAATAATCCATCCTTAACTTGACAAGGAACTTTCCAGTACACCCCTCATAAATGTTGTATTTTGTTGTAAATTGTGTTAAGTTTATGGTGTGGGGTGGGTAGTAAAGTTTACATACCAAGCAGTTCATCTTTCAGTGGGTTACTTTTTACTCATTTCAGTTAATCTTCTGAATGAAAAAGTAAAGCGCAAGTATTTGGGTGTATGTAACATTGAGGCGGTGAAGTAATTGTGAAATTAGTTTCATATTTTAAGGTAGAAATCTTACTAAAAAGCATATTGATAAGGGGAAAAATTTATTAACTGAGCTTTATTCTGACCTTAATTTGTGTGTGTGATAGGTAAATTGTTGCCATCTTATATTTTTAATTTTGCCTATATGCATTGTTTGTTTTTTATTTTGTTGACTGCACAGTATAGTAGGGTCAGTTGGGCACCATCTGTGAGAAAAAGAGCACCATGATGCAATTCATTCCTCCAAAAATCTAGAAACAGCATGCTGTATTGTTTGGCATTTGCACCAGAAGCTCCAATACAAACATTTTAGTGTGTTTGGGTCTCAATCTGAGATTCAGATCTGGAAAGAGTTGGAATAGTTTAATGGTGATGTAGTTATGGCCTCTCAGAAAACTCACTCTGATCTTTTCTGATAAGTTGGTGAGATCCAGGTCATGATTGGAAATTATCCCTCTAGGCCAATTAGTTCTATAAGCAGGGAGGTAGTGCTGCCCTGGGTCAAGAGGGTGGCTGATGAAAGACCGTATATCTGGCAACAGGACTCTGTACCCTGCCACACAAGCAGGAGAACCCAGTTTTGGCTGTCAGAGAATTTCTCTGACCACGTCACCCCATTCATCTAGCCACCTAACTCCCCAGACTGCAACCCCCTTGATTATTATGTGTGGAGTGCAGTTGAGCAAGAGAGCAACAAAACTCCTTTAACACCAAAGATAAACTGAAAACAAGGATTATGGCAGCATTCACCAACTTAAATGAGGAGACTGTCCAGAAGAGTTGCAGGAGATTCCAAAGTGGTCTTGAGACCGTGGTTGAAGCTAATGGACATTTTATTGAATAAATGTACTCTTTATTTCCAGATATTTTTGTGTAATTTTGGTAAATACATCTGTTAAAATGAGATGTCAGTGCTGTTTTCAATTTTGTGTAATTTAGACAATTTATTCACCGCACCCTGTATACATAATGAATTCTTTCATTTTAAAAGTATGGTTATCTGACTAAATATATGGTAGATATTTCAAGATGTATTTATATGATAAATATACCATATAACTTAGCTTATAACGTCTGTTTATATTAAAAGTATTGACAATAGCTTTGGTTGCACAAATTTTTCTGCAACTTGTTTTTTTTTTTTTTTTTTTTAGATATAAATAAATAAATTGACCAGGTTTATAAAAAAAAAAAAAAAAAAAGTATAGCCTGAAGAGGAAAACAAGATATTGTAATGATTGGAACACGATATTTAAAGTTGGAGAAAAAAATGAATAGTGGTTCCAGAACAATAAAAAACTGAAAACCTTGTCAAAGTATGAACAAGAAGGAAAAACTGGCTTTAAAAATGTCAGCAAAGGATTGAGAAAAATCAAAAGGATAATAAATGTGGATTTACAATCAAGAAAATGTTTTGTTTTTTTTGTTTGTTTGTTTTTGGTTTTTTTTTTCTTTCTTTCTTTTAATATAAGCAGATAATAGGTGCAAAATATTATGACCATTCACTAAAGGCATGAAAGCAACCAAACTGCCACCATTAAATATACATCAAGAGAAATGTGAAAATTGGGTAAAGTACATGAAAACCTATTTCGTAATAATTTGTATTGATGAATGTTGAGCTACATTGGATTGACACCTGCTGGTTGGGTACAAAGTAGTGTCTTTCATGGAATTTGTTAATCTACTTAAAAGATATTGGGAGTGGGGGATTTACTTGTTTTGGTTTGGTATTGTGTGCATTAAAATTCAAGGTTCCCTCTTCAAATTTGATGGTGTCAGGATAAATACAGTGATAAGATGTTTTTTGATTGGTGTTGAAGCTTAAAGTTAAAGAATGTATATTCATGCAAGACAATGCTTCATCACATTGTCAAAAAAAAAGTTTCAAAGATACTGCATTAATGGAATAGCACCCAGCCTCTTCAAATATTAATCTGACAGAAAACTTGCAATCTATCAGTAACCTTTATCATGACTTCATTTGCAATAGTGTGTTTGAATTTCATAGTTGTGTTGTCATATCCTGCTATGGTAACAGAGAACTTTGAGTGAGAGGCCTTGAAAAAGAATGTAGTAGAAAGAGAAGTAATATTAAGTGTGATAAAGGTTTTAAAAAAACCTGTGCATGAAAATGGGAAAACTATTCAAGTAAACATCGGTGGGAAGCAATAAAATCTTTTATAAGATATGTTAAAGTCAAAAGAGTAGAAAACAAAATGAATGCTGAATGTGATAGAATATAAAAGAAACTATATCAACATGTATTAACATAATTTATTCCGGTATATAGGATATTGTATTAATCAAATGTTTTTGTGGCCTATATATCTGGTGTTTGTTTATAAAAAAAAAAAAAAAAAAATCTTAAACTTTGCATAGCCTGATATTGTTAAGACAAAGTATTAAGTCTTTTTAATTGCTGAAATATGGGCATGTAGCAAAGTGGTTCAAATGTTTGTTTTCTAACCTGGAGATCCAGGTTTGAATCTCACCATGGTTGATTTATCAGGAAAAGTGACTCATGATGTTATTGGCCTGGAGAGGCAATCTCAGTATGCAGCAACTTTAGAAAGTGCCTGGAAATCATACCATGGGTTGACCCAAGCCATATAAGTGAAAATGGGTAGCTGGATCTATTTGGGAGTCATCACAAGTTGAGCTAGCACAAAGTCACAAGTCTTCATGACAAAGGGTTTGAGTGCATTCACCATATTCAGGCTGTTGATAGTTCACTCTCTCCCAGGAACTAACTCAGCATAGTTGCAGTAAAAAGCACATGTGGGCTCCATGGGTGTTGAACAAACACAGATGTGTAGAAGAGCAAAAGGAAATGTATCCCACTTAATAAGCTTGTGTAAATGAATGGTAGAACAAGGGCTCTTGCGAAATAGTAAGGTGTCAGTAGTAAGGTTTGGAGCTACAAAGGACAAGAAGTTATGGCGAGCTATGATTGCTTATACTGAAAAAGGACATGGTATATAAAAAAAATTATTAGAATTATTTGAGCTATTTCTAATTTTTGCTGATATGTAATAAAGAAAAAAAAAG
The DNA here is from genome assembly GCA_903632075.3 of Acanthosepion pharaonis. Taxonomy (NCBI): domain Eukaryota; kingdom Metazoa; phylum Mollusca; class Cephalopoda; order Sepiida; family Sepiidae; genus Acanthosepion; species Acanthosepion pharaonis. The sequence continues at coordinate 454,906 of CAHIKZ030001283.1, forward strand.
CATCCATAATATCTTGCTTCATTAGTAACTTTGCTCTTTCTGATATTTGTATTGTGTAAGCATTTATATGTGCACCAAATTGTCATTTGCAATTTCAATTGCTAGCTGAAGGTTGAAAATGAAAATGAACCACAGTTCTGTATATTATGAAAATATAGATTCCAAGAGGCTTAAATCATCTCATTCCCAGCTTCTGTTTCTACAAGCTAACTTATTTTGATCATGATTGAGGGTTACACTTCTGTAAAGCTCCAATTCCTGCATAAATGATTTTTGGAATTGGTTATTAATGAGTTTCAATTGGGTTATTGGTTTACTGTATTCAATATCATTTAAATTTCTTTCTGAATTATGCCAAGATTTTTAATCTGACAATTCCTGTGAATTTTTCTGGCTTAATAAAATCTGATACTGTGTTTGAAACATAATATAAGTATTGTACGTTCAAATTGTGGCACAATGAGCACCCCCCCACCCCAGTCAAGTTGGCCTTAAATGATGTTATTGGAGTTAGAAATGTCTGGAGTTTTTTTTTTACTTTTAAAAAAAAAAAAAAAAAAAACATGATATGCATTCCTCAAAGCTGTGTTCTTTTAACTATTGTAATCACTAAACTGGATTTGATTGAATTTCTAGCGTTTTCATAAAATTATTTGGGGGGGGGTAATATATAAAAAAAAAATTTCTGCCCTGACATCAATAAAAAGAAAAAAAACAATTTCAATCATTTGTGAATAATTTCTGAAAGTTTCATTAACATCCGACAATTATTTTTATTTTTGCAAGATTTTCCAAATTAATCTGTGTCATACAAAAAAGACGTGCTAAAAATTGTATATGTTATTTGACTAGTTCCTGTGATACAAAGGGAAGCAAGGTTTTTTTTGTTTTTTTTTTAATCAAAATTTAGAATGTTCTAAAAAGAAGGGGAAATTTTTAAAAAATAATTTTAAAAAACTTTGGGCTTTCCTCTTAATAATAAGATAAGCATTTAGACAATAAAATTTTGTTTTTGTCAAATTTGGCATCTTTTCCTCATGCTATGCTCTTTTTTTTTTTTCTTAGTGATCTCATGGAGGTACCTAAGTTTCATCATTTACTCTTCTACTTGCAATTTATGAATGAAATGCTTTATTTGGTTTAGTTGGCAATATTATTTTTCTGTGTATTCCCTCCATTTATTTATTTATTTATATTTTAAATTTGATCAATATCTGTTTTTCAGTAGGCTCTAAAAGTAGAGTAGCATATATCATCTGTAAATTATCAAATTCTTTTATTTTGCTACCTATTATTGGGCTTGCTATAATTTCCAAACTTCAAACTAGGGTATTAATTCATTTTTTTTATTATAGGTTTAGTTTTCATGCTCTATACCCCTTGGGTTTCAGGGCTGACACACAAAATGAATACCGATAGCTTATATGCGTGCGTGTGTGTACACACACACACACTGAAGGTTTCTCTGTCTGATCAGGAAGGGATTTGGAGTGGGGTATTTAATTATTTGTTCAGGTTTTGGGAAATGGCTTGGGTTGAAATTATTTCAGCTACTGGTGTGTGACTTTTTTTTTTTTTTTTTTTTTTTTCTCCACTATAAGTATTTGTTTGTATATCTGGAACTGAAAAAGAATTTAACAGTGTTTCATTGGCTTTAATCATTTTATTGGGGTGAAATGATTTTCAGCCCAAATTTTTATAATGTTCCTTATCCTATCATGTATATAAATATAAAAAAAATGTCAAACTAATTTAAAAATATTTTTTCCCCCTTAGTTATTGCTTTTGAATTCATTGAAGTAACTAACCAAACTTTCCTTCTCTCTCCCTAATTTATTAGTTGATGAATACTACATTTGTCAACTTTTCAGGTGACATTATTTGATTTATTTTCATCTGTTATTTTTTTTTTTTTTTTTTTTTTTTTAATTTTAATTTTAATTTTTCTAAGTGTAAAATTTGATTTCCCATGTTGGTTTAAAGTTTTGGAATATTCTCTTTTTCTCCAGGTTGTAAAAATGTTGTTGAAGTTACTTGAGGACAAGAATGGAGAAGTTCAAAATTTAGCTGTAAAATGGTACGTGCTCATCATATTCTGACATTTTCTATTAGCCTCTTTAATTACTCTACAATTAAGATAGATTTTTGTTTAATCTTTATCACACTGTGTGACTTCATTTGCTGTGCAAAAATTTTCTCCTGCCACTGAAGGTGACTCGGATCCCCGTATGTTTGGATTTCATAGATATATTGTCATATCCTGTTATGGCAACAGAAAACAACTGAATGAAATTAACAATAAAGATGCTACAAATGAGAAGCTTTGAAAAAGAATGCAGTAGAAAGGGAAGTAATATTGATAATGTAGTGTGCATTAACAAGGTTAAAATTATCTGTTCAAATAGTAATTTATCATTTGAGATCTGAATAGATTTTTTTGTCTTCTTCACCATATTTCAAGTAAAGGCTTAAATTTTTTTTATTTTTTTATTTTTTTTTTTTTATATACATTTATGCAATATAGGCACTCTCCCTATCCAATGCAATGGCAATCCAATTTTGTCTCTTTGCATATAATTTAGCTTTCTAGGACATAAATGTATTGAATTGTAAAGTTTTTTTTTTTTAAGAAATACTTAGTCCAATTTTAATAAACAATCAAGAATTCTGAAAATGAATTTTCTAAACATATTTTTCTCAAAGATTGCTTTTCAGGGTAACTTGGATTTTTAATTTTAATTTTTTGTTTAAATTAGTCACATTTTTCGTAGGCCCAATGACCTTTTCCATTCATGATTTTTTTTTTTTTTTTTTTTTTTAATGCAAATTAGAATATTAAGGGAGAGGAAGCATCTTTTTTATTTTTTTCTTGTGTAAATTTTTTTATATTTGAAAAATTTATTTTATACATTTTAAAATCTAAAAACATTATTTTCTAAATGTGTGGTTGCTTGTCCTTTTGTTCTAAAATTCTTGAATAGTTTTGTGAAATTTGAAAGAAATTTCTGTATAATTTAGCCATAGGAGTCATGTTAATCTATAAAACTATTTTGCAAAAAGGTATCACAAACTATGAATTTAAAAAAAAAATTTTCTTGAACCTCTAATTTTTTAAAAACACATCAAAATAGAATTTAAACTCAAAAATTAGGCTTGAACTTTTTTGCATATTGCTTATTTTTGTGAATTCTCTAGTCATGTTAACTTTTGAGTGTTTCAATGAGGATGTCATTTCAAATACAAGAAGTTTTCCTTAGTCTGTAAAAAAAAAAAAAAATCATTTTTGTTTAGGCAAATTGTTTTCGTTTATTGAAAACATGTATCAGGTGGGAACAAAATATGATCCAACTGCGAATTGATATCATCATAGCAAAACCCAGGATCACAGGAATATACAAAATGCTACAATCTGGTTTGCATTGCTAAACACCTGCTAGGGTAGATATGAAGCTAATTGGTAAGGAGAATATGGAGGTTGGGACGGACAGGACCTTGATGCCTAACTGCATCAGTTTTTGAGAAGTGGTCAATGAAGTACAAGGTCTGCAGCAGGATAGGCCTCTTTTTTTCTTTTTTTTTCTTTTTTTTTTCTTTTTTTTTTTACCACTACTGACTAAAATGTTTGAACCTTTTGATGTCTTTTGTTTCTAATCTTGAGATCAGGATGCTGCCATAATAAACTATGTTGCATGCATTATAACAGCAGCAAGGAGATCTCCTCCTTTTTTTTTTTTTTTTTTTTTTAGCAGGGCAGGCAAACAAATTGCAGAATATGTCAAACAGTTTCTGTTTGAATTTCTGTAATGTGGAGTTACTATTTACAATCAAACTAATAATCTCATCTTTGTTGTTAGTGTAATATTTTGACTGTTGTACAACCTTCAGGTGCTTGTCAATCTGAGTAACTTTCAGGGAATTTCAAACTGAACGCTTTATTTAATCTATGAGTGTAGATGTTCTCATTCTATTGTCCCTATCTAGAGATATCTCGTTTATTTTATTTTTTTTAGTATGGTTCAGTTATTGCTTGCTATTGTCACATGGGACAATAGTCTATCGGATTAAAGTGTTGGTTCATAAATTTGGCCACATAGTAATTATGAATTTATTCTCTGGGCTAGGTAGTACAAATGTAGACTCTGTGGAAACTGGGTGAGATGGTATATCCCTAGATGAAAAATAACAATCTACCCCCATAAATTAAAGGGTTTGGTTTGAAATTTCCTGAAGGTTACTCAGATTGACAATCACTTTAAGAAGGCCAATGGGCACAACAGTCAAACTGTTGGGATAACAACGATCAGGACAATAGTCTAAATGTAAATAGTCAGACAATATCAGCAGTTAATCCTCATTCAAATAATGTACTAGCCACTTTTGCATTTTCTCTTAATTTTGCCAATTTGTGCTTTCTCCCTGCTTTGTTTACTGTGTTTGTTTCTGAATCAGGCTCCCTTCTTCATTGTCAAGTGATGGTTTGCGATTACAGCCATTTCAGGTCACCAAAATTAATCTTTGGAGCCAGCAAATCACAGGCTGTTTTGAAGCTGACTCTTGTCCCCAAATGCTGTTTCTCTTGCTGATAGTTTTAACAATGTCATGACCAACTGTAAACTCCTTATGACACACACAATTATACTTATTCATTTTGGCTTTGATATTCTGTTAAAAAAAAGAGAAAAGTAAACAAAAAAATTCCAACCTCCCAAAAGTAACACTGAAAAGGAAAGAGTCATGCAAAAACATTTATTTTGTAACAAGCTCACATATTGTTTTACTAAGGATGCAATGGCAGGGGGATCTTATTTAAGGAATGCTGTGAGTAAAACCGGAAAAGATTGAATCCTAATATTCATTGCATAAAATTTTGAAACTTCTATGATTGCATGATACACTTATGCAAGTAATATGCTTTCGTTTTATTCTGAAAATATAGGAGCATTAAGATAATATTTTACAGCTTGTATTTCCTTGGATGTGCTCCTTTTGAGATATATATATATATATATAAGTCAAAACACACTGCCTTCTCATGTATGCTTATAGTTGGTACTATTGTGGTCACATGATCAAACTTTGAAGCTGCTCTTTGTTCCTCCTTGGTGCACACTGCTAGTGGAGAGGCCATGTTTACACTAATAGCAGCAAGAAAACTGGTTTTATTTACAAAATCAAAATGTAATAGAAAATATAAATCCTGACTAATAACTACACTGCTCCTGATGTCTATCAGTGTAACAAGTTGAACTTCTAGGCCTTTTTTTTTTTTTTTTTTTTTTTTTTTCAGCTTCAGGTGTATGGGCCAGGAGATGTGAACTGAAAAGAGAGGAGACTTCTTTTATTCAGTTCACATCTACAGGCTCATTTTAAAAATTTCTGAGGACTCATGTTGAAAATCACTGGTATAGGCTTAGATTGGGTGGAAACTGGATGAGATAAATCTGTACTAAAAAAAAAACGAGGTGAGATATCCCTGGGCATACACAATGGAATGAGAACAATCAGTTGCTGTTGATTAAACAAAGAGTTTGGTTTGAAATTCCCTGAAAGTTACACAGATTGGCACAAACTTGAAAGCTGGAGATCACAACAGCCAAACTGTTGTAATAACAACACAGATAAGGACCTTAGTCTGGGTGTAAATAATTACAATGAGATATTCCAAAAGTATTTTTATCTAATTACTTGTCCCCATGTCTAGTAATCAGTTTCTATGATAAATAGACGGAAACTTTGAAACCAAGAAATAACTGTTACTGTTTTTCATGAGACTAAATGAAACATTTGTACAATTGAATTAGAATTTTTCATTTGTGATGACTTGACTTTTTAATTGAACACTGAAGATAAATTCAATTTGCTATTTTTAGCATGGGACCTTTGGTAAACAAAGTAAAGGAGTTCCAGGTTGAAACAATAGTGGATACATTATGCAGCAACATGTTATCAGAAAAAGAACAGCTGAGAGATATATCCAGCATAGGTAAGGAACTATTATAGAAATTCTTTTGGCCTCATAACTTCATGCATCAATGGGTTATTCTAACAGTTGGCACAATTTTCTATTGACACTTCATCTTATCAGACCAATTGAATTCTGCATAAAACATTAAGTAGGTAATCCTGACTCAAAAGATTCTGTTTCTCTATCTGTAACTCACAATGACTTCTTATTAATGATAGAAAATCGTTTTTCCAATTGGCTGCCACCCAAGGCTAGAGTCCAGTCTACCATGCTATTTAACCTATAGCTGGCAGGAGAACAGATGGCTTTGTGCATTTCTTATAGTGTGAAAGTAAAGGCAACAAACTTGGCTAGAATTTGAAATTGGCCCACTGGTTCCACTTTCCAATTTTGTGTATTGCTCCTCCTAGTCTGGCTGCCACCCACGGCTAAAGCCCCATCTGACTTATTTAGCCAGCAGCTGGTTGGAAGAAGTACCTTCAAACCTTTCCTGTGGACATTGGTGCGAAAGTTAATGCAGCAGACTATGCCAGGATTTGAACTCTGCTCATTGATTCCCTTTTAGGCACTAATAACCATTACGCTACCCACACCTTGCATATAAACCACTTTTATATGATTTTGGTAACTGTATAAAAATATTTAAATTTTAAACTGCATTCTTTCCACAGGTTTAAAAATAGTAATTAGTGAATTGCCACCTTCGTCCACTTCACTTGCCGGTAGTATCTGTAAAAAGATAACAGGACGACTAACTAGTGCTATTTCAAAAGTAAGTTATTCTTTTTTTCTTCCCCCCCCACTCTCCATTTATGTCTGTGTTAGCCAAACTGTTTTTTATATTTAACATAATTGGTGTTTATGAATTAGTTATATTTTTGTTTGTATATTTGGCTATCCAGCTATAATTCGAATTAATGGATGTTTGAAATGGCACACATGCACTCATGTATAAAGGAAAAGGAAAAATCTTTAACAAAAAAATAAAAAGCCTGAAATGTAAACAATAAGTTTCTTCCCTCCATGCCAAAGTCACTCCCTTATAGATTTATGTTTTGGAGATCTATATGAGTAAAGTTGGATGAGAATCCAATGGAATGTTAAATATATGAGACAATTTTACAAATCTTTTGTCTTTCAAATTTACCTTGGCTAGGTCATTTTTAGATTGGATTAAAAATGCTACTGATAAATTTACTTACTGTTTCACATATATTAGTAAACTTTAGAATAAGAATGCCAATATGCAGCATAAAAATGTTTCCAAATATTTTGTAATGCGCTTTTGAATTGACAAGGATTCTTTCCTCCACTTCCAGTTTGTGAATCATAAATTTTGTTTCCTTAGATTTCTTAAAATGTTAGTAGTTGAAAGTACATTTTCTGTATCAAATTCTCTTGGAAATTAGCCATTTTGCACCTTTCTATTTATTTATTTTATTAACTATTACAGGAAGATGTCTCTGTTCAATTAGAAGCCTTGGATATTCTTGGTGATCTACTCAGTAGATTTGGAGGTAGTGTTAAAATTTCTATTTAACATTGTCATCAGCTGATTTTTCAAACTAAGAAAATGAGTCTTAGATGTAACAAACTTTTTTTAATAAATTAATGCACATTGATGACTTTTTTCCCTTGTCAAGTTATTTTAATTTCATGTTATATGTTCAGATAGATTTAGATTCACTTGACTACAGCTTTATTCCAGTTATGCACTACTGTTTTTGAACTATTATACTTAGCTTTAAACTAACTTGCCCACTAAGCGTCTCGGCCATCGAACAAAGCTGAATATTATAGGTACTGTTCGGCTTTGGTCACTGGGTGAGGCCCTTCTTGGCCAAGTTGGTGTAAAGCATCTAACAGTGTTTTCTCTTGCTAAGTGGGGACACAGGTTTGAATCCTGTCAGAGGGTGCAAATTTTCTTTAATAGAATTTCTCTAATATTCAGGCCGGTAGATGAAATTAAATATAGTGTTGAATAAATAAATGGAACATCTACTCTAATATGGGTATCCATTAGAAATAACATTTAAGAGAAAAACTATTATAGTTTAAATGAAAATATATAACACATTATTTGTCAATTTAGCAGGTTTTTGAAATTGATTTTGTTTCTTCTTAGGTTTACTTATTAATTTTCATTCCACCATCCTTCAATCTCTACTCCCACAATTGTCCAGTCCTCGTTTGGCTGTCAGGAAAAGAGCCATTGTTGCTATTGGTAAGCATCTCTTCCTTTTTTTTTTCTCACTTGCTCTCCCTTTTGCCAGCCTTTTTTTTTCTTTTTTTTTTTTTTTTTTTCTTTCACCCTGCACATTATATTGTATAATTTATCTATTTTATTTTTTTCATATGATTTTGTTTTTCTAGGCTACCTTGTAATGAGTTGTAACAATGAGTTGTACCAAGAATTAATTAACTTCCTTTTGGCGGAATTGGAGAGAAATGTCTCCACATCTACAACTCGTACTTATATTCAGGCTGTCGGTGCTATCAGGTAACAAATGTTCTCAATTTGTATTCTGGGAAAATATTATAATCAAAGCTTGTGTGTTTTATTTTATTTTTCCTCTGTTTATTCAGTAAGGCATCTAAACAGTATAGTTATTCTAAATAGTTATTTTTATGATAATTAAAACTAATTAAGTTCTGTAGGAACATTGCATTAAATGTTTTACTGCTTAAAAAAATCTTATTTTCGGTGTCAAATATAAAAATTATTCATTGGCTCCAATTTACCAAAAAAAGTAAAATTATAAATAAATATAGAAAAAATGGAAACGGTGAATTTTGTCTCTTCATGCTGTATGTAAAAAGCCAAATTAATAACCTGAGTATGGCTAGATAATTCAGATTTTGCACTTTTTTTTTTTTTTTTTTTTTTTTTTTTTTAAATGTAAATATTTTGTGGCATGAATTTCATTCTCTGTTGATATTTGTAATGCCTATAATTAAAGTTTTACAGATGTTTTTTTAGGATCTTAGTAGCAACAGCAGTTCTGAATTCAGTTTTTCTCTGATCTTTTGTATATTGCATATTTTTTATCCTAGCCGTCAGTCTGGTCACCGATTTGGTGAATACCTTGACAAAATGGTTCCTCTTGTAGTTGGTTTTTGCAATGAAGAAGATGACGAATTACGGGAATATTGTCTGCAAGGTTTTGAGTCTTTTGTTCGTCGTTGTCCTAAAGAAATAACTCCATTTGTGGAACAGGTAAATCATTTCACTACTTTTGATCACATCTTGACTCTAAAAATCGTTATTTTAATTACTCACTATATGTTTTATTACTTAACTATCCTTTAAATTGGAAAGTAAATGGTGTGTTTATTTTCTGATGGAATGAAAAGATAACTGCTTATTTGTTTTGATTATATAAAGTCTGATTAAGTTTCACATTGTCGTCTGTAAAAATATGTAAATGATTTTGTATATAAAGCTTTTTATTAGCTAAAATTTATAATTTTCTCTTATTGGCTTGTTTTTAGATAACTCCTATCTGTCTGAACTACATCTGTTATGATCCTAATTACAACTATGATGATGACGATGAAGAATCCATGGACACAGGACTTGAAGAGGACGAGGATGAGTAAGTTGGTGTGCTTTTAATCGCTACTTAACACATTTTAAAAAAAAAAAAAAAAAAAATGGAAAATTTCAATTTGCATGTTGGTGGGAATATTGCTTAGTAGATAATTTAATATTTTTGAATAAGGAAGTTTGTATCATGTTTTCAAGCAAATTTTTATCTGATATTAATTGCCAACTTCTATATTTAATAAATTAGGGAAAGAAACTTAATCTGGCAATAGAACTGATCATCCTTCTCAAAATAGCTCCAAATTATAAACAAATGAGCATCTCAATTTGAGATTATCGGATCGAGGTGTATTTCCTGTTACTAGCAATAACCATCTGTGATCATGAAAGAGAGAAACTACTCTTGAGCAAAATAATTCACTTAGATCTGAGATTATTAAATGAATGTACAAAATGTCTTGCTAAATAGAAATACTTTGGTTACAATGTCACAAGGATGATGATATGTGATGTTAAATCCCCAATGGAGATTGATGAAAAGGATTAACTATGCCAATTGTACTATGGGAGATGAATTAGTCTAAATTATGGATATGATAAAGGATAAGGTATTTAAAATTGTAGAAAGTGGTTTAATTAAAATTAATTAGTACCTAGAATTGTCTGGTTTTGAACTAACTTTCCAAAAAACACAAACACTTCATTCACAACTGGAAAAATGACAATTGAGATAAACCCTTATGTTAGATCAGATCTTGGTCATAATTCACTAAGAGCATTTATTTTTTAAGGCTATCCTCCTTTTCTGTCTGATGGGGTTAAGAATTTCACAGGCACCACCAATGAAAGACAGAAAGATTTCATCAAAATCCTTTCTCTGACTGTTACTAAGCCAATATGCAAATCAACTTGTAAGCTGGCACGTAGGAGAAATCTGCTCCCTGTAAAGAGTTGAAGTGTCAATTTCTCTCAGCCTTTCACATCTAAAGCAGAGAGAGAAACTCCATCTGACTAGCCAGTCATTCGGTCGGCTAGACTGTTTTACTCTAGGAAGAACTCAAATGTTATCTCTGGTTCATTTTTATTTGACAATGTTGTAATAACAGTTGGATGATAATGAACACACTTTATAATAGTAAAGTACTTGTGTTGGAAACAGCTGAGTCAAGTGGCAAGACCAAGATGTTAAGACCTCATTATTGAAGACTTTCATCAGTTGGGAATGGAAAAAGGGAAAGGAAACAAAGTTCAAGAATAAAAGTAGGTACATTATCTTGTGTATGTTGGTTATTTAAAAAATAGACTGCTCAATATTTGGCTTTGACTTGACTTCAGCTGAACCCAGCAAAGTAGTAGAAGAGAAATTACTGGGAATTTTACCTAGTAATGTATATGGGTGATTTGATAAGGATTGGTCTGCTTAGATCAATAATCACAAATAGGACCTCCTCTCTCAAGTCAAATCCAACACTCACCTCTAAGCACTTCCCCACTAACAAGGATCACAAATAGGACCCCTCCTCTCTCAGTTAAATCCCTTACACACCTCTAAGCACCTCACCAGGAAGTGTAATCTTTAGTCATAATGTTCAAATTCTCTAATGATTCACTCTTTTTCATTTTCTGGTTATTTGCATCATTAGAAAAATATAATCTATGTAAAGGCAAAAAATTTTCATTCAAAAGTTTTTTCTTACATCTTTCCTTTTTGATATTTTTGTCTTTTGATTTTATTTCTGAATTCTTCTAACAATAAAACTTGTTTATATTGAGAACTAAATTAGTCTTGTGACTTTATTTTAGAGACTCAGAAGAAGAATACAGTGATGATGACGACATGAGTTGGAAAGTGCGCCGTGCTGCAGCCAAGTGCCTCGATGCTATTATTGGAAGCTGGCATGAGATGCTGCCAGATTTCTACAAAAATATTTCATCTGCTTTAATTGCAAGATTTAAAGGTATTTTTTTTAAATTCCCATTTCTCATTATCCTTGTAATCAGATTTGTGACATTTTATAAAAATCTCCTTCTTGGCCCAAATATTAATTCTGGAAGAATTTCTTAAATCCTTTGTTTTTGTGAATTTTTATAGAGTTGATATATTTAATAATTAAGTAAGCATTGTACATTCTGAAGAAATTTACTTTTATCCATCATTCTATCCAAAAGTGAATTTAATTTTAAATTGCATTAAAAGATTTTGCTTTTTAAAGACAACTCATTATCAATCTGACAAGTTCTTCCAATTTACAAAAACTAGAAAGAAAATAGGAAGAAATTTCGTAACTTTTTTTTTTTTTTGTTTTTTGAATTGATTTTAATTTTGATTTTTATTTCCCAATCTACCAGAGAGAGAAGAAAATGTGAAGGCTGATATCTTCCATGCTTATATTACTTTGCTTCGTCAGACTAAACCAGCCGTCTCGTCTGGACCTGATTCTATGGATCATGAAGAAGGGTAAGCCAAATCTAGGTTTGTGGTTGCTTAGACCTTGTTATTAATGATTTTATTTTAATTACCCTTTTTTTTTTTTTCTTTTCTTTTTTTATATGTAAAATTATTTTGTCAGATTTTAACACTTGTCCATATCTCAAATTTTGAATAATTCTGTGTAAATATTATTGGGGCCTATGGCCATATCATGTTTAAACACCGATTACCATAGGATCACCACAGTTAAGCCATGTTGACCCTGGTCCATACCTAGATGGGTGACTGCTTGAGTATAACTAGTGTTATGGATAATGACTCCGAGCTGTTAATCAGAGAGCAGAGTACAGATTACCAATTCTAGTTGGGCTTGTTATATTCACTTATGCACAAATACTCTTGGGAAAGGTATGAATCCACCTCTTCTCCCTCCAGCTATGCGTTAATGAGTAAAACTTGTATCATAAAATCCTTATATCCCTTTCCCCCACCAAATTCTTCCAATCTAAAAAAAATATTTTCTGGTTTTAAATAGCCTGCAAAAAATTGATAAGCCATAGAAAATGAATCCATCAAAATATTATTGGGTTACTAGTCATTACATGATGAATTAGATGTCCATCATTACTAAATCTGCATACTATTAACTGAACTAAATTATTTTTAATTTTTTCTTCTCCATGTTGCTTAAGAGGTCTTTAAATTAATTTCACTTAACATTTAACCAAAATTTCATTATTTCATGTTCAAATCAATGTGTGTATTATTTATTTGTAGACCTGTAGCAATGCTTCAAGCTCAAGTTCCTAGTATAGTGAAAGCTATCCACAAACAAATGAAGGAGAAAAGCGTGAAAACTCGTCAAGGATGTATTGGCTTGTTGATGGAATTGGTTCAAGTGCTACCTGGGGCTCTAACCAACCATATGCCGGCTCTTATTCCTGGCATATTATATTCTTTTAGGTAGGGTGTGTTTTTTTTTTTTTTTTTTTTTTTTTTTTGACATCTCATTATGATAATTGATTTTCTCAGTTCCTATGTTGTTTGCTTCATTTTTTTCCTTAATGAGAGGAAAGAATTTGGTTCACTTAAAACTGGGAAAGTAAGTTATACAAGAAACTTGAGAACAAAAATTAACTGAGATTATTAAATATTCTTGGATGGCATATTTAAGCATTTCATAATTGTAGTTGGATATTTGAAGCAAGAAAAGAAAAGTTCAGCTGAAGAATTAAATTTTTTTGAAATATTTTTGCATTTTTCTGACAGCTTAAATTGTTTCTTTCTATTTACATTTTTATTCTTTTTAAAATGTCTTTTAGTGACAGAAGTTTCAGCTCCAATATGAAAATAGATACATTAGCATTCCTAAACTGTTTGATGGTGAACCACAGCCCAGTCGTGTTTCATACTCATATCGAGGTTCTTGTACCTGTAAGTACTTGTTCTGTTGATTGAAAATATTAAGTGTAATTTATGTCCATCATTAAAACTTTTAGTTTTCAAAGGTTTAAATAAATTCTTTTGAATAAGGCTTTAATATTGCTATTTTATACTTGCAATGGCAAAATTGAATGTCAGTATAATTTTTAAAACTAGATTCCTTTTTCTTATTTTTTTTTTCTTTTTTTATCACTAAATTTACTCTGATTTGTATAAAAATGAATTTGTTTATTTTTCAGCCAATCATTTCTGCTGTGAATGATCCCTTCTATAAAATTACATCTGAAGCCTTGTTGGTTATGCAGCAGCTTGTTAAGGTTATACGACCTTTAGGTCAGTATTTTTGTCTTTGTAAACTATTATTCATACTTATGTAATCTATTATAAAATGTTGTAAATTTGTCGATTACAATTAGAAGTAAGTTTATGTAAAGCTATTCTAGCACTTTCAAAATCTTTAGCAAATGTTACAGTTGAAATTATAACAATCTAGTGATGAGAATTTAATATGTGCTTAATTTCTAAAAATAACTGCATTTATTTACATTAAATTATTTAAATTGATTTCAAGATATGTTTAATCTTTATAAATATTAAATAATTTTTTTTTCACTTCAGATTTCATGAACAGAAATGTTTTTTTTATATTTACATTTGGAGTGACTTTAAAAAAAAATTAAGCTTTGATTTAGAAAATTCAGTCTAGTTTTAGAGCATAAAATGTATCAAGAAATATTTGTTAAAAATAGAACTAAATTTGATGTAATGACATTTAAAAAAAAAAAAAAGAAGCCCAATGAATATTTAGAATGAATACAATAGAGGAAAGTTCATCAAAAAAATTACCATCAAAATATTTATAGAAACGGTAGAGGGAAGCTACATTACAGTGGTGGGAAGGTGACTGGAGCTGATGTGCCAGGTCAGGGCTAATAACATTGCAGATTCTTTGGATTTTATAAAGAATCTCTAAATATATAACAGGAACAGAAGACCAGATGTGGTAGCCATATTCAAAGCAAGGACATATGGTGGACTTATAAAAATATGTAATATACTAGCGAGAAACGTTGTCTAACATGATACAGACCCAACTTTCTTAGCACCAGACCTAGCGATTTATTCAGTGTGTGTGTATTGATATAATAGGAAAGAACTGTTAGATTGACGATCCAAAGTTCTTTAGTATTTTTTTTTTATTTTTTAAAAAAACTGTGCTTGATACACAAGTAGATTAAGTTTCTAAAAAAAAAAAATTTATTAAATCAAAGAAATGAGAACATTTTTTAACGACACCACCAAATATTTGCTTTAAATAATTAGCATTTTATAAAAAAAAAAAAAAAATTTTCGAAATCTATGAACAAGTCCAATTAAAGCAATAGGTTTAAAAACACAACCCAATCATAACCTTAAATCCCTTTTTCAGCAATCAACAAAAAACAAACACCAAAAACTACTGGAGCTACAACATCAATCAGTTAAATTTTAGTATACAGTAATAAAAAAACAAAAAAAAAAAAACAGAACTACTACATCAATCAGTTAGTTTTAGCAGGGAGTCTGATAATATTAGCCATTGTAGCCAGACAAAAAAAAAACAACCCCACCTTTCACGACTCCAAACACTTGGCATATCACAAACACCCATCAAAGCAGTGACCTCTTGATAAAAAAAATTTAACACTAGACCACACCTCCATTTCAAAACTATATATGAGTAAAGTAAAACATTCCGTACTATAGTTGTTCCAAAACAATGCTTGAGGATGAAACTGCCACCCAGTGGTTAGGGTTTAATATTGGAATTAAACTTAAATACTGCTGACCCGTTTCAAAACAGTAATTTCTGTGTTGCAATGGAATCATTTTTTTTTTTTTTTTTTTCTTTTGGTTTATGCTGCTTAACAAAATTGTTTTCTATTTCCAGATGCTCCATATAATTTTAATTTTGAGCCTTTTGTAAAGGACTTATACAGCTGTGTGTTGTGTCGGTTGAAAGCTGCAGATATTGATCAGGAAGTGAAAGAAAGAGCAATCACCTGCATGTGAGTAACATTTTTTTTTTTTTTGTTGTTGTTACTGAGATTTACATTAATTGCCGCATTCTACTAAAAATCAGTTTCATATCATTCCTATTCATATTTCCTTCCTTTTGTACAGTTTTGTTTTTCTAAGGAACTTTGTAAATTGGTCATTTATCTCTCTTCATGTTGATGGAAAAATTTTATTTTTTTTTTTTTCTTAACATGAAAAACAATTACATTTTCTTTTTATAGGGGACAAATTATTAGAAACCTTGGTGATAGCTTGAATGAAGAATTAAAAGTCTGTTTGCCTATACTTTTGGAACGTTTGAAAAATGAAATCACTCGTTTAACTGCTGTTAATGCCTTCAGCATGATTGCCGGGTAAGTCTTTCTTATAGCTACTGAAAATATTTCCCTTGTGTTGTCTATAGGTGAAATCCTCAAATATTCTAGATCACTACTTCTCAAACTATGATATGGTGGACTGGTTTTTTTGGGTTTTTTTTTTTCTTCTTTCAATGTGTTATGTACATGTAATATTTCATGGTAATACTGGTAAAGATATATATAATGAATATTATAAAAGTTGACTATTTTTTGTCTTCCATTTATTTTGCAAAAAATAATTCAAAACATGAGTAATAAAAAAAAAAATAAAGCTTTAAATAATTCTTTAGCATGACATGGACACTGGCTGTGTACTGACACTTTGAGTAGCACTGTTCTAGATGCATTAAACTTGAATAATCTTAGGATTAGTTAAAATCAATTCTGAAATGAAAATAATTATAAAGTAAATAATAATATTTACTTTGTAAAGGGACCAATTTCTGTTTGTTAGATCTTGTCATTCACTTAAAAATATAAATATTATTGAAGTACACTTAAATTAATGTTTTATAATAGAAAAAGACTTATGAAATAAAATTTGAAACCCTTGAGATACATAAAAAAACAAAAATACCTTTATAATGCTGAAACTATTTCTATGCCATATATTTGAATAAAATTTAATTTCTTCTATAATTTAAAAATATATAATTCTATTAAATATGTCATCTCTATCATGTGGGAGGAGGGGAACTAACTTTCCACAAGGCTTTTGAAAAACTTCATCTTTTTTGCGAATTTTCAAGATTTTGACAGGAATTGGACACTTTAACTTCTAATTGGCAGATTTACAGATCGTCTTTGCATATTTTCTCACTTTTTGTTGCATTTTTCATTTTTTTTTCAAAAGATGCACGAAATAAACACATTAGAAAATTATCCTCTGGTCTTAAGCAAAGCGAATGAAATGTTAAATGGAATGTAGAAATAACTTTATTATTATTATAAAGACTATTTGTTAATGGCATTAAAATATTCATTGCTAGACAATCTTAAGATTCTGATTTTTAAAATTATCTCCTCCTTTTGTTCTGCACATTGCTATGACTAATAATGTGCATGACAGTGAAGCTATTTAGTCTAAGAATATCCATCCTCTCCACAATAGGAAAAACAAAATGTTGACTGTAAAGGTATAAATGGCATTCAGCTGTTAGGAAGAGAAAAAAAATACTTTTTGCATGTTTCCTCTTCAAAAGATTATAAATGTATTTTTCCCATTTTAATGTCATGCATACTGTTTTAGAATTAATCTGAGATCCCCACAGTTAAAAAGGATAATTACTGAATTGTGACTGCATTCACTTGTTTATTCTCTTTATTAAAGATATATATATATATATATATATATATATATATATATTTTTTTTTTTTTTTTTTTTTTTAATCATATCTGCTATTTTGAGGAACAGTTTTCATTGATACATTAACCTTTTTTTCATTATAGTTTGTTTATGGAATTATATTGTAAACTATTTCTTTGATTTTTCAGTTCACCATTAAAAATTGATTTGAGGCCAGTTTTGGTAAGTTTTTACACAAGGCATGATATCTTCACTAATTAACATATTAGATAAATCTATCACACAAGGATTTTTTTATAAGTCTACCATTTGTTCTTGCTCTGAATATTGCTGCTACATCTGGTCTGGTGCTCCTGCTATATATTTAGAGATAAAATCCAAAGAAGAATCTGCAATGTTTTTGGTTGTGACCTGGCATCTCTGCTTCAGTCACTTTCCCACGTCTGTAATGTCACTTTCCTGTGCCTTTTCTATAAATAATTTTATGGTAATTGTTCTGATGAATTTTCTGCTATGGCACCTAGACTTTACCTAGTACTAAATTAGTGATTGAAACCATAAATTCTATGCTAATAGTTTCTTCTCTCTCACTTTTTGTTTGTGCAACTCTTAAAGCTTCTTGCTTTTCAGTCAACTTTGATCTTCAAAAATTTAAATGCAATATCAGTTGTTATCTTCTGTCTTAATTCCTGTTCTTTTATTGTTCTCTCTCCATAGTAGTGTTTTTTGTTTTTTCATATTTTGTAACATTCAGTAACACCCACTTGTGTCTTAATGGCTTTATTGCCTTGCTTGTGATGAAATTAAAAACAAAAATTGCTTACAAACAAAAAACAAAAAAAAAAAAGAAACACCATTATACTGAAATGATTTCTACACCATATTTTTTCAATAGAATTAAATAAAATTTAAACTCTTCCACAATTTAAAAACTATGAAATGGGTCATTTTTGTTTTGAAATTTTAAGCAAATATTCTTTTGCTAACTTTCTTGTTTTTATAATATATCTCAATTTTTCTGACACGATCAGTTATTTAATCATGAGACTTAATTATGCAAAATAGAATGAAATTTCATCTGCAAGAAAAATCCATTATTTTTTCCATTGACTATTATGTTAATGATGTTCTGAATTATTTTGCTAATCTGTGTTGTTTTTATTCCCCACTGCCATCACCATTGTTCTTAGATGTTGCTCATTTTACACACTTTAGATTTTCTACATTTGCAGGATGAAGCCATTCCTATCCTTTCTACTTTCCTCCGAAAAAATCATCGGGCTTTGAAGTTGAAAACTTTGGCTTGTCTGGATGTTCTTGTAAAGAATTATGGTAAGACTTTTTGGTAGAAGAAATGCTTTGCTTTAAATTTTTTTTTTTTTAAATCTTTGTAAAATTTTTGGAAAACACTGCTAGGTTTCATATTTGAAGAATATTTCCATCCTTAGAAATTAATCTGATGATTATCAAGTCTCCAATTATAATTACTAATCATTCAATAGAATGTCTTTGTTTCAGCCACTTTTGTAATGATTACTTCCTATTATGCTGTCTTTCTTTTTCTTTTTAGGTACAGCTCTTACTCCTGAAATGATTGGCAACATGATGGAAGAAATGCCACCACTGATTAATGAAAATGATCTTCATGTATCTCAGGTAAGAGAATCAAAACTAATCTTTTTCTTTTAATGTTATTACAGCAGAGATAAACTGATTTAGAAATAAATGTCCAGACTTTTAAATTGCATACTACAGTTCAGTACATTTTTTTTTCTCTTCTTTCCTCTAAAATTTGATAATAATAAAAATTGTATCAGGTTTGGGAATAAGTCTCCTAATGGTACATAATAATTTCTAAAGAAGTAATGGATTATTTTATTTATTAATCCAACAGATTTTTATCACTTTAAACATTATTTTTAGTGGTTACCCATATGAGTAGACACTGTTTATTTTAAACTGTATATTTTTGTCTACCAACCTGAATATTCAAGAAATCTTATTAAAGAAAAATATGTACCCTCTGGCAGGATTCAGACCCACGTCCCCCTTTGCAGAAGAACCCATTGTTATATCTGAAAGGCTTTCAACCAACTTGGCCACAAAGGCTGCCACCAATCAAGCAAGATTGAAATCATGCTAGAGGATGACTATCTTTCTTTATTAAGATTTCTTGAATATTTAAACCGGTAGACAAAAACAAAATATTGTTTCAAATACTTGGAGCGTCTACTCAAACATGAGTATCCACTAAAAATAATCTTTAAAATGATAAAAAAATATATAAAATCATAACTTTTAATATATAATCATTTTTACATGGAAAATTTTGTCCCAAACAAAAAATTTAAAAATTTTTTAAGTTTGGCTGTATTGGGTCTAGTGAATTTAATCTCATCAAAATATAGATTTAATTTACAACTCACTAAAAAAATGAAAATCATTATAAACCTTTATAATCTATCTATGCTGATTTTTCATGACTTAAAAAAAAATGCATTTCAGCTCACTCTCAACCTGCTCACGTCCATCTCCCACATACACCCCGCTTCTATGACAAATATCCAGCAGGAAATGCTGCCACAGATTTTGCTGTTAGTGCAATCTCCCTTGTTGCAAGGTGGTGCACTTGATTCCATCCTAGAATTTTTCAAGGCACTTGTTAATGCTGATTTGTCCAAACTAAGTTCAAGAGACCTTCTTCAGGTATGTTTTTTTTTTTTGTTTTGTTTTTTTGTTTTTTTTATTTGCCTGTTAAAGTTGTACAACAATAACAGCAAAGATTTAATGCATTTCTTATCTATTTGTTTTAGTTCCCTTGTGTAAAGAATATAATTTGGGTGAAATGTTTTTGCAATCAATCTTTTTTAAAAGCATAAGGAGTAAGGAGCTTTATCAATGATATCATTGTCTTTTAGAATCAAAGGAACCCACAAAATTAGAAGTACACAAAATAAAAATTTATTGTAAAGCAGTAACTTACTGTTAATGGCAGATTAAAAATGTACAATTAATGAAATTCAAGGTGCTTTTCTTTATTGCTTGATCAAAATAAATTCATGATAGAATAAAAACTTTGATTAGATTTTAGTCTAAATTTTTTTTTTTTTTTTTTCTTTGAAACAAAAATGTGAATTTATTGAAAATATATGCCAATTAGTCTCTGCTTAAAATGAACCTACTAAAGATTTGACATGAAGAGTCATCTTTTTAATTACTAAAAATTAAAGGGGTCCCACTTTCTGTAGATTTTTTTCAAGTTGAAATGTTTAAAATCTCAATTTTCCTTATACTATTAATTTCATATTTCAGATGCTCATTACACCTGTATATAACCCTCCAATAATACAGCCCAGTAATGCCGTCTTGGCTGTACATAAACAAGTTAGTTTCTTTTTCTTTTTTTTTTAACAAATACCAATTTGCATTTTGGCTATTGTTTGTATTTAAATGCAATCCATTCATATTTAGCACAATCTCACCTATAGTGTGTGTGTTGACATTTGTCAGACCATTGTTTTCTATGCATGACAAATTGTGCTTAATTTGGATTTCTGTGTTGTATAGGATTCATCTTTGTTTCCCTCACTGAAGAGCCAAGTTCAAATTCCAGTCATATTCATCACATTTTACTTACCTTTCCAAAGGGTATTTGTGCATATGAATTTCTCTTCACTCCAGCTAAGGGTTAAATAGTAGGACTTGTAGCTGGAAAAATCATTGTTCTCAACAAACTGTTAATTCAATATTCTCTTTTAAAATTCTTATGATCCAAAATATATTTTGGCTTTAAATAACCCACTAAGGATTGATAAATTGTTTATCTGTTTTCCTCACAAACCATGCAATTTATATTTTAGGTATAGTCTTCATATATGATTTTTATATACAAAATGTCTTGAATCAACATTTTTAAAAAATGTCTGCATATTTATTGAATAACCTTTGCCACCAATTTTTTTTGTGTGTGTGGTTTGTTCAATATAGTGGTTTCATTTTGCAACTGCTATCTTCTATGTGTTGTGCCCCTTCAGAACGTGGGTAATAATGGCTCTCCACAACTTTGTATTCCTTGCAGCTATTAGTAACATGTTTTTTTATTATTTTTCCTACTCCCCTTTTAGCTATTCATTCACATAAGCTCTTCAGGTAGATATCCTGCTGCTTTTTATTATCAGTATGTCCTGTTAGTGTTAAATTTTCCAAGCCCTCTTTCCTTCAGCTGCCTCTTTCTGATTCTAAGTGTCCTTAAAATATTTTTTGTCTTGCCTCACTAATTCTATTTAAATGTCTTGACATTTCCTTAATTCATTTGTTGATCAGTAGTTTTTCTTTTAGCCATATTAACTTTGTTGATGACTAGAACTATTTCTTATTTATTTCAGGCTTTTCACTCAATTGCTAAATGTGTAGCTGCAATAATTGGTCAAACAGAAGCTCCCAAAGTAATTAACCAATTTGTTACTGATATTAGGGTAAGTAGGCAACGTTTTTAGCTAGTATTAATGTCCACACCTTAAAATCTACTATTACTTGTAATCCTTTAATGCCCACTGTACCAAAAATGGATTAAGGCGCAAAAGCAGATTTAAGATATAGCTTAGATTCATGACAAATAAAACAACACCCCGAAGGGCAGTGACCATTTTTGACACAGGGTGCAGTATGTGGGTTGCTAGTGATAAGATATTCTGATATATTTTCTAAGTCTTCAGCCATTTTGTGATCTAACTTCATACACTGTCCTTTCTCTAAGCTTTAGACAGTGACCCATATTAAAATCAATTTTAGTGTGGTGAAAGGAAGTGTCATGCCATGGAAACTCGCAGGTGTTTGTTTCAATAGAAACATTTGATGGGGGGGTCATATTGTGGTCTTTGTGAGGCTGGCAGGTTATTTCAGAGAATTGCTCAAGTGTGTCATTTGACACAGTAATACCTCAGTGTTGGTGCTAGTGATCGAATGAACATTCCTATACCTGTAAACCAAGTTCCCAGTGGCTACATAGTACATGTTCACCAAAATTGATAAGTTGTATGGATAACAATGGTAGACTGCAACATTCGCAGCACAAATCAGAGCTGATGTGATTCTGGGACAATCATCATAGATTGTTGGAAATTGTTTACTTGCAAGGTTTATGAACATGGATGCCTCCTGCCAGACTTCCACTTATCATGTATATTTCCAACGATGTTGCAAGAAGGTCACTGACATATCAAATGAGACTGCATTATGTTAAGTGATGGAAAGCAGGTTCTGCCTTCATACAAGTGATTCAGTGTGGGGTGCATAGACCTTGGGAGCAATATCATCTTCCACAGTGTATCTATCCACAACACATCCTAGCCCAACACCCGTCAACATATTCATGAGTGACATAAAGTAAAAAAAGAAAAAAAAAATTGATTTTCTTTGGTGTTTTTTAAGAGGGATTGTTGAACAGCACCATATATGCATCCTGAGCATTGTTTCCCTGCAGCCTGTTCTACTGCTATTCCTTCAAGTAAAAGGTGGTATTTTATTCAAGCAGTATAACACCTGCCCACATGATTCCCATACTATTCACCATGCTCTGTAAGATTTTCAACAACTTCTTTGGCCAACACAATTACCAAACCCCTTCCCTCTTTAAACCTATACGAGACATGAAAGGACGACACCTGACTTGTTCAGATAGTTCACATACAATTCTTAGTGTATTGTATCAGCAAATGAAAGTGGTATGGAATAATGCGTTTGTTCCAAGATAGTAATTGCTACCTTGTGTGCGTACATTCCTGTGTTAATGTTCAAGGAGGATTTACAGTATATCTCAGCCGTATTTTGGAACTTGTACACTGGGATCTTTTTCAGTAATCCGCCTATATTATCTGTCTGCTGAATCTTAAATAAATTGAAATACATATTTAAGGTGTTGCAATTTTATTTTCCATCAGTGTAGTATAAAAATTTGAATATTTATACAAAGTGTTATACTTTTTATGTTATGCACCATTTTATAGCAAATGACTTTTTCTTGGTTTCAAATGATGATGCCCATGCCACAACTGTAGAAAATTTTTCAATTTATATTTCCCATTTTTGTAAGCTTATATTTCTTCAAATTCTTGTCATTTCTGGAAAACCAAGAAAAAAATTTTTTTTTTTTTTTTTTTTTTTTTTTTTTAAGCAAAAATATTGTTCTAAAGATAAAACCAATGTCAGGCTCAGAAATCACCTTCATTTTCGTTTATTCTTTTTTGTGTGTCTTCTTAAATGCCAAGAAGAATCACTAAGCATGCTTGCTGATTTCATTTGAGAATGTGATAATAAATTTTAAAAAATCAATTTTTGTGACTCTATCCTCCTCCTCCCCCTCCCTGCATTATGGAACATAGTTCCTTCACTCAACCTTAAAATGCCTTTGGATTTATTTTTCAGCATACTAAATCTTCAGATTCAGTAAAACTATTCTCATTGTTAGCTTTGGGTGAAATAGGCAGGCAGATGTAAGTATTGAGTTGATTTTTTATTCTCTCTTTCTCTGTTTACAATTTACAAAAGGACTTTAAAATTTGAATTTTATACAAGCTGAATGTTTCTGATGGTTAAAATATGAATTTTACTTATAAACTTATCTTCAACATTATTTAGATATGATTTTCGGTAAGGCATTTTTCATTTACATTATAAAACCTCAGATTTTTGTTAATGTTACTGAATCCAGTTATTTTAAAATATGCTTTTGTTTTTAAAGAAAATTTTTTTTCAATTTTATAACATTAAACTTAAGATTTGATATAGCATGAACCCACTTTTACCAAAATTAATTTTAAGAAGTCCAGGTTTGGTATTCAAGCATCAACATTGTGTGTGAATATGGAGGTGGAAGGTTTTTTTTTTTTTTTTTTTTTTTTATATAAAAATAAAAAAAAAGACTTGATTGTAAATTCCTTTAGAATAAAGTGGGTAACATATTAGCTAAAGTATATTACTAAACATGCTATCTAAAGTTTTAAGTTGGATCTGTCAACTTCAAGAATGTTGAAATAATGAATTGATTTTTCTGTTTTTATTTTAGGGATCTCAGTGGCTATGGAAAAATTGAAAATGTGATATTAGAATCATTTTCATCTCAGAATGAAGAAATTAAGGCAGCAGCATCTTATGCTTTAGGTGAGCAGATATTCTTAGAATTTTTTTTTTTTGCTTAGCTTAATAAGTTAAAAGAATTAATTGCTCTCACCCTTTGTTATCGCGTATTGACTGTTCTCTGATGATCCGGGTAACCTTCGGAATTTCAAACTGAACATTTATTCTATCGGTAGATTGTTCTTATTCCTCTATCCATATCTAAGGAAGTTTTGTTCTTGTTTAATACTACTTTGTTATTGTTTGCTCCATTTCCACTGAGTAAGTCTGTACTGCTTGGCCCAGGAATTGAACTCCCAATTACTGTCACCAAATTCATGATTATCTACTAGGCTAAAGCTAAAATTTGGATCTTTAAATGTAAAGTTTTTATTATATTCATTTGTCCAAATGTGAATAATGGGAATCCCAGATATTCAGGCAGAAAGTAAAAAGGAATTTTCTATTCTGATATTTAATAACTTGAAGTGACTACAACAACATGATGACTGTAGGATAGCATATTTTTAGTTTTTATTACTTTGAAATCCAAAACTCTTCCAGTAAAACAAACTAACAAGAGCTGTCCCTTCATTTTCCTTTTAAGTGGCTTTCAATTAAATTTATTTTACTTGCCTAAGACTTGGGTTAAAATCCTGAAATTATGTATTGGCATCTCTGTAAATTCTCTTTTTTTTCTTTTTCTTGCTTCTATTTTGAAGAGACAAAACGTAAAACCATCCAAATTCTTCAGCCCTCCTCTCATTTCTTATATTTTAGGTAATGTAAGTGTGGGTAATCTTCCATATTTCCTGCCTTTTGTTCTTCAAGAAATAAAGAATCAACCAAAAAGACAATATCTCCTTTTACATTCACTGAAAGAGGTAAGTCTTATCACAAGAAGACTACAAAAATGGGATTTTGTGATTCAATTATTGCTTTATTTGTCTTACAAAAAAATCTTTATTTCAAGAAAAAAAGAAAAAAAGCTTAACTTTGCTCTTGATGCATTTTTCTTAAAGTGAGTTGGTTGCTGAAAAGTTCTTGGCTTGGCTCATTGCCCAAAACCTGTTAAAATGAATTATGATTGTTATTTTGGTCCTTGGGGCAAAGCTGTAAATCAGTGTATGATGACATCATTATCACAAAGTTATTAAAACCTAAAATTATCTATTTTTTTTTTTTTTTTTCAGATTATTAGTTGTCAGTCTGTGAGTGAAATGGATGTAGATCATCTAAAACCTTATGTGGAAGATATTTGGTAAGTATTCACATCTGTTTTGTATATTTGAAGCAGAAGTGTGTCTGTGTAAATATATATATATATATATATATATATATATATATATATATATATATATATATATATATATATATATATATATATACACACACACACACACACTACACACACTAGTAAGGGATACCCAGTGTTGCTCAGATCTCTGAATAATAGTTTATTATTGACATTTATTCATATTTTTCAGCCATCTTATGGAAAATAATTGTTTATTCAATCTTTAATCTTTTAAAAACTTCACTTTTTTTTTACTTTTTTCTGTTACAAAATAACTGAATAAAAATTTTTTTCCATAAGATGGCTGAAAAATATTAAGTCAATAGCACACACAATTGCCCTTTAAAGTGATACTGAGTCTGTATGTACAAACGTCTCATCACTGGACTAATAGTGGGGATGGGTGGTCCATTAAAGCTGATTGTCTGTAGATGGGAAGAGATTATTTTTGGGTTATAAAACCACTCTAATAACTACCAGTAGTTATGATCATAATGTAAATACTATAAACATGTAGATGTGGCATAAATAAATATATATACTTAATATAGGTATATTTATCAAAATAACAAAATTAATAGATTTCTCACAGCTACTTTCTCACACATGCTAATGTATCGTACTTTAAATACTGTACACCCATCTTTGTTTACAATTGAAAGACACGTCACTGCTACTAATCCTGCAAATTTTGAAATACATCGCCAATGATTAAGAAGTTTTTGGGGAGGGAGGGGGTCCATAGATGAGGATTTTTCTGTATAATTATTTTGTCATTAATTATTGTAGTTTTTTAGTTTTAACCAGACACACACACACACACACACTCTCTCTCTCTCAAATATTTGAATAAATATTAAACTTTTTTCAAATAATTGTATTTAATATTCTTTTAAATTTACTTTTTTTTTTTTTTTTTTTTTTTTTTAAGTTACATTTTTATTTACTCTTGATGTGAAAATAAATTCAAGAGAATAGAAATTTTAAAAATATATACTACATATATAGCTTTTTGGAAGTATCAGCAGAATTAAATAGTAAAAACAAATGCTAATCCTAATCGGGGGGAGGGGATAAGAATTATTACCATCTGTTTTAATTCTGAGAATTTTGAATGCATTTTAATTTTACAATATAAATACTAATAATGATTCTTTCTTTTCTTTTTTTTTTTTTTTTTTTTTTTTTTTTTTTTTATAAAGCTGGTGTGGGTGATAATTGTATGTGTGTTTTTTATATATATATATATATATATATATATATATATTTTATTTTATTTTTGTGTGTGTGTGTTTTTTTTTTTTTTTTTCTCCTCCTTTTAAAGGAAACATTTGTTTCTTTCAGGACAATGTTGTTTGCTCATTGTGAATGTCCAGAAGAAGGAACTCGTAATGTAGTTTCTGAATGTCTTGGCAAACTGACTTTAATCGATCCTTCAACTTTGTTGAATAATCTCAAGAGCTACTTAAATTCACCTTCTGCGTATACTAGGAGTACTGTAGTTACGGCAGTCAAGTTCACCATTTCAGATCAGGTAAGTAGACTTTGATTGGTCTAGATGTGTAATCATTAAGACTAAATGGCTATCTTGAACACTCACTGGTATTAAGCTGGCTGTCAGTGTGTTTTTAACTTGAATCTTCACAAATAAGTTTGAATTTCAGTCAGGTTTGTGTTCACTTAGGCATAAATGCTCTCAGAAAAGATATGAATCCCCCCCCCCAAATATTAATAAGTTAAATATTAGGACATGTATCTGGAAAAAGCATTGCTATTCTCGAAAAAATGTTTATGAAATATACACTTATAAAAGAATAAAGTGAAAATAATTATTATTCTTGCAATACAAAATATTTCAGCTTGAAATAACCCACACATGGTTGATGACCTATAAAAACAAAACAAATCACAAATAAATGTAAATATATATTTGTTGATAAAGTTATTTGGCTAAAAAATATGGTTAGGTTCAAAAGATCGCACTGAATTCTAAGAAAATTTTGGTACAATTTTATCTTGATGAATCTAGGTTAAAATATAAAGTCCTCTTTGTATGCAAGTTTTAAAAAATATTTGTGAGTATGAACTGTTCTTGCCATTTAGTTTTGATGCCAATCTATATTCAGTCTTTTAGCATATAATGGGTTACAATTGAAAAAGGTAGTAGTGATGATCCTTCTCTTAAATGGAATGCCAACTAAGTCTAGGGAGCTTTGTCTATCCTGCTATTTAACCCATAGTTGAAGGAGAAGAGACAGCTGCATGCTTTTCTCAAGGACGTCTGTATGAAAAGAACAGATTAATGTAGAATTTGAACTTGCCTCTCCAATTTGAGTTTCCATGCCAATATCCCTTACGCTACCTGCACATTCAAAACTGATTTAGGGGTGTGAGTACAAAATGGTCTGGATACATTTTTTTGAATTTTTTTATTTTTTTTTTATTTTTATGATCCATATTTAAACAATATTTTGCCTTGTCAACATGCACATTGCCTTTGTTTGAAATGTTAATTCTTCTTTTTGATGTCTTTTTTTTTTCTAACTATCTTTTTTTTTCTAGCCTCAAGGTATAGATTCTCTGCTTCGGTCATATATTGGAGACTTCTTGAAAACCCTTCAAGATCCTGATCTGAATGTGCGCCGGGTTGCTCTGATTACTTTCAACTCTGCTGCTCATAACAAACCATCACTTATTCGAGAATTACTGGACGCTATTCTTCCACACCTCTATCATGAGACAAAAGTTAGAGTGAGTATTTTGATAGTTGCGTGTGGATTTTGATTAAAAATTGGTCTTATTTGAATCTTTCAATGACTGCAATAATAGAAGGTAAATAAGTTTTTCAAAAAACTTTCTAAATATCAGTAGTTGCCCACTTATTTTGTAAGGGGTGGGGGGCATCAAAGATCCCCCTGCAAATGCTTGAAATCATTGACAATACCAAATAATTTTGGTTTGTTGTTTGTTTTTTTTCCTATACACACACACACACATACATATATATATATATATATATATATAAAGATTAATAAAAAGTGAGAAGATTTGATCTTATAGACTTTAACAACTAGTCAAAAAAAAAAAACTTTCACTTTTCACTTAAGGAAGCACTTTCAAATTGCCAATATCTTGGTTCTTGCTTTTTGGCACCATTATTAGGTAAAAATTGATGATGGCTGGGCATCTGATGCCTGCATCTACACCCCACCCCAGTCAAATTTTAACATTGTTAATCTGTGCAAAAGAAAATGAGTGTAATCACTTTCTTGTTGCAAATCAGAAATATGTCATATTTTTTTTTTCCTACATTTTATCCATTAAGGCCATTGCCGATAAATATCACCAAGTTGCTTTTATGAAATGCAGGCTTTTCTTATTTTGGGAAATGAACTAATTACCTGGCATCTTTTTTTTTTTTTTTTTTTTTCTCCTTCCTCCTCCTGTTTATCCTGCTTCCAGAAAGAATTAATTCGAGAAGTGGAGATGGGACCCTTTAAACATACTTTAGATGATGGACTTGATATTCGGAAGGTAAGTACAAAATAAGTTTTTTTTTTTTTTTTTTTTTTTTTTGTGAATGGGGAAGAATGAATACTAATCTGACACTTTTGAAAAACAAGAATGAACCTTTCAAAAGTAGTTCTTTGCATATACAAAATCAAATATTAGGAAGAAAGTAGGTGGTGGGGAGTGATATTTTCAAAATTTTATGCATCTTCAAACAACCCCCGCAACAACCCCTACTCCCACCCCCCTTCCCCCCAAAATTTGAAATCCTTCCCATTCCCCTGATATTTTCTTCAGAGGATTTAAAAATTTATACAGATGTAACGAACATATGTTGCGATGTTTTGATTATATTTTCGCAGCTCGAAATTACCATCATTCTGTGGGCTGAAAATTTTTTTTTTTTTTTCTTGTACAATGCCCAATAGAAAATATTTAATTAAAATTTCATTATATTATTGTAATTTTTAAATAAAGAAACTTGGCTTTTCACCAATTGTGATAGGCTTTCAATAAATGGAGCACGTGTGTATGCATGCACACACACAAT
This sequence comes from Acanthosepion pharaonis, assembly GCA_903632075.3. Classification (NCBI taxonomy): domain Eukaryota; kingdom Metazoa; phylum Mollusca; class Cephalopoda; order Sepiida; family Sepiidae; genus Acanthosepion; species Acanthosepion pharaonis. Next base: position 484,486 of record CAHIKZ030001283.1, read on the forward strand.
AAGCACAACTTAGACGCTTCTTTTTTTTCTTTTTTTTATATGCTGGCGGATGAAGCTCTAAGAAAAAAAAGTGAGGATTGAAGGATTTAAATTTAGATATTTGTATTCTGTGGAAAACATTTGGATCTGATTACACAAATTAATTTTACTAAAAAGTCTTACATTATATCATTTTTATTGTTATTTCTTCTATATCCTTTTTATGTCTCTAAATCTGTTAGAAAATATTGAATGTATCGGTATGATGTAAAAGCTACAATCTCTTCATTCTTTGATATAGACCAGTTGTAATGATATAGGCCTACTCAAGTTAGCAGTGTATGCATAGGTTTTATGAGATTTGTAGGCCATAATCACTTAATTATATAAAGAGGAGTTGAGGCTGTCGCCAAAAATAGAGGAGTTGGAGGTCAAAGTTTTTGTGTTCTGACTCCACGGCCCAGCTTTAAGTTCCTGTTTATAGATAACAATGTCTAAAAATTATTTCATAACAAAATAATTTAAATAGCTACTTGTATTCTAGTTTTGTCTTGTCTGATAATTGTTTACAGTTTAGTCTTTTAACCTCTTCAGTTTGTTTTTTCTCACTTTTTCTAGGCTGCATTTGAGTGTATGTACACTTTGCTTGATTCCTGCTTAGATCGATTGGATATATTTGAATTCCTCAACCATGTGGAAGATGGCCTCAAAGATCATTATGACATAAAAATGTTGACATATCTTATGCTTGTTAGGCTGGCACATTTGTGTCCCAATGCAGTTTTGCAGAGTAAGTTCAATTTTCTCTCTCACATCTTGGTGGTTTCTCCTCTATCTCTCAATCAAGACACCCTGCTTCTCACTATATAAGATACACAATTTATCAAGGAACATTAAAAAAAAAAAAAAAAAATTGTTTGGTCATTTTGTCCAAATTTGGGAAGTGATCATGCCAAGAACTTCCCCGCAACACTCTTTTTTTATAGCATTAAATTAATTTCATTTATAATTATAATTCAATCATTGTATGTGATTGATATGATAGAAAGCAACAAAACTATCTGGACGTGAACATTTCTTTTTTTTTTTTTTTTGTTTCCCTCCTTTCATAAAAAACATATAATCAAAACCTAGCTAAAAAAAAAAAATCTTTGGAGAAATCATTGCCATGGCAACCTTGCTACATAAAAACACTCTTGTCAATTTGAAATATACGTGATGCATACTTAGGCAATTGTGTCTCTATCGGTTCATGACTGACAAGGCAAAGGATTTTTCATTCCTTTCTATGGTAGACTGGTTGCCAAACAAAGCTATATTGCCTAGTCTCTCCAGTTATTCAACCTGTAGTTTGGGGAGAGAAGAGATGGATTTATACCTTTCCCAGGGATATTTGTGCTTAACTGAATGTAATAAACTCGACTGGAATTTGAACTTGACTCTTTCTCATTTTGAGCCGATATCCATTACACCACAAAATACATCCAAAGAATTAATTCAACATAAAATATTCAGACTTAACTCTCCACTTCAAATTTCATGGATGTAATCAGTTTATTAGGGTTTAGATAGTTCAGTTGAATTTTTGAATATTTTGTTTGTGTACTGTAAAATAAGATTGGACTCCAAAATTACTGTTATCAAATTCATGAACCAATACTTTAATCCACTAGGCTTACAGGACAATGGCCTAGTGGATTAAAGTGGTGGAAACAGGGCAACCAATAACTGAGCAGTACTAAAAAATAAGAATTAGTGAAGATATCCCTAGACCTGGGCAGTGGAACAAGAACAATCTACCACCATAAATTAGTGTTCAGTTTGGGATTCCCTGGATTGATATATACCTGATGAAGGCCAGAGAGTACAATGGCTGAAATGTTGATCATAGTGTAAATTATATATACACACACATATATATATATATATATATATATATATATATATATATATATTTATTTATTTTAATTTCAATAAAGGTGCAATTAATTTACAAATTCATGAATTATTTATACAAAATACAAAGGTTAATGATTTAATTGGCGAGAAATCCATCGTCGCAAACAATTCAAATAATATACAAAAACCCCGGACCTGTTTATGAATGAAAAGATCCTTGTTTTTATAAATTTCTGTTGCATAAGTTCTTATTATTTTTACAAGCTTTCATCTGTTCCTACAGACATCCTCAGGTATGGAATAGATTTTGTTCTTGTTTTTGCTCTCAGTAATAAGAGGACAACGAAAATATATGTATTGTAATCCGAAAAATGCGATTAGAAATGTGTTATTGTTTTTAGAGCATGCAGTCGCAACGCTGAGTTTGAATTTAAATTTTACGGTTGTGCGTTCTTGTACAAATATAGTGATGAGTGAATTCTTTTTTACTGGTAAATTTTCTGTCAAAGTGGCATGAACTTTATTGTTCAATAATTATAGTAATGTCGCACTTATTATCCAAAAGTTGCACATGGATCAGTTATTTTAACTTCAATAAAGGTGCAATTAATTTACAAATTCATGAATTATTCATACAAAAAACAAATACAAAGGTTAATGATTTAATTCATTTAGAAATCCATCGTTATGAAAACAATTCAAATAATATACAAAAACCCCAAACCTGTTTATGAATGAAAAGATCCTTGTTTTTATAAATTTCTTCACGCTCAAATCAAGTACGCTTTCTCAAATTTGGCATGAAACTTAAAAGAAATTTAATTTTTTCACTGTTATCCAAGTTTTGACTTAACTTTTTTAAATGCCTTTTGCTTCTGCTTTGTCCTTGTAATTCTTTTAAACTTTTTGCCTTGCAGAATTAGATCGTCTGGTAGAACCATTACGAACTACTTGTACTACTAAAGTGAAAGCACATTCTGTCAAGCAGGAGTTTGAAAAACAAGATGAACTAAAACGATCAGCAATGAGAGCTGTGGCTTCCCTACTTAGTATAACCGATTCTGGTAAGTTAAACAGAAATCATTGTCAGCTTTGATAAAATTCCTATGTTCTCATTTTAAGCCTCTGTTAGGTGTTGGGAGGGACCCTACCCCTGACAACATTTTTTCCTTAATATTGAGCGAGTGGCAAGTCAGATTCTCATGATTAGTCAAATAGCTTTCTGTCGAGTAACTACAAGAAGTTTCTGGTCCATATTATTTGTGTGCATTACAAGCATAAATTAAAGACTGTAGTGTAAAGATCACAGAAACATTCTTGTTCAGTGCTTGGAATGTGAGAAAAACAATTGAAAACCAGTTCTTGATCATAAATGGTTTTAAAAGATCATATTGAAAATGAAAACTATTTTTGAAACTTAAAACTTCACCTTATCTATTTAGACTTTTTTTTTAATGATTTTTCAAAATAAAACCTTTTTTTTATTTTGTTAATCCTATAAAAACCAGAAAGAATACTCAAGACAATAAAATTAAGAACTAAAATGATATATCAATATTTTAAATGGGGTGTTTGACAAACCTATGGTACTAATGCTGTGATTATGCCCCCCCCCCAAGTACTAATCCAATGTTAATTAAATATATTAGTCAAATGCTATTAATAAAAGAAAATGGTGCCACAAATAGTTAAATTTTTAGTGCAACATTTTAACCAATAAAGTTAACTTTTGAACATGAAACTAAATAATATTACGATGCAAAGACTTTGCTATAAAAGGTTTCTGATTGGGAATCTCACACATCAGGATTTTGTGTTGTGTACATGATCGAGGAGACACTTTGTCTTTATATTAATTAACATATAACCAAAAATATCAAGTAAATGCACAGAATATTTGTTCAAGGATAAATATTATATAAATCGTCTCTTAATATCCACTTGAGCTAGCAGCATGGCATTCATTCATTCATTAATTCATATTGTTCTCATACAGCTGCAAATTCTGCTAATTTATAAGGAACATGCTAACAGTGCATCAGTGTCGGATGTTTCTTAAAATGCACTTCTTACCTTCTCATCTCTTTTTCACAAGTCTGGATGCCATAAGAAATAAATATATTTGAGATTCCACTAGGACACATGAAAGCTCTCAAGGCCAGTTCAACTATGATATGATGGGCAACTATTTTTGGTTCCTACAATAAAACCAGTTTCTCTTGCTTTTCTGAAGATATTAGAAAGAAAGTGCATATTTTTGTAACCATTTCCCATCATTGTCTAAATTGTCTTTGAGCATAAATGTCTTATTTTACGAATAAGTGTCTTTGTGGCCAGCAGGGAACACTAAAAGCCTGATGCTGTATTATATTCCAAACGAGACAAATGGGAGCAAACATTTATTGGCTGGCTTACTAATTAGAGATTACAAATTTGCACCATAATTGTTTACCATTATTTTTAATTGAAGTAATGCAATGAAGATTATATATAGTTTGTTGTTGTGTTGTGTGCTGTTTCATTATCAATGATAGGCTGGGGTCAGATGCAGGGTTGGCACATCTTACTGTCTTTTTTTTTTTTTTTTTTTTAGCAGCAGCAGCACTGTTTTATGTTCATCTGCCATTTTTTAACTTATTTTCAAACTTATATGACGTTGACAAGTCAATCATCAGCTAATATACATTGTACACTGTCTGTACTACACAACGACCCTCCCCAGGAACCCTCCCCATCCAAACCTAATGGGGGTTCTTGGCTTACTAGAGAGAAGGGCAGAACTGCTGATTTCAGTAGCGCTTATTTTTTTTAAATTGTAATTATTTTTTTTTATGAGCAGTTCTTTTAAGTCAATTAATATCTTGCTAAAATCTTTTTTTATTCCTACATCATCCACTAGGGATTGGAGATTGTTTTTTCAGCAAAGATGGCTCAGCAATTAATCTTTATGAAAACATAATTTTCGATTTTTATATATATATATATATATACACACACACACACACACACACACACACATAGAATAAAATTTAGTCATGGGAATATTGGTAGTTATTACAAAAAGAATGACATTTCCTTGGATTTTTTTTTTTTTTTTTTTTTTTTTTTATAAATAAAACAAAACCTATCCATTATAAAAGTAAATGAATATGTACTGAAATTTGCATTTAAATTGGGTAATTTCCTGATTTTTGGTAATTTAAAAAAAAATACTACAACACCCCCTGGAAAGTACATTGGCTGACCAAGATATGTAGACCCACCAGTTAGTAGACTAAAAGACAAGTGCACCAAAATACAACAGCTAGCTGACTTTGTAACCTAAATAACATAAATCTGCTCATAGAGCAATAACAAGAAGAAAAAGATTTTGATTCCATCACACTTTTACATTGTACAAGATGCTGAAATAATTTATCAGTTTGACATTGTTTTATTGGATACTGAAGGATTTTTTTTTACATTCTAATTTCAGGCAAAAATCCAATTGTGAATGAATTTCTTGTACAAATCAAAGGCAACACTGAGCTGTCGGCAATGTTTGATGCAATACAGAAGGATGTGAATACAACTGGCTCAGATTCCCTGATGGATACAAGCTGAACGACTTTTCTCTCCAGCCCTTTCTAGCCACACTTTTATGTCTTATCATCCTCTGTGCCTTTATTTCCAGCTTCTCTTCATGTTCTCACCAATAAATATTCAAAGAGGAAATAAGAAAATACCAAAAACCTTTTTAAAAAAAAAAAAAAAAAAAAAAAAATTTAAGTCCCTTCCCTCTTCAAGCAAAGATAGATTTTTTTTTTTTTTTTTTTTTTTTTTGTTTATGAATTAAATAGAAAATAAATTCTCCAAGTTTCAATTAGAAATTAATGTCACCTAATTACTTAACACACTTTGGCTGAGTTTTCGTTGCTCTCATTTCTTTTTCTTTCTTACTTCCTCATCTTTCTCTCATGATATAAGCTTCTACACATGAGCTTCTCTCCCTCTGACCATCTTTTCTTCTGCTCTCTTGATACAACACCTTGTTTTTATGCCCCTACCCACTTCTTTCCTGTCTTTGACACCTTCCTTTCGCCAGCTGTGCTTCATGGCAGTATTTGTTAAAATCATTCATACAAGTTGCATATCGTGCGGTTCTGCCCACAATTGGTGATAACAACAACAACAATGATGATGATGAGCATTTTAAAAAAGAAAAAAAAATCTTTGGGTTGAATTTTTCCAAACGCAGCCTTTCTCCTCCCACTTTGCCGGCCATTCTTTCCTCGTTCTACTTCTGTGGATGGTGAGGAAGACGAGGAGAAATTTGTCCATTTCCTAGGCCCCCCTCAATATTAAACAAAAAATAAAACATTTTTTTTTAAGGAATGACAAAACAAGTCTTAAATGAACATATAAATCTTCAGCAGATAAGATTTACACATAACTCTCTCTCTCTCTCTCTCTCTCACACACACACACACACACACACACACACACACACACACACACACACACACACACACACACACACACACACAAAAAAAAAGCAAAAAGAAACTAAAAACACAATCCCCCAAGTGTTTCTTGGAATTGTTAATGTAAATTCAAGGATAACCAAAATACAGTGTTTCAAAGCGGCTTCATTGTGGTGTTTGTGTTGTTTTTCTTACTGTCTTTTTTCTTCTTTTCCCTCTTACTTTTGTATTGCTGTGTCAAACAGCTTTTTTATTTTAAATGCCATAACTTGAAGTAACATTTCAGTTTCTCTTAAAAATTTGATCATTGCTTAGAATACATACAATATAACTGCCTTGTAGTCAGTTTTGTCTTTTATTTGAGAGGAATTGTTATATGATGACTACATTACCAAAACTGACTTGTGCTGGGTGATTTTTTTACAATACTGAAAAATCTCAATTTTGGGTGTTCCTTGTTTTCTTATAAATGGTTGAATGCTGGCCCAAATATAATAGTATATATATATATATATATATATATATATATATATATATATATATATATATATTGTGCAGACCATTGATAGTTATTCCTACAGTGACTTTTTTTTGTGATTTTGGGAAAGACAAGTTTGTTCGATAGGTATCTATTCCAAAGTTTTAAAAATTGTTGCCAACTTTGTTTTCAGACTTTTCACCAATAAAATAAATTTAAAAATATTAATATAGATTTATAGTCCATTTCACAATTTACTCCCAGGTAAAGAGGAGACTTGAAAGGCCAGAAATGGGGGTTCTATGGACAAATGCTAAGAATACTATGGAGAGAATGTGTGTAAAGAGGAAGTTTTATGGAAAATAGGACCAAGAAGAAAACAATGCAATCCGAAAAACAGCTTAATTTTCTGGGTCACATTACGAAATCAATAATATATCACAGCTGTTTGAGGTTTCCTACAGACCCACTGAACTTAAATAAAGTCAATTCAGGTTTCCTATGGTAAAAATTTTCTTTCCCAAGTGAAAATCATCACAAAAATAGCAAAAGTCATTTTGTCACAGCTTATTTTCTCTCAAAATATGGGTTTTCATACTTTTTGGGGTAAAATATTGAAAAATGACTGTTTTATCATCACCTAAACGAATATCAAGGAAACTTTTGATCTGAACCCCATGAAACTAGGTATTTTCTGAAAGCAAAAGATATATTCTTTCATTTAAAAGTAAAATTAGCTGGTGTAAATGACTCAAAATTTTTTTCAGTGGGTAAAATGTGAAAAAATAGTGAAAATTTTGCATTTTTTTTCTTGTTCTAAACAAATATTTCCCCCCCATTAATGGGAAATTAAATTTTTTTTTTTTTTTTGAAAATCAAAAAGCCTAGATCATAATCAAACTATTTCAGGCATAAAATTGAGAGTTTTGAAGGAAATCAACATTCGAGGGGTTCAAAAATGCGATAAAAATCCATTGTTAATTTTCAATTATGACTGCCAAGGGTTAAAAAAAATTGACACCTGGCCACGGAAATCTTTAGTAAAAGGCAAGAGATTTATCTGCAATTCCTAACCACCAGAAACCAAAAGTTTTTTTTTTTTTCCTAAAAATAGTGATAAGGGAAAATAAACCTAATTGACTTTGACGTCTAGGTCAAAGGCCAGCCAGCCAGCTAGCAATAAACGGACGGCAAACCTTAGAACAAGTTGTAATAAAACCCACCACTCCCAGATAAAAGCAAAGGGTGAATAAAAAAGGCTTCACAATTACTAGGGCTTCATATAACCTATGTTTGAACAATGGCTTGATAAGTTTTGTTTTGTTTTAACACCCCGTGACCGGTGATGACAACAACACTTAGCAGACAACATTGTTTTTTTTTTCGGCCAAGATATCTTTTGTATTTCCCATCGCCGGTCCATTTAGCCTTTCTTTTTATTCAATGATGTTCATGCCAAATGAAAGAGAAAGGAATGAATTTTGAATGATGTTATTTTGAAGCGAAAATGAATATTTTTTCATTAAAAAAAGGGGATTTTTCTCAGAAAATTGTGCATAATTTCTTAATGCTAATCGCCGAAAGTGACATTTTCCACAGCCAAATCAAGATTAATTACCAGTGAATAATTCCATGTGCAAAAATAGCCGTCTGGATCCTATAAAGGTCGCCCTAAAAGGTCCAGAAGTTTACTAATTGATCGAAAACCTGTTGCGCATAATTGTATTTTTCACGGTCAGTTTCCATTATTTCATCTTGATATTATCATTTTCGGACAGCCAAGTCATCAAGGATTCAGGAAAACACTTTGACATAGGTTTTCTTTAAGAACTTTACATTCTATGAGGTGTTTAAAATGTTACTGATGAATGAGATTTTTTGCCGCATATTTCGTTTACGCGCCATGTTGGATTTTCCTATATGACAAAAACAAGGGTTTTAAACAGCTGTGATATATGACTTGGGTAAAATGTAAAACAACTTTTAAATGGTTAAATAGACATAATCTTTTATGTATACTTTAAAATGATTTTTTATGCAAAATGGTCATCTCTCGTTTGCTTGGCCTTATCACTTGAACATTTTGAAATATCTTAGTTATGGAAAAGGCAACAAATAAATCTACAGATTGTCACAAGTATATCACAGATTTATCAAAGATTTCACTTTGATTTCTAAATTTTATACTTTTTTTTCTTCTTTCCTCAACCTAAAGACCCCCCCCCGGCCCTTTTCACCTCAGTCTTGGAAACAGTCTTGGAAAAAAAGAAAAAAAAAAACTATAAAACATGGAAAGAGAAAAGCCTTGCAGGATTTTAATTTGGACACAGGTTCTGTTATAAAAAGTATGTTTGGTCAAAGAATACTTTGACTGGCTGTATTAAATAGTTTTCAATGAAAAAGAACAAATGATTGGTTTATTTTAAGTCCTTTACATTGCCAGTGATATAGTCACTACCTAGGGACAATCAGAGAAGGTGCAGTTACTATACTTTCAAGTTGATTATTCCTATCATTCATGACCCTGTGGCAAACAAGTTCTTTCTGATCTCTTTTTGAAAATCTCTTCTGGCACTTCTTGGGATGTCCTCAAAGATTAGTGTTAAGTACTGGTGAAATAAGTTTCATACGGAATTTCCTGATGAATATTTGACTGGTTCTCTATTTGCTTCTTCCTCTTTGCTAACATTGGTAAAATAACTGAAGAAACAAAAGCTTCGCACAAAGCTGGAATGGCAACTGATCTTGATCTTTGTAAATCACAAGAGGTATCTTGAAACTAAACTTCTTCACAGTAACCAACATCATGTACTGTGAAGAAAACACTGACCAGTCACTCCTTTCAGCCAAATTCCTGATCCCCAAAAATTTAACTTGTTAAAACCTAAAAACTGAGTAACAGTGACATTGGAAATAATTGTTGGATGCAGATGTTAAATGTGCTGTATGAAAGACTTATCCTTGCATAGAATATGACACATGGTTGAAGTTTAAAGTGCTAAGTTTCTTTTGATTACAAATTGTTGTTGGTTATGAAAAAAAAAAAAAAAGGGTTGATAGTATGCCTCTTGACTCAAAAGAGAAGGGATTCAAGTATATATATATATATATGAACAATTAGTGATATGCTGGTGGTAGTAGTAATAAATGTCATAATACTAGTATATTTTGGTCATTTAGTAATACCTTCACCTCTCTCCTTAAAATTGTAAAAATTTGTCTTTGATAATTTCAATCAATCTCTATTCTGTTCACTCTTGGTATTTAAATATAACTGAAGACACTAGACCATTGCTTTAACTAATGGCCTAGTCAGAAATGATGTTTACTAAAATTTGTCAGAATTGGTATTTGTGGGCTACAATGTTTCTCCACACACAAAAGAACTTGACAAAAGTTAATTACACTTCACATTTGCATTGAGAAGAAATGTGCATTAATAAAAACATTTCATGCATAGGGAAGTGGTTTAAACTGTTCTCATCATTTTAGATGGGAGAAGGGGAGATTCCAACCATAGGGCTGCACCTTTCTCATTGAATGAAGAGAGGTGGGGTCGGTGTAATCTAGATGTCAACTGTGGTCGTGGCACCTGGGCAATTTTTGTCATTGGCTCATATGTATGTGTATGGTGTTCCCCACATAAAAACGACCTTGCCTAGTGGAAAGGCCGGATAAAGAAAGTGGAAGTATAAACTAATTGATAAAAAAATACTAGCCTGTTCGTTTATTCAGTTTATCAGTTTATTTTTTAAGGAGCCAAGGGAACAGATACTTTCTGAAACACAAAAAGAATTGGTCTGTGTTAATATAATCAACACATGCTTTTACCGAATTTTTCATTTTTTTTTTTTTTTTAATTCTGGGTGATGTGGAATTGGTGAGCCGAGTTCAAATTGTGGCCGAAATTGCTGTGTTCACTTAGGACTAACCCCATTTAGGGGGGGGGGGGTTAAAGAATGCATCTCATTCCCCAGCTATGGGTTCAATTGCAAGGATAAATTGGCCTCTTGGACCTTAAGTGGCAGCCAGCATTAAATTTCAGAACCATGGGGACCTCAACGGGAAAGCTACCCCACTAGAATTCCCAAAATATGACAATTCAAAAATATTAAAGAAAAGAACCCATTAAGGTGGTTAAAAAGCATGCATTATACACGGGTAATTTTTTTTTTTTTCTGGGTTGGTAAGATTTATGCCTGTTCGATGACCATAAACTATATTCTCACGGTAACTCAAATGGTTGTCATTGGAAAAGCAATACCTGAGTGATGTAAACACTTGCGAAACGAAGATGAATACAATTTAAGATAGGAAATAATCTATTGATTCTTCATTTATAAAAGGTATTTGTTGATTTTAGGACTAGGTTTTGCTCTTCGTGTATCGACAAAATGGAAGAAAGTTAGGCTATGTAGGAGGAGGCCCAGGGCAAAGGAGCTACTGTAGTCGGACAAGTACGGTATCTAACTCTTCGTATTAGATATTTTACGGTATGTAGTTTTACTCGTCATTTAACTACGGTAGGCTTGTATTGCTTAGCAGGGATCGCATTATAGACGAGCAATATGGGAAAAACAAAAAAAAAGCCCCTGCTCACTACTATACATTAAGTAGACTTCTACACGAGTATATACGGTATATAAAATTGTAACTTGTCTCATTCTTTCTACCCTGTTAAAATTATAGCAACCCCTCTATAACTCACCTGAATACTTCCTGTCCCCCCTTAAGAATTCATAGCATTCCTATTGAAACATTACCGCCCATGTTGAAAATCACTGTTTTAAAGTAACCCAACTCTGCGGGAAATTGTTTAAACACATGAATATATTTTCTCATGAAAACTTGAAAATCGTTAAATGTAACATTCTTCCTGTTTATTTATCTTCCTGAAAGATGTTTGTGTAGATTTAGTTACAAAACAATTTGATCCGATCACGTGTTTTATTGCTAGCAAATCATGTCTTAATTTAAGAGTCCAGTAAAATCCAGAAAACAATCTTTTTGATTGCTTAAAAAACGTCTCCTTAAAAAACCCATTTATTTTCACGTAGTCGTATGAGGCTGCTTAACATAGACTTTACACGCGGTGAGCATGTACCCTGGGATACGATCTTCTTCATCTCGGTGAAACAGTCTTCCAGTTTTTTCTTCTCTTGTCGATTACTATTACGTTCTAGTTCCATTCCTACGGTCTTCAGCAAAACACACAAGCATTCAATTCTATCTTCGGTTCTGGTTGAAAGCAAGTTGCACACAAATTGAATAACAATGTTCTCTTTTAGAATATGTAATTTAAAAAATTCTCCAATTAACTTCATGTTCCCAAGGGTCCTCTTTTTCGAGGTGGAGGTCAACTCACAAAGTTTCTTTTGCAGCTTTATAATTCTGGTTTCGTCAACTTCAGCGCTTCTTATCATCTGCTTCGTTTGGTTTATTGTTTCGTCTTCCTGTTTGATTTTCTCCAATTCGATCTGGCATCGACGGTTAAGCAGCTTGTTGAAGTTGACAGTCTCACCCTGCCTTGTGGCTGAAGGAACACGAATTAAAGAGAGAGAGCGGCAGAGGTAAGCGTAAGAAATGCCAAGAATTGGATAATTGGATGCCTTCTCGAAGAGCAGATCAATTATAGCTTTTAATTGACTCTCTGTGTCGATTTGAATACAGCGTATCTCTGACAATAACGGTTTGTATCTTTCGGCCATTTTGCTGGAGTCTGTGAAGCAGTTCCCTTCCTTGCTTTCGTCACTCCGGCTTTTCTCGGCCGGTCTTCGATCTTTAAGGCCTTTGAAAAAAGGGTCACTACACGAAAGGTTGAACGTTTTTGAGGAATACGGCATTTTTAGCAATTCTCTTGGCAAATCTGGTAGACATGATGGCATTAAAAGAGAAGCTCTGGTGTGCCGAAGTTGCAACAAAAATTCTCTGTTGTATTTCTTAATGCCTCCTGCGTCTGGAAAACACGACTCCGGGCCCGATTCTCTGTTGGCTGATTCGATGTTCGTCGGCGCCGACTCGGGCGAGAATTTCCATTCAGGCGACAAGCTGGGCATTGCAGCTTTGGTGGCAAAACTGGTAACAGGTTCAATTGAATTCGGTTGTTGGTGAAGCATTTTTTTTATGGCTGATCTTTCGGTTCCTATTTGACTAAGGATTAACGAGTTCACTCCAATACTTGTGTGTGTGTAGCCTTTTACGCATAAAAGTAACAGTTGTTCTATAGTTAAATAGCTGACCGACTTTTAGATTGTTAAAGCAGATTACGATCAGTTTGACAGACGCCATCGAAAATTATTTCAAACCGAACGCTTCAAAACACGTAAAGAAATTGATGGCATTCTTAAACGCGTGTAAATGCTGACAATTCCGTACACTGTAAGTTTTTCCTCATATTTTTTTCGACTTTACATGACATAGTGTTGTTTTGATTTTTAAAAAAAGAAGTTTAAATCACGAAAGAATTTTCTTTTTAAAAATAAGAAAAAATATTTCTTTATACATTTCAAGCATTGCATGTATTACATACATGCTTCCGCTATGTATTTAGCGATTCATGATAAAATACAAAGAAGCATCTGCACTTTTATTGGTCCTGATCTGGCATCTCAGCGTCAGTCACTTTCCAAACGCCGTACGTAACTGTAGTTTCCCTGTGCCGAAATTGTACGAACGTTTGACGAAACTAAATATTTATTAAAGACTAAAATTCTATTATAATTGTACTTGTCCACCTTCCTTTCGTTAGTTCGCACGACTGTTACGCCCTGCCAATACCTCATAAATAATGGCCAATTCCGTTTTGATCGCGAGGAGAAAAGACACACCTTGGCTTCAGTGAGAAAATGAAAGAAAGAAGGGAAGATGGACGTGTTTAACGTTTATTTCAGTGAAATAGAAAAAGTTGTCAATTTAAATCTTTTCATTTCTACCCACTTCTTATAATAATGACTAGTATTCATATTTTGTTAAAGTTGTTAAGCTCAAATATTTAATGAGGCGATAGGGGAATTTCTATGGATATTTTATTAGCAAAGAACTCGCCAAAGAACTTTGATTTTGCGAATTTAATCGCAGTACTAGATTGGCAGCTAGGTCTCATCATTTTACAGTTAAAATGGCTAGATGTAACCGTAAGCTTTATGCCAACAGTTTTTTTTTTTCTCTCGGACTTCTTGCTTGTGACTCACTTACTTTCCAGTCAATTTTGTCCTTCAAAAATTTAAAGTCAATATCAAGCGTTATATTGTGTTTTTTTAATTCTCACTTTTTTTAATATTCTCTCTCCTTAATAATTTTTTTTCTTTTTCTCATGTTCTTTCACACGCTGTAATAACCCTTTGTGTCTTAGTGTCTTTATTGCTTTGCTTGGGGTGAAATGATAAAAAAGAAAGATTATCCTATCAGACCAAAATGGTGGCGCCCATGAGAAATCGTCTTCAGTGTCTTATTATTTACTTCTAGTACATGGCAATTTATTATTTTTCCTCAAACGGACCGGAACAGCCAGGCGACAATGCTATAAATATATGCAACGAAAAGGTATAGTTTATGTTCAAGTAGTGTAAGGGATAACGGCACGAAAAGTGGACTCGGCAGGCTGAGTTCAAAATCTGGGCGCGTCTGTTGCGTTCATTTTTACACTAATACCATTGGAAGAGACATGAATCCATCTCTTCTCAGCCCCTTCCATCAGTTCGAAATTAAATAGCAGAGTAGACTGAATTTTCTAACCTTGATTAGCAACCAGTCTGTGAGAAGGAAAACATTGAATTCTAAACTATAGAAAAGGCAACAGTAAACCATTTCACTATTTTCCCCAAGAATTCATGGCAAGTCACAGATAACAAAGAAAAAGAAGCTGTGGAGAGTCATGACCCCTCTACTTCTTGAAGGGGTATAACATTAAAAGATTATTTGGCTACTACTAATGCGTAAGCATATTTTCAAGTTTAGTTTGTTTTGTTTAACGGCGCATCAACTCCTTATGGGTCATTTAATGCCGAAATTTAATTTTCTTGAGAGATTTGACAATTTTTTTTTATAAAAAATATATTAAGGGTAATTTTTCCCTTCCTTTTCCAATAATGTAATGCTGGTAATTTTTTTTTTCTATATATTCGTACTACAAAAATATATTTTTATAATGTTTTGTCGCCAGTTAAGGGTTTCACTATTTGCCCATAGATGTCTATAAATAGAAATCTATGAATTTGTTTTGCGCATGCTCGAAAAAAAAACAAAAAAAAAACATTGAAAAATCACTTTTTTATGTTGAATGTGTTCAGTTAACAAGGAAAAAATCTCAAGTTGAAGTTAAAAAATGCCGCACAAAAACATTGATTTATTTAAAATGGAATGATCTGTCTATTATTATGACATGTCTCTAATTTGTATTTAGGTACATTTTATTTATTTTCATTTTTTCTATTTGAATTGTTCACCTATATTGCATATGGTCGGTTATTGTACATATTTAACATGAATACTACGTTATGAAAATTGAGATGTAGTAAAGTGGGGCCCATATATCATAGATTCGTGGAGAGCATGAGACCCTTACACCGGCTCTATTCGTACGCAAAATGATTTTTTAAAATTTGCAGTCAAAAGAGAGCAAAAACTTTTCATACGTACCTGTTTGCTCCATGCAGTAATATCTTTAACTATAATTTAGTCTGACCACATTTTTTCAATTTTATAGCTCAGTTCTGTCTTCGTATTTTTCTTTTCTCAACAAATGTCTAGAAATCTTGAATTTTAAATTTGAAAATGTTAAAGGGAGGTAATTTGGATTTTAAAGGAGAAATTGTCTCCCTTACACTGAATTTTTTTTGTTTTTAATTTAATTTTTTAATACTAAAATTTCACCCAATACAAGGCTCGAGAGCCACTAAAGATAGTCGGTTATAGTCAAAATGGTAATGATGAATGGAAGTGAAGATGATGGGATATGAAGATAAGGAAGAAATATGACGTGAATTTTATTTAATACTTAGCTGCTTACGGCCACACACGTTGAAACACCGGTTCCCGTACGATCACCGAAGTTAAGCAAAGTCGAGCCTAGTCAGTATCTAGGTGGGTGACCGTTTGGGAATACTAGGTGCTTTAAGCTCGGATGTGTCAGTAGTCTAATGGATAACAGCTCGTAATTTTTAATCGGAGAGCCGAGTTACATTGGATTTGTTATAGTCACTTTTACGCAAATACCCTTCTTGGGAAAAGTATGAATCCATAAATTCTCCCTCACACCCAGCTATGGGTTAATTAGTAAAATTTGTATCACTAAATCATTATTATCTCAAAAAATAAAAATTCTTACAATCTAAATATATTTTCTGGTTTAAATAACCTGCAAAGGGTTGATAAACCATAAAATAGAATTAATCAATAATACTTAGCTGCAAGGGGTAATTCTTGCAGAAATACCTCTCCCATTGCACTAAGATTAGAGTTAGAATCAATCATTGATACTAGAGGCGCTCCAAAGGAACCGAGTTGAGGTTATACGTGTAAGATTCTCACTTTAAACTCAACCATGTGCCATATTCCTTTTGGAAAAGCAGAACCAATTGTCAAGAACCGAATCGCTGTGGTGGTGAATTTGATTTCTTAAGTTTTTAACTAAACACTGACCATTTATGGACACACTTCAGATTGCTTGAGGAGACGCAATTAAAAAAAAAAATATAACGATTCTGAGTATATTTAATTTCAGCGTTTCAAATGAAATTCTGATCTACATCCTGGTTGGGCTGGTTCATAACAGCGGATTTCATTTGCTCGAAAATTGGTTTCCCGAGAACCGTTAAAAAAATCGAATCTTCACTTCATCAAATTCAAATGGTTCAGTACACTGATCAAAACGTAGAAAATTAAAGGAAAAGAACTTTTTTAAAAAGTTATGTATCATTTCAAAATATAAATAGATAAAATGACTAAAATATGAAATTAAGTAAATAAATAAAAATTTTTTGCTTACCACCACCTGACGATAAACACAGGTGGTGCGTTATTTGAAAGCCTCTTTCCTCTTTGATTTTCAGAGTAGCAGGACACGTTTCTTTTCGCTTCGATAGACGCGAGGCATGTAAATTTAAATATTTCTAAGTAGATTGATTTGAACTGTTTATAACTTCAACTTCGTTTTTTTCTCTATCCTTTTATAACCTTGTTAATAAGTTTATCAATTGCTGTCTGTTCGAATTTCATGTTTTGTACCTTTTTTACCCAGACTCACACGAGTCCAACAAATATTGTTTGCGCCAGGAGGCATAAAAAATGAATAACTTCCATTCCTGCAGAAAATAAAAATAATAATACGAATTATAAGATACTTTTTTTAGTATTTAATTTATTTATGCATGTATTTTGGATAGGACAAATATCTAAATGTGTTTTTTTTACTCGTTTTTAATGAAGATTTCAGTGATAAATTTATGAAAAGAGAAGAGATTCATGACTAAATAAATAAGCAACAATCGAATTAACTTTTGTAATGACGCCCTGTTGGCATATACAAGAATAAGATGTGCAACACGAAAAACTTCTTTTTTTTTTTGTCGTTGTTTGCACCCACCGCGGTAATAGGCGGAAAGAAACTTACGGCCCAAAGAAAACTGCTACTACAAATATACTGCTACGGGACTCAAAGTTATAGCTACAGACTGTACCCGGGGTATCACACATAATACGGGCTGTTCAGAAGAATCTTAAATCTGCAAAATATGAAGTTTCACATAAGTGTTTATCTATTTCAAACAAACACATGTTTTGGATATCGACCTCGATGTCTTGATTTTAACTGCTAAAAGAATTATGTTTTTTTTTTTTAGCAGTCCTCTGTTCTCTTTCTCGTTATGTAATGTATTTCTTATATAAAGTATGTTTTTATAATGTTCAATTGTCTCAAGCCACGACTCAATTTGAGGAGTCGTTAAATTTCACCCACCTAACATGTTATCGGAGACAGAAATATCGTTTTTTTATGGCTGGAACATAGACTTTGAAGTCTAGAGTTCAAAGAAACAATCCACTTGGGTGATGAAAAAGAAAATAATAAAAGAAATAAATGAGTCAAGTGGCACTTCGTCGGAAACCAAAAGTTTCCGCTGGCAGAGTATAGTCCCGGTTAGGGCTAGGGACAGAGAGGAGCTGTCCGTCCAACCAGTCACATCGGTAGCAATCGCTCGATTGAAGTAAGAACTATCGTAGCAACCTATATGTCACCTACTTACTACCAGGGAGAATATTAGATACCGGAGATATAAACACCAAATTATTGAGAACCAGATTCGTGTTTTCATTTCTTCCGTTTCTTGTGAACGCACCGCCAGTGTTTTCCAGTCTTTGTACACGCCGGCGCGAACGTGGCAATTGATTTGTCCCGTCGGTGAAAGACGGAGAGTGCACCCCCCCCCGTTGTAAGTTCATCATTGTTGGAAATAAAGTTTTTGCGATTTCAAAATAAATTAATATTCTACAAATCGCGAGAATTTTTCCTTCCAAACAAATGTCGTTAGAAATTCTGAAACTAGCTAAATGAAAAGTCACAGGAAAAGAAGAAACAAGAAAAAGTCACAGGAAAAAAAAAAAGAAACAGTACAAGACTAGCACGCAGCAGACAAAAAACACAAAACAAAAATAAAAACCTCTTATCCAAAAAATTGGACAAAATCCCAGTGTCATAAATAAACTGAAAATTCAAGAAATTTTTATTTCAAATTTTAATGTCAAACTGAGACTTCACAAAAAGTCAGGTCTTATGGGATAGAGGTTGGTTGGATCGATTTACTATGGATTTCTGTTGCAAACAGAGCAGACCCATAAACTCGTGAAGTGCCCGACAGAAATAGATCGCTAATAACGGCTGTGGTATTCGATAATAAACAAATCAGTCGCTTCTAGGGGGTTTACTTTAAAGTTAAACATACTTTTTATTAACAAACAATCGTAACAATAATGATTATTTATCCGCTGCCCCACGCAGCAAGATGTGGCACAAGTCCGAGTTTAAAGTTGGGTATCCGAACCCTTAGGCTCGGGCAAAAATTCCCTATAGACCACGTAAAAACGGAATCAGTTTCCCAAGGCGAGACTCTGCCCTTAGGCAGAGCTTCGTCTGGGTGATACCCTCTGACATGAACTGTATTGTTCTGTTTTTGTTAGCTAGCTGCTGCTGCTAATGTCTTTATCCTGATCACGTTTATTTCACGTTCACGTGAGATACCCGACACTACACTAGCTACCATAAATTAATTGCGACTTTTTTCTGTGACTTTATTACCGGCCATGGAAATTGTAGGTTTTAGGAAGTTTATAAAACACAATAGTTGATTTGCTGAGTTACACTTGAAGATGCAGTAAATCGTGAAAAGAACTTGACAACTATTTATTTTAATCCTGTCTTTATAATAAGTTCCATAGGCTCCATAAAATCAAATTAGGAGCTGAGCTCGAAACTGACTGTCAATTTGATGTTAACTGGGGCAACAAATGGCTCGTTAATTTTAACGCTTCCAAAACAAAACTGCTTTTTTTTTAAAAATCATCTTAGGGTGTTGTATACTGTCATTTCTTCTTACTAAGACTCACCATAAACACTGCCTCCTACATCCTAATAATATTAAGCAAATATATCAGTTTCGATCAAGATTCCGCATTGTTCAGACCTATTGTTTTTACTTCATTGTTTTATATCGTTCTTATTCATTTCTTATTAACACGACAGCAAAATACAAAATGGCGTTTGAAGCGCAAAACTAATAACTCTCACAATCCAGGATACACAAAAGAAAAAAGATGGAATTTCTACTTCATCCAAAAGAATTGAATTTCACTGCGGAAAACTTAGCACAAATGTGGATAAAATGGCGCGATCAATTTGTCGGGGATAGCTCCTCCTTTAGTTCCTTAATCCTTCAACAGGGGTCTCTCTCCCCTGTCTATAAATACTAGCTGACCCTTCGCCTCGATCTCTTTTTTTCCTCAGGCCTTCAGCCTTACCACCTCGCAGATGTGAGCGCTCACAGATACAGCGTTTCCCAAATTCTGGGAACACGCTAAGAACAATACACGTACGTACGAACAGTGACCACAACACACACACATAATATTCACCACACGCACTCTGTCCATGTAACTTTTCTTGTTATTAATACATATATTTGTTTACATATATTTATATATATTCCAGAATAAATAAATGGCTACTACATGTCAAGAAGACGAAAACCCCGCTAAAAAGTTCATCTGGATAACCTCCTGCGGATGTTGCTCAGGTTCACATAGCAAAGATAACTGTCCGGCATTTTACAAAAACTAAGAATTAAGGAAAAAGGGGACCCGTTGGTAAAATTTGCAGATCCAAGAAAACGTCAGGCCACGGAAAGTGTGACATGAACGTATTACCTGTGAGAATATATAAAAATATTACTCCAAAAACAAAGTTACATAGAACATCAGTAAAACTGAATGCTTATGAACAGTCCAGTGATAGGAAGTTGCACAGCAACACTACGCAACAAATATTCGGAATTATTAACACACTTCATAGCGGTAAAGACCAATTCAAACGCAGTCCTCGATACGAAAACATCTGAAAAGCTAAAGCTAATAAAAAGAATTTAAAAAATAAATTAAAAAAAAAAGACATACTGAGTCTATTAGAGGAATATGAACACTGTTTTAGGGAGATGGGCAAATTGGCGTTTAAGCACCATAGAAACCCAGAAATAATACCCGTTATAAATCCTCTGAGAAACATTCCATTTGGTATGAAACGAAAGCTATAAAAGGAACTGGAAAATATGACAAAAATGGGAATAATAAAACCTGTAGAGGAACCTACAGACTGGTTAAACTCCTTAGTAATAGTAGCATAGAATCTAGCTTCTACATTTAGTTTTCTCAACCCATTAAAAGTGGATCACAGCAAAAATATATGCAACTAATGAAAATAACCCTTTAAAACCGGCTCTGCAAATAATTTTCTGGACAACGTTTTGTGATTGGTCGATAAACGTAAAATTCTTATTTATGTGTGTTTTCAACTACGTACACACGCATCATTCTGGCTCGTGATTGAGTTTTGAGATACAATTGTGTCGTTTGGAGCCTATCACATGATCCAAAAGTCAATTACGATACGCCAACACATTTCATCTCGATAAAGAAATCCACGTCACTCATTTTTTTTTTCAAGCTTTAAGCTGAATTCTTAACATTTCCCAGCCTGTGAAAAGACGCTCACTCACTCACACAGCGAACATCATCTATTCTTGCCAGTGAGTTCTTTGAAGTTTTATCCGTTTCAACACTTGATATAAGGGAACATAATTTCTCGAACAATTCAACATTTTTTTTCGACACCGAAAATATACGATCAAAGAGAGACAACTTATCACTGAACTGTGAGTTGAACACTTAATTACACAGAAAAAAAATCAATATTCAACAAACTTTAATTTTTATACACACTAAAAATTACTCTCTCAAACGTGACAAATTTCATTCACAATATTTCTCAACACATAATCTTTCCTATAAAACTTGCATTATCATTTCAAACTAACTCGGAAAGAACTTTGCATTAAATTAAAAACTAAAACACCAAAAACAGTTTTTCTGCATAAATACAACTCAAATCATCAACACAATTTTGTATCACCATTATTGTATCTTATATAAAATAAATATCTATTTTGTTATTGCACTGAATTGTTGTATTCGTTATTACTCTTCTTGTTGTTCATCTGCTTTTGTTACATTTGTTGAAGTAAAAAAAAAAAAAGTAGAGGGTTATTTCTGGTCACATTTAACCTTTACAGTAGAAAAAGTAAACGGTAAACTACGAGTATAATTTGCCATTTACTTTTTCTACTGTAGATGTTAATGTGACCAAAAATAATGTACCAATATCCATTCGATGCGTCTAATTTTATAAAGTACTTCGGATTATTCATATTCGTAAATATCTCTTCTGCTGTCAATAGCTTGAAGTGCTCTCGTTTTATCGCTTTATTCAAGTATCCCCGAGAATCCATTCTATTTAGCATTACAGAAATACGAGTTTGATCTCAATTATATACCAGACCGTGAATCACTATCACGTGCATCTCTATCAGATGACATTCAAGAAATAACAGCTACAGAAATGAACATGTATATCCATAAAGCAATATCCGACGAGTGATCACAAACTCAATACTGAGAAGAAACAAGACCCAAGAAACAAGTAAAGACCCAAACTTACAAACTCTAATGCAATACGTAACAACAGCATGGCCTACGAAAATTAACTCAATTTCATCATCCATGCTTATTTGTGATGAAATATCAGTTAAAAAAAAAAGGGTTAGTATTGAAAGGTACAAGAATAATTATTCCTTACTCTTTACGAAAGGAAACATTACGGAAGATCCATACTGGACACTTAAGAATGGAAAAATGCAAAATACGAGCAAAGGAGGTGATATATTAGCCAACTATAAGCAGCCAGATCAAGGAAATGGTAAGCACATGCACATACTGTGTAGCCCATCGGTACTAGCAAGCAGCTGAACCATTGATTAACCATGATATCCCGATAATCCCATGGACCAAAGTAGCAACAGACATCTTTCAGCTCTATAAAAAATAATACGTTGTAATTATAGACTATACAAGTAGATATTTCGATATGCATCAACTAAAAAAAAATGAGTCCACCAAAGTATTCAAAAAGATGAAGAATACTTTCGCCAGATTAGGCATTCCTCAAATAGTCATCAGTAACAACGGTCCAGAATACAAGTCGGCAGATTTAAAAAAAAAATCGTGAAAGAATGGGACTTCAAACACACCACAAGTCTAATCGTTCTTATTCATTTGTTATTAACCCGATAGCAAAATACAAAATAGGGAACCATTTTCGCCTTCCATCATCATTGCTGATGCTATCCCCCCCCCCCGGAAAGTAATTCGTTACATCTTTTAGATCTCACATTCACTGACGTGAAGTGGAACGATTATATTGAATAAACTGCAAGGTGTGCAGCGAGGAAAATTCATTGTGTCATGCCGGACTATTTTTCTCGACAGAATTCATCTTGTGCGTTTATGTCTGTCATTCGGCCATGCATTGAATGTTGAATCCATATCTGGTCTGGTGTTCCTGCAATATATCTCGAGATTCTTGAAAAAATATAAAAATGAATATGAAATGTTATCAGTCCTTGTCTAGCGTCTCGCCTTCTGCCAATTTCGCAACATCCTAACGTAGCTTCCCTGCACCTTTTCAATAAATATTTTTATGGCAATTGTAAAAGGAATTTTTCGGTGAGAGAGTGTGAGAAGAGAGAACGTCATCTATTTTATCCCAAATCTTACTTATAAAACGCAGATTGTGTGTGTGTGTGTGTGTGTGTGTGTGTGTGTGTGTTTATATATTGGATCGGATTTCCGACATTTTTCAACCGATTTCAACAAAACTTCACAGGACTACGTAAAATTACCTGGCGGTGGTTCTAACAGCGCCAAAAATTGGAAAAACACAATTGTTTTTGCACGAAATCAATTTGAAAACACGATTAAGAGGCATCACGAGAATGAAAGGGAGACAACTCATATCGAGTTATACTTATTATAAAATCCAGGTTGTTTGTGTGTGTGTATTTGTGTGTGTTCGTTTATATATGCGATCGGATTTCCTATATTTTTCAACCGATTTCAACAAAACTTCACTTTTTTTTGGCAGGTAGTGTTCCTTATTGTCTTGCACACTTTTTTCTTTATTTTTACATTCAGAATGCTTTAAAAATTTCATTTACAAGACAATTGTTTATAATAAAATTCTATTCAATCGGTAGATTCATAACGATTGAAAACAATGTTTTTGTTTGAGTTTGACCAATTCGTAAAAAAAAAAAAAAACTAATTAAGACATGTCAATTTTATTTTTCAGTCTTTATGATGGTCGATACTTGATCTATCTCTTATTGTTACATCCCCGGGCAACGCTGGGCTCTACTGCTAGTATTAAATAAGACGCAGACGAAAACAAAAAAACAAAAAACAAAAAAGACTCGAAACTCCGACATGAAACATAAAAGAAACAAACATTTATTACATCAACATAAATTTAATTGAACAGAATACAAGTTTCACATGTTTGCACGATTTTTTTTCTTTCGTGCGCTTTATTAAAGGCATGATAACCAAACTCAAAAAATAGTAAATATAGCTCTTTAAAAAAAAGATATATTAGAATTTAATTTGAGAAACATTACTACAATATTTTACAAGTTCACGTTTTAGCCTCTTTTCTAATCCCTGCTCCAATTTTTTCCGCTGCTTTCCAACCCGACTCCCAAAGCCTTGATACTTAGAGATAAGAATATATTTTCTGACGAACGAGAGAGCTGGAAAATATCAAAAGGAATCTGACCATCCTTGCCCTGGCCATGGTGCCATAAAGTCTGGGGGTAACGCTCACAACGTGTCGGACCCTTGCTTCCAAAAAGCAGCTCCCAAAACTTTGATTCTTATCAGAGATAAGAATATATTTTCTGGCGAATGAGAGTGCCAGGAAAGTGTATAGCAATTTTGGAGGTAAAAGTCCCCGATATTTCTGAGCCTTCTAATCTCGATAAATACGGAGAATTAGCGCCTATTTGGCAGTGAGTACTTGACACCGTCTCTGATAACATCAGGTCGGCGATAGAACGCCAGTCATCTTCGGAACTTGTTTCAAGAAAGACATCTACCTGCTGGGCCGTAAAGAACGTCGGCCCACTACTAAAAAATAATTGAGATCTGATTTCTTGCACCTAGAAATTCCTGTTGTCTGCCTACGAACTCACTCAAATGCAAAATTCGGATCTTCCGACAGTTTCCTCCTCAACAAGAGCTCCGAAGAAATCTATGTGAGAGTTAACACCTAAGAACAATTTACTCGCTTAAAGAACTTTTAGGCGCACAGAGAAATATTTTGAGCAAGCCTTTTTATGAACATTTTTTCTTCCTTTAAGTTAAAGCAATTTTCTTCTCCCTTTCTTTCTCTCGTATTTGTACATATACTTTTACCATTCTGCGGGTATGTAAATAAACATTTTCTTCTTCTATTGTTACACCCCGAGCAGGAGTCTATTTTTTCGCCTAAAAGAGAGAATTGTCCGCTCTAATCCTTCAAGCCGTTGTTGCTTTTATCGGTTCTGTCGCATTTAACCATAACCCTTCCATGTGGAACAGCCGGGACAAATTTCCCACAGATAACTTATTCAACAAACTTTCAATAATCGAGAAATTTAAAAAAAAAAAAGTTGTGTAATACACATTCTTTCAAAAAAGATACATTTACTTAAAAGTCAAAACTGAGAAGGTTTTGGCAGGTTCACCAGGGTTAATAAGACTTTAACAAATTTGTTCTTTTTATTGAACACTGTTCATTTATTATTATCAGAAATTTTTCACTTCATTCGTTTCACTTTGGATCTGTTTTCGTTTGCTTTTTCCATCTTCTGTAAGAAACAGTCTAGTTTATCAACTGGTGACAGCCCAAATTGCTTTTCCTCCTGATATGTTTGTAGCCTTTTGTTTCCTTGTACATTCTGAAATTTTTCTATCAACTTCTTATATAGATCCGAAATAGGCTCCAAATGGCTCTCAAATATTAAATTTGTGTGGGAGGAAGTCACATTTCTCATTGGTCAAAAAATCCTCAAATTGTATCTCTTTTTGAAATTTGAAAAGTAAATCACAAACCTTTGACAGAATTATTTTCGACGGTTCTTTTTTTAAGCTCTTGTATGTTTAGAAGGTTTAAAAATGTGTCACATAAAATCTATAAGTTATTTTTTTACTAACCGTCTGGCTTTCGTTTTTAAAACACTTCATTTCGTTTTATTTTTTTCTCTCCTCCACCAATTGGAGTAGATAGGTTCGCCTATCGTCCGGTGTACACTCTTCCTCCGTCTTTTGAACAGAGTAGATCAATGTTTCTCAACCGGTGGGGCCCATGCGCACAAATGCGTCCTGAAAGGTAACCAAGTACGCCACAAGTTAACAGAAAAGTAATTTATATCTAAAAAAATCTTTATTTGTAAAAAGCTAGAGACACCAAGCACGTAGCTCCCATGGCAAAGTCAAGTCTTTGTCATTTGATATTTTAAACTGGAGGCTAAATTCCTGAATCTTTAAGGAGTGGATAATCCTTTCCCTTTTGCCTTCCTCGACGGATTTAAATCAGTCATTATCGGGACTCTCTCTCTCTCTATAAATATATATATATAAAGTAGATTCTTCGTGAATTCATGTAAATGAAAAGTCTACCGCTGAAATATACGATGCAATGTCTTAAAAATAAATACTTATTTCAGGAGATTTCTTTATTATTTTCAGATTTCATGACTTATTTATAAAGTGCTCCCCAGAGTTTTAGTTATTTTACAAGTGTGTCCCGAATTAAAGGTGGTTGAGAAACACTGGAGTAGAGGTTTATCCCTTGTTTCCTTTTTAGGATTGGGTATTCGGTTCCTTCTAACTAAAGTCTACTCTTTAAGCTTAACGCTTGTCTTTTCCTACACTAATACAATTTCACACAGTGATCCTCTAACTTGAGTGGCTCTTGGGCCATGTATTGAATGGTCATTAAGAAAAAAAAAAGACGTGCCTGTGTAATAAACAAACCTAGACTTATAATATTTATTTATTTTTTATCCACAATTTTTTAAATTAATCATTTAATTTATATTTTTATATTATCCACTATAAAAGTAATAAATAAATTTAGTTATCGTATTATTTTGAATTATTTTATATTCACCTTTTACTTATCTTATATTACTTTTTTATATTTTTTAATGATTGTTCTGAATTTAAATTTTTAACTGAGTAGCGGATTGACAGCTAAGTCTTATTTTATCATTTTTACTGTTGAAATAGCGAGATGCAACTGAATGTTCTCTTTTAATAGTTTTTTCTTTCGCACTTATAGACTGTGGAACTCTTCTGGCTTCCTGCTGTTATAGACAAGCGTATGGTTGCAAGAAAGAAATACGACAACAGCAGAAATAGATTTACGTGGTTTATTTCAACAGGAACGTGTGGGTTTTGGGACAGCTACCTTGTGGTAAAGTTCATAAGCCGGCTCCGGATCTAGGTCGATCTCTCATAGTAGTTCACACATGTTGACGGTGCTTGACGCTCCCCATGCTGTCAGTAGCTGACCGTGACAGGTCTCTACTCTGGGCACCTGTTGACTGACTGTTGAACTTCCGTGTGACCCCTTTTATAGCGTTTTTTTATGGCTTAACAGGCTCGAAAAACGAAGCGAGTATAATTAGGAGGGAAGCATTTTTATTGGACGAAAAATAAAGCACTTTAAATATTATTTTATTTTTCGACCGGAACACGTGTGTCGGGAACATTTGTAAAGATAATGGTCATTTTGTGACGGGGCTTTGTCCCGTTTACATCCGGTTCTCGCTCTTGAGTATTTACCTGTAAATCAGCCGAGATATGTCTTATTTTATTTTATAACACTGCTTTACTGAAAAATTTTAAAAATTTTAAATTTGACGTCAATCTTCTTTCTTTTTAAATACTATTCTTTCATTGTCCTTTCTCGTCGCTAAACACTAAGGTTTTGTCATTTTTTGTTTTGCTTTTAGTTTTATTTCAGTAACGTCTTGCATTTTATTGGCCATATCGACTTGCTTGAGGTGAAATGATAAAAAGAAATAAAAAAACTAAAAAAAAAAAAATTAAAAATAAACTGTGTGAACAAACTTCCACAAGATTTTTACACAAAGGAAAGTTAGGTTAGGTAGCAAGGGTTTTTATTTGCGGAGGTGGGATGAAGAAAGAGAAAGGAAAAAGTTTGCTCTCTGTGTGTGTGTGTGTGTGTGTGTGTGTGTGTGTGTGCTCCTCTCCCAAATGGTTCAAGAAAGTTTGATTTATTTCTGCTGTCACTACTAACTGATTATTATTTTTCTTTGGGGAAAAAAACTAATATCCCTGTAAACGGGGACGACAAACTGCAGTTTTTTTTGTTTTGTTTTTTTAATTTTTATCTTTTTTATTTTTTATTTTTTTTTAAGACGAAGATGCGAACAGAAACAAAGAAAACAACGGAGATTAAAAACAAAAAAATATCATTTATTTTCCTTAAAAATTAATTAAAGTTAACATGTTTAATGGCTCGGATTGAGGAATCGGAGAGCAGAGTTCGAATTCCATTCGAATCAATTACATTCACTTACGTGCTAATACCCTTAGGAAAGGTATGAATTCCATTCTTCTTCCCCCCAGCTATTGGTAAAAAAAAAAACCAAAAACCAAAAACATAGTAGGACAGACTGGGTTCTATAACCTTGGGTGGCAACCAGTCTAGTGGAAGGAAAACTCTGAATTCAAACCGGCCTGGTGTGAGTTGAGCCGTGACCACCGATAGAGAAGGCCTGTTTCATTATGGTTAAGGAGAAATTTGACGTCATCATATTGAGTCCGACTTTCAAAAATGCGTCGTTTGTTTTTTTGTGTATCATATTTTTTTACAGGCAAAATTTTTAAATTTTTAAGAATACTTTCTTTTAAATTTTGAATTAATTAATTTAAAAAAAAAAAATTCTTATAGATGCAAAAAAAATTAAAAGGGAATTATAAAAATTGGCCCTAAAAAACATGTATTTTCTTTCCCTAAAAGATAAAGAATTATTATCTGATGTTTGGATTCGTACAATCAAAAGAGATCATTTTTACCTACTAAATTCAGAAGAGTGAGTATTTTTTAATTAAAACATAACTAAATTTTATTGATACTAGTGATAAAATTAACACCATGTCTTTTGTAAATTCACAACAAAGTTAATAAGACATAAATAATCTAAGCGAGAAATTTTACAGACATTCATGGAAGTCAAAAAACTTTAAAAAATCCTCAGAAAACTCATTTGAACACAAGTGAAATAAACTTAAAAAATTTTTTGAAAAAATTCATTCATGAATTCCTAAAGGAATATTTTAGATTATTTTAAAAATTAATTCTAAAATTATAACGATTTTTTAGAATTTTAAAATTTGTGACTAAATGAAACTTTAATTGAATTAAATTAATGTGTTGTAATTCACAACAAATTTTAAAACAAACTGTTGTTTTAAAAAAGTTATTAAACTCAATTGAAACTTTGAGGATTAAAATAACATATCTTGATAATTCACAAAACATTAAAAACAAAGTTGAAAGGATGCAAAAAATTAAATCTAAATTTTATAAAAATAAACTTTCGATATAAATTCATAAAGGAATCTTTTATAGGCATAAAAATAATTGAAGTTTTTTTTTATAATTTAACAATTTTTAGAATTCAAATTTTTTTTTTATTCATTAGAATGTTTTTTTAAATTCATTTTAAATCCAAAAAATGAATAAACGTTAAAAATTCTTCTCTTATTTGTGCATAGCTTCGTCACTAATCTTCGTCTTTTGTTGAATCAACAAATTTTATTTCCTAAAATTATTAAATTAATGCTTCATATTACTCACTGTTTTTTGCTGATTGATTTTTTTAAATTTTTCACAAGAATTTAAAATATATTTTGATTTTTAAAATCTTTTTAGGTATATGAACTACATTGAAGTTAAAGGACATAAGTTTGAAACCAACAAAACTTTTGAAAAAACAGGTGCCACAATTGCAGTTCTGTTAAACTAAAAAAATATATCTTATGTGATGGTGCTACAAAAAATTTTTCACAAACTGTAAATTCATATTTATCTTCATTTCTTCACTTAGTCACCAAACTCTAGGAGAATCCGATTAGAAATTTACTCTTAAAATTCTTTAAATTAATGATGATTTAAAAAAAAAATGCAGAAGAAATTATAATGTTAATCTGTGGTCATTTGTTTCATTTTTATAAGACCTTATCTTTTTCCCCAAAGGAATCTTCTCGTTAGTTAATATTTGATTTTGCGAAACAATATATATCTTCCATTTCCCTTCTATCAGTCAGTAAAGATATTTTTTGATACAAGATAGGCGATCATGTATCTTTCGATACATTTTTTTATTCATTTTTTCCTAGCAGTGAATTGCCATTTTTATTTGCGGTAGACCAGTTGCCATTCAAGGCTATAGAACTTAGTCTGTTTGCTATTTACCCATAAAAAAAAAGAAAGGAAAATACTTTCCCCAATCAATATTATTTAAATAAGTGAATATATTGGATTCGACTAAAATTGAACAGCTCTCCGATTTCGCATTTAAAATTTTTCCTAATACTTTCCATTCCTCGTCTTCTTCACTCAACTACCATTTTTACTGGGCACACTTAGACAAGCATTTTTTTTGGTTTATAATTTTATAAATTTTTAAAACAGTTCAAAACGAAACTAACTAAAAACGAATAAATAAGAAACGAAACGAATTAAACTATTGAAATAAATTAGAACATATATGAAAAATATGCTATTTTTTTAATTGAGCAAGTAATATGAAATTTAATTCATTTTAAAAAGTTTTAAAAAAAATTATTAAGATATTTAAAAGTATTTTAAATTTATTTTATTTTTATTCTCTCTTCTATATAATTGCAATTACTATACAAATATTACAAAGAAAAAAGTGGCAAGTATAACTTTTTTTTTAAATCCTTTTATTGAAGAAAAAAAAAAAAACAAATTTAATTTTTTGAACATTTCATCATGCTTTTATTTGACTAAAATGATTTTTAATTAGGATGTAATATTCATCGGAGGGAAAAATTTGTTTTTTGTCAAATCATTATATTTTTTTTTAAATATATATTTTTCAACTTTAATTTACTGATTTATTTGAATAAGAGAACTTTTTTCTTTTCTTTACTCTATCCATCCCATTTATGTTTAATTTTTTATTTGAGATAATAATCTGAAACTAAAAACCAAAAAAATGTTCTAAACTATCATCCACCTTCTGTCTAATTAATTAATTTTTCTGACACACTTTTAAAAGTCCTTTTTAACGGTGTACGTTAAATTTTTTTCCTTATTTCTAGTTTTCTTTTCTTCGAAAAAATGCATTCTCAGTTTTTGAATTTTATAAACTGTGTTTTTTAATTTTAATGCAC
This sequence comes from Acanthosepion pharaonis, assembly GCA_903632075.3. Taxonomy (NCBI): domain Eukaryota; kingdom Metazoa; phylum Mollusca; class Cephalopoda; order Sepiida; family Sepiidae; genus Acanthosepion; species Acanthosepion pharaonis. The sequence continues at coordinate 515,395 of CAHIKZ030001283.1, forward strand.
AGTTTTAAGATTCTTTTATTTATTTATTTGAGGTTTGCAAAAGAAATATTCCCAAATGTTTTTAACCTTACAGGTAATATCTTACTTTTTAAACATTTTTGAAATAAATTTTTTATTATTAAGAAAAAAGCAAAATATTTAAATTAAAAAAACAAAAAAAATTATTGTTATGTTGTCAAAGTTAAAATTTGTAATTTTTATCAACATCCCCATATTGATGTTTCATCCAGATCTTAAAGTATTTGGACTTGTTTGGCTAAGGTTTTCAATTTATATAAGCCCCATTTTAGGGACGTGTATGGAGTCCTGTATTGATCCTCGATTCCTCCCGAAGAATGTGACACAAGGTCGGAATTTAATGGGGTTTTCGGTAAAACTGTTTAAAAAATTGCTCAAGCCACCTCGGCACTTCCTCTTAAGGACGCCGGGCTGTTATTTATAGCCCATTGTCATTCAGTTCACCAGTTAAAAATTGTGAAACTTTAATTAATAAAAGTCTGTTTTTAGAAACAAAATATTTTTTTTTAAATAAAAAGAAGATTTTTCATCAAACATAAAAGGGAATTAGTGATTTTAAAATACCTATTCACTTACATATTCGAATTAGTTTATCTATATCATCTTTTTTTTTTCTATGTCGTATCCCCTCAATATAGGTGATCATAGCTCTCCATAAATTCCCTTTCTTTTTTTGTTTTATTTTTTTTAAAACCCTATTCCATCATCCATTTACTCAATGCTCATTTGTATTTGTACATTGTTTTTTCTCTGTTCCATTTTTCTTTCAATCTGTCCTGTGAGTATCAAATTTTCCAAGCCCTCTTTCCTCATTATGTGCCCTAAAAATTTCAACTATCTCTTTTGATGTTATGTATAAGCATAATTTTTTTTGGTTTCATTTTCTCTAAAACTTTTTCATTGCTCACATATTTGGTTTGTTGTATCCTCCAGCATCCTTCTATAGAACCACATTTCTATTGCTTCAAATCTCTTCATCTTTGAGGAAATTTTCTAGAAATCACTCTCATACAGGAGGACATATATCATGTAACAGTTCAGTCATCTTTTTTTTTATTTCTAATAAATTTACTTAGTTTTTGGAATCACATTTAAAAAAACATTTTTATTCCCATTTCAGATTTCAGTGTCATGTTTTCCATCCTCTGTTAAAACACTTCCCAGATAGTTAAATTTTTGTACTTGTTTGATTTTGGATTCAAATCTTAAAGCAGTAGATGTTTAATCCTTTTTCTCTCTTTAGTTAAATATTCTGTAGCAGACAAAGTAGTTTTCTTTCTGTATCTGCTATCAACACTATGTCATCTGCATATCTTATGTTGCTAACATTGTGGCTACCAATAATTAATTTGAGTAGAACTTTAATTCTCTTGGAATCGCTTCGTTGTATATGTTGAATAAGTCCAGTGAGAAGACACATCATTATCTTGAACCTCTTTCTATTTTTTTATATCTGCTGAACTCATTTTCTATATGTATACAGGTGGTTTGCTGCCAGTATAGGTTCTTGATTATTCTAATATCCTCCCCAATTAAAGAGTAAAATATCAGATGAAAAATACTGTTTGAAATGAAGTACACTTTATTTCAGTGTTTTGTTCCTATGTACATTTAATTATTTTTAATAATTAAACATTTGACCACAAAACATGCAAATACCCTTGGGAAGGATATGAATTCATCTCTTCTCTCCCCCCAGCTATGGGTTGAATATATAGCCTTGGTTGTCCACCAGTCTACCGCAGAAAGGAACACCTCAACGTGGTGTAATGCTTAGCAAGTTTGTCTTGCTAGAACAATTCTGGCTGATTAGTGACTTCGACCCTCACAGGGTGTCCCGTACTTTTGGCCTTGTGCCACATCTAAACTATGCTTAGAAAATCGCAGAAAGAAATGACAACCTACTGCGGGAAGATCTTCGGCCTAGCCAATCATGAATCAAACGAGACATGGTCACCCAAGTGTGCATCTCACAGGGCACATTACTGACTGAACGCAAAATAAAAACTAATTACTCTTCTGCTGTTAGAAGTGAGGGCAGAGATTCTACATTGAAATAAAATCATTAATTTTGCTCCATGTAGATTAAATTCAATTTATTTATTTATATTTTTTTTTTACAGTATTTTTTTCTTTTACTTCTAATGCATGACATTTATGTTATATCCGGCCATTTTATTTTAATATTAATGCACATTCTATGTTATATTGAAGAAATTTTTAATTATATATTCTATTTTCATGAAAAAAAAATGTGTACTCAGAATATTACAGCCGGTTAAAAAAAAAAAATTGACAAATTTTAAATCTTATTAGAGTCAGAAGTTGAATTATATTTTCCTGAGGAAAGCTCAGAATATGAGGCTAGTTAAAAGATTAAAAAATTTGTTTGGTAGGCAGAAGACATTTGAAGTATTAAACTTAATAATAATAATAAAAAAAAAAAAATTACTGCTCTATAATTTCCAACCAGGACAGTTTCTTCATAATCCAACAGAAAAATAAATAAATAATAAAATACCGATATTTTTATTCCTGAAGACAGATTCTTCTAACTGTGAGCCTACCACTTAATAAATTGGTATTAGCCAAGGTGATCCTTTAGCCATAATCATAAGGATCACCTTGTTATTAAATTCATAATTTACCTCCTTGCAAAATTGCCAACTCCATACAACCATTGTTAATGTTAGCGTCTGTATTCAACCCACCTTTTTAGCACAATGAAGGCAGTGTTGTTTTATTTTTTTTTATTACAACACAAGGGGAAGAAAAATATCTTCAGTTTCTTTTCTTTTTTGTGAGATGGGGAGTGGGGAGAGCAAGTGAAATCTTAAAACTCTACAACTCAAATGTAAGTGAAAAAACATGTCTACTAACTTCAGACTGAAACAGTGATCATAAATTTACATTCTTCTTTCATTTTTTAAAAAATAATTTTGTATGCCAGTGGATTTTTGTAAGACAATAAATTTTTCTTATGAAATTTAACTTAAAATTTCTAGATTTTGTGTGTGTGTGTGTGTGTGTGAATTTACAATACAAGTAAAATTACAGACTTAGGTTAGCATATATATTGATTTGTGGTGGCCAGTAATAAAGTCACAGAAAATTTAAGTACCAACTGGTAATACATGAGTAGAGTTTATTTTATTTTATTATTTATTTTTTTTTTTGTTTATTTGTATCAAGTCAGACCTTAAGGGTACTCAGGAACCTTAGCTGTACAATATGCTGAATAGGTGAGCCTCTCTATAAATCTAGGTTTAAAATAAGCCTAAATCTTCTATCGAATTGCACTAAACCAGGGGTGTTCAACATATTTCCTTGGCGGGTCACTTTCAAAAATTTAAGTGACAAAGAGGACCAGTGATCAAAAATTTGACTTTTCTCGACAGAACATATATTTTTAATGTACAAAGACGGATTGTAACAACAATTTTTATAGATACATTTCCACAATTTTATTAAATAAATAAACATGAGAAGACATAATTTGATTAATATGACACTTGATATTTTTTGTCTTTGCACAACTTTTCAATGTCAGCTTTTACAGATGTAACACACAGCTGACTCGCCAAATTATCATCAATAAGTTGACTTCGTCATTTGGTTTTGTAAGTTTCATTCTTTAAAAAAATAAAAAAAACTGTTCACATCAGTATGTGCTTCCAAAAAGAAGGATAATTTTAATGACATGATGTTTCAAATTTGTATATTTTCCACCTACACAAATCAATAAGCTGTTTCAAATGGTTGAGCAAACTGTTTCAACTCCTTTTCATATTTTCTCAAATCCATAAACCTGTTGGTGAATTCTTCTCCCAGTATTTGAATACTTGCAAAATATTTTATACATATTGGAGGTCAGGGATCACAACTTTTCTTGCTTTTAGACAGGAAAAATAGACATGTGCTGCTTTATTCAATTGTAATTGAGAAAGAACCAATTTCTTTTCAAATGAATAAATATGTTCAAATAACTTGTTTACCAACTGACCTTTTCCCTGTAGCTTTACATCTAAATCAGATTGGTGTTGTGAGATATCAGTCAAGAAAGTAAAGTCATTCAACCAATTATCATGCTTTAAAAAGGCAACATCCTGTTTGCGTTTCATGAATGTTTTTATCTCATCTCGAAGAACCTCTTCAAAGTGGTAGCTCTATTGAGCCAATTGCACTGCAGAGAAATACACAACATCAGGACAATCAGTGTCAATCTTCTCTAAAAAAGAAAAAAGCCTTAAACTGGTGATGATTCAATCCCTGTGAACAAATTCCCACATTGGACTACATTTTTCATAACTTCAACAAAACTCAATACTTTTGCATGCAGGTTTTTTGCTGGATAATGCAGGGATTCCCTATGATGTCACAAGAACCAAGAACATTCAAAAATCTCTTAGTGAATCCATTCATTTAGCCAGTCAATGATGGTGCCTCATCAGTTGTAAGTCCACACAATTTTGAAGAATTCAATTGTAACGTCTTCATCAACCTAATCACCTCATCACTAATATTTTGTCCAGTAGTTGTTGAAGACATTTGCAATATCCAGAAATTTCTCAACAATTTCAAAGTTGTCCATCACACCTAATGAACACTACCAACTGAGCTGTGTTGCTCATGTCAGTACTCTCGTCTAATGTTAAACTAAATGCTGCACATTTACTTATCCTATCTTTTAAGGTTTCTTCAATATTGTCTGATAGATGAGTAATCCTGCGAGTCACAGTAAAGCGGGAGAGGTTAGTTTGCTGCACTAAATGCCTCTTTTTAATACATGCATAATCTGTGATTTTTTTTTTCTTATGCCGTGACCCGTGGGGTCATATGGTTACCATACGGCAGCCACAATAGAAGTAGTGTTTCTTAGGCAAGATAGCCTGACGGAGCTCAACCCTCTCCAGGCCAGTTTTGAATTCAGAGTTTTTTCTTCTCCTTGCTCAGTTGCCACCCAAGGTTGTAGAACCCAGTCTGTCCTGCTATTTACCTATAGCTGGGGGGAGAAGAAGAGGATTCATACTTTAGGGTGAGTGTAATGGGTCCAACTGGAATTCGAACTCTGCTCTCCGATTCCTCAATCTAGGCTGCTGTCCATTACTCCACCGTACCTCCAATCTGAATATTTCCATGCAAGTTTTCAAATATTCACTATCACTGAAAGCTTTTTCTTTTTTGGCAATCAATTAAAATACTTTGAAACCTAACTTTTAAACGAGTTCCCAGTCTCTCTTATAAATGAATGAATATTCCTTGTTGCTTTTTAATAGATTTTTTCATAAGTTCAATTTTGTCAATTCGTGATTTGCCAACAATTGCAGAAGGTTTCATCACATAGTGGTGCTTAACCCTAGAACACTAACCATGGGTATATAGTACTCAGTGCAAATTTTCCTATTTTTAATTGCAATTTTCAGCGCCTGATTTTCTTACCTAAATATGTTCTTCAGTTCCTATTAATTTTAACTCAAAGTACAAAGTTTGAAGTGCCTGCATGTAAAATATTTAAAATAAAGATTTATATTTAATATTTGTTTTGATATTTTCAAAATCGGGTATGATATACCCATGGTTAGTAGTGGTGTAACTTTAATTGATGGTTAGTGTTCTTGGGTTGATGTTGTACTCCTTCATTAATGCTATTGTTCTGTGGCAGACAATGCTTCTGTTATATTGTACAGCAAAGTATTTGTGTCCATTTGTTGTTAAAAATTCATCCCTCATCATCTATTTCTTGTTTCTTAACAACAGACATTTTTGCCTACAAAAAAAAAATGTGATTCTTAGGATCTGATATGGTAAGTATCAATGAACTGGTACAGACAATACCCATTTTAAATTTACAGACAGGGAATCTTTGTAATTGAGCCATTTTACGAGTGACTTTTAATTTGACCCATATTTTTTGGGGTCACCATCAACCATGTGTTGTTACAATTAATGGCTTATATTCACTCATTACCTCACCCTAAACTAAACTACTAATACAAAATATTGTACCATTTGAGTCAGGTATTCTATCCCTATCACTGAAATCTACAGAGCTACAATCCACACCAACTGCTACTACCACCCACACAAACAATAATGAAATTTATTACTGTCCTTTATTTTTGCACATTACTACTAATAGGACAAGGAAGACAGACAATAACATAAAGGATGAAGATGTCAACAAAGAGGCTCAAACTTGAGACCTTGTGCTTGTCACCATTTCACTGTATGGTCAATACTGCTGCCCTCAGGCATTGATCAATTTTTGACTTATACTGTATCAAATAGAACATAAAGTATAAACCTGTAATTGTTGTTCAATGTGACCACGGATTGCAGATTTTCTCTCAGGAAACCACACAAACTCTAAAAATTCTTTCCACAATAAACGTGCACTTGAACTGATGATGTGAAGCACATATTGAACAATTCGACACTCTCAAAATTTCTCCTAAGGACTGTAAAGATTGGAAATCATGTACTTGGATAAGTGTAACTATATAGAACATGGCGGGCCACATTGACAGGCTTCACAGGCCACATTGTGACCCACAGGCCACCTGTTGCATACCCCTTCACTAAACTCTCTTTGTATATATCCACCTATGTTGTTTGTGCACATAGTTTATTTTTATTATTTTAAAGTTTAAAGCCTTAAATTATTTTTCACTAAATCCAATTATTCAATAGGTAACCTTTCTATTCAAGAAAGACGCAAAAATAGTGCTAACCTGGTCCAGTTTCTTTTTTTTTTTCTTCTGTGACTTCTTACCTGGAGTCATGAAAATCCATACAGAAAATAAAAATATTTGTTTCAATAAGCACACAAAAAAGATTCTTACATGGTATGAAATTGAACAGAAAGAATATGTCCCTTCATATTAATTTTTTTAAGTGAAAAACGTGAATTCCACCGGAAAATCAGCCTAATGAGCCACATAACAAAACTCATCCGAATTAGCGTGCAACAGAATCAGACCAGAGATAGGACAATAACAGTGTGGGTTTGTCAAAGACACTGGAACAAGGAATGCAAAATTTATGCTCAGAATGGTATCAGAAAGAGCAATAAAATTGTGGAAGGACGTGTACCTGTGTTTTATAGATTATGCAAAGGTGTTCGACAAAGTATGCCACAAAGATCTGTTAGAGTTGCCCAGCAACCTTGATATGTTCAGGAAAGACATTAGAATAATCAAGAATCTATACTGGCAGCAAACAGCCTGCATTCGGTCAGAAAATGAGTTCAGCAGATATACAAAAATAGAAATGGATGTAAGACAAGGATGTGTTTTCTCACCGGATTTATTCAACCTATATAGTCAGCCAATTCTGAGAGAATTATTCATTATTGGCGGCTACAATCTTAACAATATAAGATATGTAGATGACACTGTTGATAGCAGACACGGAAAAGAAATTACAAAAGCTCCTACCGAAGGTAAGCGAGAAGAAAAGACTAAGTATAAACTTCAAGAAGACAGAATGAATGGTTATCAGCAAAAAGGATGAGCCCCAAATGTAAATTATACTAAAATGAAACAGGTACAGAAATTTAAATATCTGAGAAGAGTTCTAATAGAGAACGGAAAATGCAACAGGGGACGTACTGGGATGTCCAAAGATACATTCCAGAAGCTAAGAGTATAAAGAGACATGAAAATTTTGTTGGAAACAAAGAAAAGAATACTGAACTGTTACGTGATATATGTCCTCCTATGGCAGTGAATGCTGGATAATCTCCTCACTGATGAAGATGAGACTTGAAGCAACAGAAACAAAGAAAAGAATACTGAACATATCAATAAACATAAAAATGTCTTAAAATAATTGTCGGACTTTGTCCATTTCATAATGTGTGACTTCATTTGTTTACATTTGATACGCCATGAGCAGATATGAATGTACGGGAGAGATTCATAGAAGATTGAAGTTCAAATACAGTAAATTCGACCTTGCTAACCGAACGCTCCTCTGTGGCCAAATCGGTAAAGGTACGTCAAGCTAAATGACGGTTCCGTATAGGATACAGGTTCGAATCTTGTTGGAGGACGAATATTTTCTGTGAAAACTTCTCGGGCATTCAGGCCGGTAAATATTGTTTAATACTGTTTATTATAATCAGAGCATTTACTTAAATATTTGTATCGATAAAAAGAATGTATAAAAATGTCTTAAAATATCAATTCTCCTATATGGCAGTGAATACTGGACAATCTCCTCACAAATGAAGAAGAGACTTGAAGCAACAGCAAATGTGGTTCTACGAAAGGATACTGAAAATACTATGGGCCGAACATGTGAGCAATAACAATGTATTGGAGAAAATGGAAACAATCAGGAAACTTGTACTTAACATCAGGATGAGACAGTTGAGGTTTCTGGGCCACGTAATAAGGAGGGGGGCTTGAAAAACCTGTTACTCACAGGACGGAAAGAGGGAAGCAGCGCGTAACTTGATGAACTTTAGTAAATGGATGTCAGAACAGGGTTTGGGAGAAATAACAAAAAGACAAAACTTATTAAGAGCTACAAGGGACAGGAAAATGTGGAGAGTCATGATCGCCTACGTCCTGAGGGGACTCGGCACATAAAAGAAGAAAAATTATGCTAAGGAGAGAAGTTGTTGATGTGAAAGTTCAACTTATTGTTCTGACCTGTCACGAGTCGAGGTCATAGTTGTTGAGGAATGAAGAGTTATAGTAACAGAGACGTGTCTTCTTCGGAAATAAATATTGGGTCATAAAAACGCTTTGTTATACAAGAAATCACAATCATGGTGCTGTATAAGAACCTTCGCTCAATGGCCCGATCTCCCGATGAAGATACAAAGTTTTTCGACGTTGTCATGAGAGTCTTGCAGGGAGATATACTTGCCCCTTTTCATTCTGTTTCTAGATTACGCCTTGCGAACATCTGCTAATCTAAAATAGAATAAACGAGACAATTAGGGCGACCATGCTAAAGACACGGCACATTGAAATACATGACACTTGCCTTCTATGTACGCTGTTTAGTGTTGAATGTTAAATTCCCACAAATCTTTTTCTTCTTTATGTGACCCAAAAATTTCAGCTCTCCTACAGTTTGTAATTTCTCTATTCTCATAAAAAAAATTCTTCATTTTGGAGCGTTTCTGTAGAAACGTACTTCTCCAAAAAATCTCCTTCGATTGCAATCGGCTAAGTACTTCAGATAACTAATTTTTTATTTTAGAAATAGGAGGGCTCAGTTTGCCGTGTAAATTAATTGTAAATTATCCCCCCCCCACTACATGCAACCGAAACAAAAACCATTATCCAACGTGATACCTTCTACTCGCGGTCAGAGGAATACGAATTTAAAACATTTTTTAGTTAGCCTTTTCTTGTGTTGTGTAGAAAGAATTTCAAATAATTTCATTTCGAAACAGTCGCCATAAATTAATGTTCGATAAGATTTTGTTTTCTTTTTCGCGCCTTGCGTAGGAAAATCAATTTACAAAACAAACTGAACCATTCTCTTAAAATTTAGAAAATTATTACTGTATATTAGTATTAGTGATAAGGATTGCAGAATCGATAGTCGTATAGATTATTTGGTACCATTTTAGTGTGTGTCCTACCGATCAGTGTATCCTACCACCACATTTGTATCCTAAATTATCTAACGTAAGGGGAAAAGCAAAATCAGAATGAGGGATGTCATTTATTATAAAATTAAAAAATTATGAAATAAGAAATTTGACTAAAAAAAATCATAAAACAAGATATTTGAATCCTTTAAATAAAAACATTCTGAATGTCTTTTAACATATCGAGAAAAAAGTCGGGACTATGCCTTAATAATGTCGGATACAAATGTGGTGCTAGGATACACACTTAAAGTAGAAAGTGATCGATATGACACGCTAAAGCGGCATCGATTTTTATTTAAATAATAAAATGATTACTTTTCAAAGAGGTGCGTTTCTGTAGGAACGTCTTCATTTGTTTCACGCTCTCCCCATGGTATTATCAACATTCATTGGAAAAACCACATTCCTGCTGTCAAGCTTTCACCGCCAAAGAGCAGAGCCGGACCAAGGTTTTCCTCCTTGGGTTCTCTTATTTTTCGATCCCTTGAAACATTAATAATTTTCTGAACAGTACATTTCGTTATTTCTCTTTCCTTTCACGTCGTCTGTTATTACATCTACGATGGTCGTAGTGGCAGTACAATATTGCAGTCATAGCAGCAGTGGCGTGTCTTGGGCAAGATAGCCTGACAAAGTTCAATCCTCTCCAGGTTGGTTTGAATTCAACGTTTTCTTTCGCCTGTAGGGTCCAGGCTATTCTGCTATTTAGTCCATAGCTGAGGAGAGAAGAGATAGATTCATACCTTTCCCAAGCGTAATTGTGCGTAAGTAAATGTAACACATCACATCATATTTGATTAATTTTGTTGATATCCGACGTATTTCAGTCTATCTATTCTCCATCCTCCAGCTATGGATCAAATAGGGGAACAAAACTTTAATTTTTGAGAATCGATTGTAATGATAAATGTATCATCGTAACTGCTAACCATACGTAGCAGTTAAAAATTCATAAGTATACAACAATGTTCAACGCAACTCTACAGCCGATCCCCCAAAACTGAGCTCCAAGAAAAGTTAAATATTGTGCTTATGATGCAATCGTCGAGGTATTATTCATTTAAAGTTCTTAAAACGCAATGAAACCGTATACGTCCAGCAGCTGCAACATGCCTATAAAAGTTTGGTCAAAAAGCGCCCGGCGTTCGTCAATAGGAAAAATGCTGTTCTCCATGACATCACGTAGGAAAAATTCTGGAACTCGGTTGGTCTGTTCTATCCCACCCGCCATATTCACCTGATCTTGCCGATTATTATCTTTTTCGATTGCTGCAAAACACTTTGATCTGGAAACCTTTTTCTAATGAAAACCAGATTCAAGACGTCGTCGGAAACATCAAGACCTGCGGAATTTTACCTAACACTGGGGAGAACATGCCAAAAAACCGTATATACATCATTCCTTGCAGTTGTTGCAAAGAATATAAAGGTGAAACTAGCCCCCACCTCTAAGTCTGGAGGAACATTGAAAAGCCGTAGTGGAAAGAGACAATGAAATTAGGTATGACTGATTAGGTGTGAAAGGAAAAGAGTAGTCACCAAACCTTGTGAAATGAATTGAAAATACTGGACAAGGAGAGTTAGAAATCTGAAAGAATTGGTGCATATGTTAGGCTATGAGGAATTCCTTAGTAGACCTATCATAGAAATAAGTGCGATATGGGAGCCTCTAATAAAGAAAGACAAGTGAGAGCAGGTCTTCAATAGAAGCAGCAGCTGTAACAAAAATAGAAAGCTTCAGTAAATTCAGTCAAGCATAACAAGCAGCGCATATCAGCACACATCAGCAGGTAGGTTAGGTTTAAGTCTCCAAGTTCTCCACAGAGAATTATCCCACAGAACAATAGTCTAGTGGATTAAAGTGTTGATTCATGAATTTCATGACACAGTAATTGTGAGCAGTAGTAAAAATAAGAACTAGACTAGATATCCCTAGATCAGAGTTTCCAAAAGTAGGTTCTGGGGAACCCAGGGGTTCCGTGACAAAACTTCAGAGTAATAAATGTTTAATATAACACATTATCATAATTGAAAAGTAGTTATTGATTATGATATCATCTGTGTACTATGCCACCACGTAAATCTGAAAAAATTTTCGCCATATTGGAAAAAGCTCTGGCTGTTAATTGACTCATTGGCGTAATTTTCTTTTGCATATATTCCGGTTAAAAACACAACAGCCCCCTACTTATGAGAAAGTTGATTTTCCTATTAAACTGCTATAAATCCTAAATACCGAAGTCGACTTAATTCTGCTGCTGACTTAAGAATCAAACTCTCAAGTATAAAGCCAAACATTAAAAAAATTATGTGTGAATATGAAACAGAAGCATTGTTTTCATTGAATGTTCCCCAAAATTCTCAGTAAGTATGAAATCAATTTTATTTTAACATTGTTTTTAATTCTGTTTCATGTGTTACTTATGAGAAATATGAAAATAAAAAATCACATTTTTTATTAAAAAAATATATTAATATGTGTTACTTTTTAATTGCTTTTTGAACGCATTTATTATAAAAGTATATGAAAATATTTATATTACGATCATATAAAACTATTAGAATCTTCCCCCCTCCCAATTTCTGAACCCAGAATTGTTTCCGCGTCTGAAAAAGTTTAGGGAATTCTGCCCTAGATATAGGTAATGGAATGAGAATAATCTACCTCTACAGATTAAAGAAATTTTGCATAGGTTATACGGATATACCTGATGAAGACCGGGGTGGGGCATAACAACCGAAACGTTATAACAAAAAAGATGGGGTCAATAGTCCGCATATAAATAATGTAATTAATAATTATGAAAAAAAAAAAAATAAATAAATATAATTTTTTTAGAAAATCATTAGTTTTAAACTATTTTAATTTTCTGATGAATCATTGTAAGCTCATGGCGAGTTCTACGACAATAAAATATCCCTAGAAATTTCCCTGTCACATTGTTAAAAATTTGAGTATTATTTATGAAGTATTAGCAGGGCGTAACGGTCGTGTAAACTGACGACAGGACGGACAAACACAATTATAAAAGGATTAAATTGAACCGTCCTCCAAATATGCAGTTTAAGAAATTTTTGCTCCTGCTTCTTACAGTTGTTTTAATGCTATTGTTAACTATGCTCTTTTACCTTTCAAATCCTTTCCCTTGCAGAAACGCTGTCTCGATATCTGTCGAATGACATGTCCATTTTACAACCACAATGATGGTCAGGTTGATTCGTAGGCTCTCCTTTGAGCAAGTAGGGAAGTCACTTCTGAGTCTTGGTCTTGGGATCTTTTGCGAGCAGTCTTGCCTTGATAATAATTACACCCTTCGTCTCTCTTCTGGTGCTAATTCATCTTGTCATTCTATTTTGACCTGAGTTCGATACAACATCGTACACTTTGTTATTAACCCAGCCATATAATCCCTTCTTTTTTTTTTGCTTCAGCATCTTCTACATTATTAACTGTTGAGAGTTATCTTCTTCGTTGTCATTGTTTACTGAAAAGTCCCTTTGAAGAAGAATGTTTAAGCAAGAGTTACAATTAAAAAAAAAATGGTTCTTTCTTTTCAAATAAGGATACCAATTGGTCCTTTAGCATGCATTATATATATATATATATATATATATATATATATATGAATGTACTGTGATGACTCGTCATTTCCACGAAGGTGTAACGGAAACCTCTGATTGTGTGTAAAATGGCTTCGATGTTTAAAACATTTTGTCAATAAACATCCATCCATAATGACGGGTTATTCCTGCTGTGGCGGTTAGCTAGACTGTTTCCCTTTTTGTATGTATTCAACACCCACAGAGCACATTTGTGGTTTATACTGCATCTATGCTCAGCAAACCTTAGTTGCAGTTTCTGAGTTTATTTTTTAACAAGGGTAGTGCACTGAAACCCTCGGCCACGATGACTTCGTGCTAGCAGCAACATCGACGGCTTCTGCCTTCAAAGATTCCCCCCACAAGCTTTGGGTTAACTCTTGGTATAGTTTTTCCAACGATACACGACACTATCTTTTTACCTTTTTCAAGTATCAGGAAAATTAATTTGAAAAAAAAAAGAAGTAATAATCGTTATTTAATTTACTTTCATTCATATATATATATATATATATATATATATATATATATATATATACATGTACCTTTTGTTGCCCGCCTAAAACTTGAAATTTGAAAAAAAAAAAGAATCAATTTCATAAATTGGCGGTAAATTGATTTCACCTTTTTATTTCCTTTCCTTTTTTGAGGTATGAGAAAGAAAAAAAAAATACGCTTAGATACACGGTTCAGCTTCATTGATGATTTCGTTAAGCAATTCTGAGATCACCCTAGCAAAAGAATCTTTGTATAAACGACAAAATACAAATGGTATGAATAATAGTTTAAATTTACTGAGGTAAGTACCTTTCTTTCAATTATAAGCTGATTTGTTTTTTCAACTATGATAGTCTTTTTTCTTATTTAAAATAAAAAGGGAGGGAGCGTTGGGAACAACTTTACTTTTGCATGTATCGAAGAATTTCTTACAAAAATTAAAGAAATTTATAGTTCAAACTATAAAAATTTGTACCGGTAAAAATGTATTCACAAAAATGTCTTTGGAGGAAACATATTCTAAAATGACAAAAATTAATACTTAAATTGGCACAAGTTTCTTATTGAAAACGAGAGATAGGGAGATCTTTAAGTCTTTATCTTTTGAGGATTCCGTACTTTAAAAAAAATTCTAAAAGAAAAAAAAAGTCTGCAAAAAAAAAAGAAAAATGTGTAGCATTTTTAAAATTTCATTGTAAACGGACTTCGTTCTAAATTAAACTTAATTTCTAAAACAAAGAAATTAAGGAAGGTCTTCTACTTCGTGAAAATATTTTACTGCAAAAAAAAATTTATTCAACCGAATCTTTACCTTAACGTAAATTGTGTCACAAATAAATGCGTTATATTTGAATGGCCAGAGAGTGCTGTTACACTTTCGCATCTCCCCATGACACTGTCAACCACACGATGTTTTTTGTCTTCAGCTTTTTTAGTTTAAAAAAACAAATACGAATAGTTTTTCCTTTTTTCTTAATATTTGTTTCATAATTTGTGGATTTTAATTTTAAATTTAATTTTTTTTTATTTTTCTGACTTTTATTTTAGAAACTTTTTTGAGAGTAGAAACACATTTACTACAGAAGCTTTTTAAAACCCATTGCTAGTGTTTCTAAATTAAATTTATTAATAATTGCAACAGTCCAACTTATTTTATGAAATTAAACTTTACAAAAATTGTTTTAAAATTAAGTTTCTTTTCATTTTATAAATTTATCTGGTTGGGTTTTACTTTTTCAGGACAGGGGTGCGAAAGTGTAATGGCGCCGATCAGAGAATTAATGTTAAGATGAGTTCGCAGTTAATTTATTGTAGAATTACCAGAAAAAGTTTTCGCTTGGGAGTAACTTAAGAATTAGAATTGCTAAAGTTTAACGTTTCAAAATGATGTCTGAAGTAATTCAGTGTTTTAGTTGGGTACCGTTTTTTGAGGGTTCAAACGAAATAAAAGTAAAAATAACTGGAAACTTCAGTCAAAGTAAAGTGGTACAAGCCAAGGAAGGATTAATCCGAGATATATATATATATGAGGGAGATAGAGAGAGTAAATGTTTCCAAATTCAAAATAAGGATATTATTTTCCTACTTCAGTGTCTATGAAATTAGTAACTGAAAATATCTCCCTAAAATTTATCCATGCTTGTTTCTTCATGGAGATAACTTTTTTGTTTGTTACAGATAGTTTTTTTTTTTTTTTATTTTTTTTTTTATTTCTGCTACATTTCAAATTCCACAAACTAAAATAGTAATTTTGTTTTGCAATTCTAACTTATCGGTCACGAATTTTGAATTAAATTTTATTAAATGAAAAATAACAATTGAAAAGTTATTTCGGATACTATTTTTGGCATGCATCACTTACCCTAACTAGAACTCAGAATATGAGGCTATTGTAAGAGCTAAATCAGCGTTTTCGACGGAGAAATCGTTTGAAACGTTAAACTTAGCAGTATCCATTTTTAAAATAAAAATAGTTTTATACATTTTGAAGAGGATTTCAATTTTGAATCCCAGACAAACCCAATGGACAAAATCCCGCCTCCTATCCCAAAAGTGGACTAAGTGCTAGTCTTAAATTAAAAATTCAAGGAAATTCTAATGTATTACTGAAACATTAATAATATCCAATACCTGTTGACTTATATGTATAAGATCTATTTCTGTCAGGTGATTCACGAGTTTATATTTCTAACCGTTTTCTAACAATGCCATTCTCATATTCGATATATTTCATAGTTAAGAAGTTCTAGTATCCCATGTGACATGACTTTATATTAAAATTATTAATGTCTCAAATTTATATTAAAATTTGAATTAAAAGTTCCTTAACTTTTCAATTTAGACTGGGGGATTTTATCCACTTTTGGAAGACTAGGTTTCTGTCCGTTTGGCTTTAATTAGGGGATGCGTAACATCCATATTTAAAATGTGATTTTTTTTTCTCAGATGCCAGAGAATTCGGGTGCAGTTTTTGCTAGAATGTTTTAAAATTCTATCTTTTAATCTTTCATTATTCATATTTATAGCACATTTTATAAGCTGGAGCTGACAAACATCCCGCCAATTTCACAGAGGTTGAAATTCAACATGTCTGTCATAGGCCTAATTTTGGTTTTAACTTGTTGAGCGTTTGAAATAAAATATATTTTAATTCATCAATAACAATAACTCATTGTTATGAAATATTTAATTTTCTATGGACTGAATTTTTAGCCATAAGTCGTTTAGTAAAAAAAAAAAAAAAAAGTACTTAGTGTAACTGTAATTATTTTTATTTTCTTCAAATGAAGATTAGCCAATATTTTTAGTTTATTTACCACCTATTTCATTACTAAGAGGAGGGGGTGATAAAAAGTTCTCCCCACAAAAAAAAGAAAAAGAAATTACCTAAATATGACATTTTTGGCGAAAGAGGCTTCTTGGTGGTGGCAAAAACTTTTCATCGCTTCCTTATATGAATTAATCTAAAACTTTGACTATTATTACTTTAATTAAGTCATGAATTTTTAATAAGATAAAATAGAATATTACTTTTTTTGACGTTTTTATTTATTTATTCTTAGGTAAAGTGACTTTTCTTCCAGTGTCTCCATCCCCCGCCTTCAGAAAAAAAGAGAAAAATATCCTTTTAAATATGTCCAAAACTTCGCTAAAAAAGAGCATACCCTGTTGAAAAAAAGGGCCTAAAACTTGATTAAACAATTTTTTTTATCGTCTAAATGTTTATTATTAAGAGGCAAGACCAAAGTAGATTTGAATATATTTTTTTAATTTTTTATTTTTTTCTAGCACGTCCTAATTTTTAGCTAAAAACCTATTTTTTTTTTTTGAGCCACCAAAATTGACGTAAAATTAATCATGTCATCCGTTATTGACAGTTTTATAAACAAAAGTTAATTTCTCCGTTTAAAAATCTTGTAAAATTCAATTATACTTTTTGCAAAAGTTATTTTAGGAAAATTAGAAAATTTAAAGTATACTTAATGTAATTTGAAAAAAACAATTTAATTTTTTAGTAAAAGAAATTTAGTTGAAAATAAGAGAAGCGTGTCTCACCGTGGGGATTGGTTTTGGAGGTGTGAATTGACATCAATGTATCGGCAACTAACTAGCGGCAATTTATCCGACGGAAGGGCAGACGTGACAGTATTTTTAAGTGAACTAGATTATTTAACTATAGAGTAGTTTCTAAAAATTAAATACGCTCAAAATTCTAATATTTTATTGATATTTTTAGATTTTTTTTTTTTTTTTTTAACGAAGATATGTCCGAAGCCTGTACTGTTTCCGCTCCTAAAATTGAATCTAAAAAGGAAAAATTAATAATTGCTGTGTCTCTCACAGAAATAGAAAAAAATTATATTAAAAAAATGAAAAGAAAATATTTAAGTGAAATATATAATAATAATAATAAAAAAAGCAAAAATTTTGAAAATGCGGCGATGATGGTGAATTTGATACGAAATCAACGAAATTTATAATGCTGAATTCTCGCTATAAGGAGAAACAACTCTAGCACGCGTGACATTATTTCAGCTTTGTGCATCCGTATTTTTGTCAGAGACGATTTTTAATATTTAATTTTTGGAATGTTAAAAAATTATTGTAAAAATATACTCGCATAACAGATTTTAATAAGCTTTCAAGTTTACAATCTGTAAAAAGTAAATAAAATAAAAGCATTTCCATTGACTTTCAGTAACAATCTTAATTTTAAAATATTTAACGACTTCATCACATTTTGCATTTAAAATTAAAAAAAGAAAATTCTTGTAAAAATTAATTTTTCATCGAAAAAATATTTTGACTTCAGATGAAAATGTGAACATAAATTATTCAAAAAAGCCATTAAAACTTTTTAAATTAAATGTCTTAGTTTTATTGGCTTTTGTATTTTTACAAATGAGCTAAAAGTTTGGGTAATCGCACATCGATTTACAAGAAAAATCGATGATTTATTATTCTTCAAAGTCTTGTGCATTTATTAAAAAGGCCTGTAACTCTACGAGTTTTTCAAGTTTTCATAAAATTACTATACTAGGAGGTAAAAAATATGTAAAAAACCCCATTACATTTCTAAAATAATTTAATTCATAAGGCAAAACTAAACAACAATTTTTTCAATTTGACAAAAACTATAAAGAAACTAAAATCAAGACCAAAAAAAAAAAAGAAAGATTTTCAACCTAAATTTCAAACGTGCTGTAAAGGAATAAACAATTTTAAAAATAATTAAAAAAGTACTTTTCTCTTATTAATAAAATAAACTTTTTCACGACAAAACTTTGTTTTTATTAAGTTTGGGGCGTTTTCCATATGCAATTTTTTTTTTTTTTTTTTATCAATGAATTGTTAAAGAAACATACCTACAGAAAATCTAAAAAAAAACAACAAAAAAAAAACGCAATAAAACTAAGACATTTAATTAGAGAAGCCTTAATTGTTTTATAGAATATTGTCTGAAGAAAAAAGGTTTTCGACGAAAAATGAATTTCTAAAAGATTTGTTTTCATCTTTTTACAATTTTAAATTGAATAGTTTATAAAATTTTTTAAATCTTTTAAAATTCTATTTCAATGAGATAATTCTTAGGAAATATTGTTAAGTTAGGTACCTCCACGAAATCGCTAATAAAAGAGCATAGCATGATGAAAAAGACGCCAAACTTGACGAAAACAGAATTTTATCGTCTAAAAATGTTTGTTATTATTAAGAGGAAAGATCAAAGTTTTTTTGTTTTTTTTTTACATTTTTTAATAGTTCCTAGCACGTCCAAAATTTTTGTTAAAAAATCTTTTTGAGACAGCAAAATTATCAGGTAATCGATTGTGGCAACCATTTTTCCCCATTTTATAAAAAAAATGAAAATCCTAGTTTGAAATTCTTTTAAAAATCAATTATCATTTTTTCAAAACTTATTTTAAAAAAAAATCAGAAATTATAATGTTCATTTAAAATATTTTGAACCAAGGTTGATTTAGCTTCTGCGCCGAAAAGATGTAATTTGAAAATAGAACAAAGTTGGTCATAAACTTTTGCGACAATTGACAGGTGATGAATGACATATTGACAGATTACGTGAGGATAATTCCTTCTGAAGAAGGAGAGAAGTGAAGTTATTAACATTTAAGTGAACAAATTATTTATCTCGTTATTTATAAGGAAAACTTTCAGCGCTCCAATTTTTGGGGGGTACTTAGCTTTCACCTTTAGGTTTACGATGCTTTATGGAAAATATAAAGAACTGTTAAGACTAAGAGTGAGATTAAATTTCATAAGAAAGGTATCTAATTAATTTATAGGTACCTTTCTTATGTAATTTTATCAGAAGTGTACATAAAATACATGTACACGATGTACATTTACTACATTTTACTGTGTTATTATTGGTATTTCCATTCATTTTATTATTAATTTTGATATTTCATATATGGAAAAATGTCATAACTGAGATTAATATAAAAATAAGATCATATAAATTTCATAAGATGATGCTGATACTTGTAGATACCCTTCTCAGTTGAAATTGAAAAATCAAATTAACGGAACTTCTCCACACGTGTTTCGCAAAAGTAAAGCGGAGAACAATGCTTAACTCAAACAACGGAACTTAATTGTATTCTGGTTGGTCTTCCGTACTTTATAATTACAGCCCGATTATAAATACAAAATTAAATTTCTTAATTAATGCGGGTCTTCTGGTTAAAACGATTCAATTTACAACGCGCTAAAAAAAAACAAACAACAAAAAAAACACGATCTATCTTAGAAAAAAGGTTACTTTTAACAATGAATTTTATATAAATTTTTTAAAAAATTTAAAGTATCCGATAATAAATCTTTTTATATTAAAAATAACAAATAATTGTATTAAAATTTTTTTTTTCAAAAAAAAAATATTTTTTGCTTTCAGAAAATATTGTCCATATTCATAAAAACAAAGGGTTACAAATAAAAGCATTTGAAATTAAATAATATCTTTGTTTTATTGAGGTTTTGTATTTACAATTCAGTTTGTGATTTTCAGGTAAAGATCCAATTAAAAAAAAAAAAAAAAACGAATGATTTCCTTTTCCTCAAAGCCTTGTGCATTTTTAACTATTGTAATCACTAAAACCGATGGTCACCAATTTCTAATGTTTTTCATAAAATGGAGTTATGGTGGATCTTAATAAATATAAAAAATATTTCTAAGAATTTATTAAAAACATATTTATAAAAATTTCGATCATCTGAATAGTTTCTGATGTTTCATTAACATCTGACAATTATTTTTAAAAACACAAGATTTTCCAAAATTAATGTCACACCAAAAAAAATGTTGCTGAAAAATTATATTTTTTACTAGTTCGCTGATACAAAAAAAAACAAGTTTTTTTTTTTTTAATCAAAATTTAGAATGTTCTAAAATGGAAAAATTTTTACAAAATAATTAAAAAAAAAACTGGTCTTTCCTAAAATAAACATTATTATAGACGATAAAATTTTGTTTTCTTTCCAGGTTTGGCGTTTTTTCATCATGCTATGCTCTTTTTTCAAAAAAAAACGATCCGAAAAAAAATTTATATCATTGAAATGTGAATACCAAAAGTTATAAAATTCCACTTTTTTATATTTTCAGGATAGAAAACAAATTAAACAAGTTGAATTTTTTTAAATCTTAATTTTTTGAAAACTAAACAACAATTTGAATGATGTCATATTTTTATATACACTGTTAATAAAAAATATATGGTGCCTGCTAGAAATGATATCAAAAATCAAAAACCACAGAATAATCCCTATTTTAAAAATGATCTTCCAAAACCACTGGTTTTTCTTGTTTTAATATTAGTTTTAAAAATGAGAAAAAATAAATTTAATCTTTTCAAAAAAAAAAAATCTTTGGCAATACCTGTTTACTATGAAATCTGGTATTTAAATATCATTTAGGACATAAATTTATGTTGGAGAGCAAATTAGGGAGATTAATAAAACAAAACACCAGTTTTTACCCTTGGAGCATCTATGTTTGACGATTTTCCAAAAAAATAAAAAAAATTTCAATATGATTTTTAAGCAATTTTTGTAAAAAAAAAGATAAAAGAGAATTGGAGAAAATTTTATTTAATATTTAATGTGATTTTTAAAAAAAGAGTTTGAAAAATTGAAAACAATTTTATGAAATTTTTTAAATTTATTTTATGATATAGTTCTCGTTTACTGAAAAACTGTTTACAATAATTAAAATTCAACAGAATTTTGATAAAAAAATTGAAAAAAATACATCTTAAAAAAGATAATTTATGATGAATTAAGCAAAACGTTTTAAATGTATAATTTTTACTTCTTTCGTTGTTTAGAAGAAAAACAAGGAAATATTTCTAATGTTTTTTTGATTGAATCAATTATATTAAAACAAATTTCATTTGCAAACGTTAAATGTTTTATACTTGCCCTGAAAACCAAAATAATAGATTCATAAAAACAAAATGATAAGAAAAGAAGGAATTAAATATCCTCCTCCTTTTCTAATTAAATAATCATATAGTTTTATTGCATTTTTTACGATGATTATACAACAAGTTTTTTTTCTGTCTTCAGTTTAAGGTTTGACAAAAATTCCAACTGAGGCATTGTAAGAGAGAATTTGCCTTATATAATATAAACATTAAGCATGTCCAAAAATGAATTTCACAAAAATTTATATACATATGCACATTATATATCCAATATATATATAACGATAGTAAAAAACCATCCTTGACTGATATGTATCTATATATGTAAGAACTAACATGCTTTGTCAATGTGGGTACTGATGAGGCTTATTTATCCTATAGTTTGTAATCTTCAATGTCCAGTCCCGAGAGAGAGTTTAACAGCTCATTTTTTTATGCCAGTTACCAATTAAATTATCCAGTATATATGTCTGTATATATAATAATAATTGCAGTGTTGCTTGCAAAATTCTTTGACGAACTGATTCCATGCCATTCTACAAAATAGTAAACCACCCACCATCTCCCAACCCCAAGTTCCATTAGTGAGAAAGTAGTTCCATTCTTCCTGCGAAAGAGATATGGAACCGATTCTTTAGATGTTTGATGGGAAGAATAGGCAGCTCGTTGAGTAAAATAATTGTCTAGAGTGTTTGTCAATGGATGGTCTAAACTGCCACTTAACAGAAACCTCTTCCACCAAAACTGTAGACATTCAGCAATTGAATAGAGAGATTGAAAAGATATGTGTATCCAGAAGTAGTTTTATAATATTTTTTGATGATTTTCTGAATGTTTTTTTAGTTGGAGATTTTCTATGCCCTGTTTCCAGCAGAGTTTTGGGGTTAAGATGGGTTAAAGAGCTGTTGTTTTCGTTCAGCACATCATGAATCAAAAGTTATGGAGAAAGATTGTTATTGGATCTTTAGCCATGAAACCAACATATATAAAATAATAATGGCTGCTTGATTTAAGTATTCAGTGTCTACTATCTGGTGAATAAAAATCCTTTTCTTTTCTTGCTGATACAATAAAATTTACAGTTTTGTTCCATTGCAGAGTGCGTATATATTGCAAAATTATCTGGAATTTATAGTTGTAGGTTTAGTATTTCATTGTTTTCATGATCAACAGTGTGAACAAGGCCATGCTTCCAGTGTCAGTCGGTCAGTATTCAATACCTCCATCACAAACCAAAACCACTTTGTCAACAAACAGTTCTGTCACCCATCGAACGTACATAACAAATTACGCGAGCCAGTAGACAATGTCAGTTTATGCATTGATCACCCGTTGTTAATAGGATGTTACCTTCCTGACAAATCAATCAGGGGAATTTCAAACCGAGGTTTTGATCAGAGAATATGTTAAGGATCAACAGACTCATAATAAAGTCCTATAATAGATTTTGTTATTCAAATCAATTGTTTTTCCCAAATATTATTTTTTTGGGGAAAATGTTCAATTTAAAACGTTAAAAAATAGATCACTATAAATTTTTAATGTTCTTACATCTTGATTTTTTTTTTTAAATGTTATCGGATGAATCATTTCTGTACATTGTCATATTTTATTATGTAAAATCAATACTTTTTGGATAAATCTCTTATTCTTTAATCAATATCAATAAATTTACCAGAATACATAAAGTGAAGGACCAGTTGTTAATCATTTAAAATTAAAAGATTTTAGATAATAAATTATTAAAGGAAAAATATTTTCAAAATCAGATAGCCTGTTCAACAATTATTGCCAAATGAACAGACAAAAAATGCCATAGGATATTCTCATGTTCAAAATAAATGTATATTTAAATTAGTAGCTTTTTTTCTACACAGGAAAATATTAAGAAAAAAAAAAAAAAAAAAAACGAAATTTGCTAAGTTTTAACAGACAATACAGCTGACCAATTTTATTTACAATTCCTGATTTTTTTTTTTATAAAAGATAATTATTCGGAATTAGTGGG
The DNA here is from genome assembly GCA_903632075.3 of Acanthosepion pharaonis. Taxonomy (NCBI): domain Eukaryota; kingdom Metazoa; phylum Mollusca; class Cephalopoda; order Sepiida; family Sepiidae; genus Acanthosepion; species Acanthosepion pharaonis. The sequence goes on from CAHIKZ030001283.1 coordinate 539,075, forward strand.
AAATTACAGCCAAAACAAATCAACAGTACTAAAATTAACGACATAAAATAAGAAGATCAGATGATAATGGCAAAACAAACATGCTTAAACAATAAACAGTTTTAGAAATAAAATGACGTTGAATCCGGTTGACTTGAAATCGAAAAGTTTTAATAATTAAAGAAAA
>CAHIKZ030001284.1:0-5000 GCA_903632075.3 Acanthosepion pharaonis
ATACATACACATACACACATACAGACATATATATACATACATACATACATACATAACATATATATATATATATACATACATACATACATGGACTTGTGTGGGACTTATCATGGACTCGATTACATTTTTTTCAACCGATTTCGAAAAACGTCATGGGGGCCAAGTGTTTCTTATTGTCTTGCACACTTTTTTTTTCTTTATTTTTCACATTCAGAATGCTTTAAAAAAAAATTCCATTTCCAAGACAATTGTTTATAATAAAATTTCTATTCAAATCGGTAGAGAACTCATAACGATTGAAAAAAAAACAATGTTTTTTTTTGTTTGGAGTTTTGACCAATTCGTGAAAAAAAAAAAAAAAAAAAAGAGGGTACCCACCTCAGGTGGTACCACAATGTCTCCACCCGTCGCACGTTGAGCTGCCATTTGCTCTTGGGCGTTCGCCTCAGGACTATTCCTATCACCGTTGACTCCATCTTGTTTTTTGGTTTTTTTTGATTTCTTGGCTTTACCGGACGCTTGGGCAACATTCTCCTGCAAGACAAGAAGAACAAAAAAAAAAAAAAAAGGTTTGACAATAGTTAAATCAGTTCGAGTGATAATTCTAGCAACCGAGTTGCCAAAGTTTCGTAAAAACAGCAACACCATAAGTGCATGAGACAAATGTAACACCCCTTGTGAGCTCCGTACAATTTCTCTGGCGGCCGTTCTCCACGCTGTGATATTGCCGGGGGGTTGGTTGATAAAGTCAAAGTCTCAAGCTGGGCGGGGGGCACAAGATAAAGCATTTGAAGGAACGAACTTCCACAACTTAGGTGAGGTTAATCGACGTTTTTATTTTGTTCAGACTTAGTCTTGCCGTTGAGGTTAGGCGATGTGACACCTTCAAAAAGCTTTACAACACCTCGCAGATATCTCTCCCAAGTAAGACGCCCCCATAGAGGAGAACATGATTAAAAGACTGTATGCACAACATCCCCTGCAGCTGCGGAAAGAAATATAAAAAGCGAGACAGGCAAGGTAAGGCTTCAAGAACACCAGAAAGCTGTAACACGAAGGGAAGTAGAAAAATCAGGTGTGGCTGACGACATATATAGAGAAAAAGGAGATCACCGCCCTCTGTGGGATCAGGTTGAGATCATAGACAAGGAACCCCATTGGAAAATTTGTAAAAGCAAGGAATCAGCACATATGCTGGGCCACAAAAATCTCCTGAGCCGACCAAGCATAGAAATGAATACAATATGGGAACCAGTAATAAGGAGCCAGAGAAAAGCAATAATAACAACGAAAGTTGCAATATGAGCTCTGGTAAAAATATGTATAGATAACAGCAAAAATTGCAATGTGAGCACTGGTAAAAATGGTTGCTGAAGACATTAGGTTTGTAATGCCCAGAAATTCACACTCAGATGTCCTCATGGACACATGGCTGTGGATAAAGGCGTTAGTTAGATCCAGTGAGAGGACCCAAACAGTGTGAGTTCAATACCCGGTTAAGGCAGTGGAGATTTTTCACATGGAAATTAACTGATAACTGACATCCATTAAACATGGCACATGGAACGAGAACAGTCTACCCCAGTGAGCGAAAGAAAGGGTTCAGTTTGACATGCCAACCACCTGAAGAAGGCTGAGAGTGCACAATGGTCAAAAAACGTAATAAAATATGGCAAAAATAATGAAAGATGAGTCAAATCAATTATTTTAAAAAAAATAAAATAAAAATAAAAACAAAAAAATAAAAAAAAAAAAAAAATAAAATAAAAAAAAAAAAAAAAAAAAAATGAAAATAAAAAGACAAAAATAAAAAAATAAAATAAAATTAATTTTTAAAAAAATAAAAAAAAAAAAATAAAAAAAAAATTTGAAAAAAAAAAAAAATCAAAAAAAAAATAGGTTAAAAAAAAAAAAATAACAGAAAAAAAAAAATAAAAAATAAAAAAAAAAAAAAAAAAAGAACAATCCAAAAAAAAAAAAAAATAAAAAAAAAAAAATAAAAAAAAAAAAATAAAAAAAAAAAAAAAATAAAATAAAAAATAAAAAAAAATAAAAAAATAAAAAAAATAAAAAAAAAAAAAAATAAAAAAAAAAAAAAAAAATAAAAAAAATAAAAAAAAAAAAAATTTTTAAAAAAAAAATAAATAAAAAAAAAAAAAAATAAAAAAAAAAAAAAAAAAAAAAAAAAAAAATAAAAATAAAAATAAAAAAAAAAATAAAAAAAAAAAAAAAAAAAAAAAAAAAAAAATAAAAAAAAAAAAAAAAATAAAAAAAAAAAAAAAGAAAAAAAAAAAAAAAAAAAAAAAAAAAAAAAAAATAAAAAAAAAAATAAAAAAAAATAAAAAAAAAAAAAAAAAAAATAAAAAAAAAAAAAAAACAAAAAAAAAATAAAATAAAAAAAAAAAAAATTTCAAAAAAAAAAAAAAGTAATAAAAAACAATTTTGAAAAAAAAAAAACAAAAAAATATAAAAAGTCAAAAAAAAAAGGAAAAAAAAATGAATTAAATTGATATATTTTAAAAAAACTAAAATTGAAAAAAAAAAAATTAATTTAGAAAAAAATAAATCATTAAAAATTTTTTAAATCCAAATTGAAAAATGTTTTTAAAAAAAATTTTAAAAATTTAAAAAAAAAAAACAAAAAAAACATCAAAAATAAAAGAAAAAAAAAAAGATTTTAAAAAAATCAAGAAAAAATTTGCAAAGTTTTTATGGTGCAAAAAAAAAAAATATTTAAAAATTTAAAAAAATAAATATAAAAAATTTGCAAAATACATTTTCATAAATTCAAAAAACAAAAAAAAATTTTTTTTTTTAAAAATTTTTTTAAAAAAATATTAAAAATGAAAAAAAAAAAAATGTTTACAAAAAGATTGTAAAAAATTAATTTTCATAAAAAAAAGAAAATTAAAAAGAAAAGAAAATAGAAAAAAAAGAATAAAATCAAAGAAAAATGGAAAAATTATTTTAAAAAAAATCCAAATAAAAAAAATAAAAAATCAAAAGAAATTTTAAAAAAAAAACAAAAAAATCATATTTTCTGTTTTAAAAAAAGAAAAACAAAAAAAAAAAAATTAAAAAAAATAAAAAAAATATTGCCATTTAAATTTTTAAATATATAAAAAAATAAAAAAAAAATAAGAAATTTATTTAGATTTTAGAAATAAAAAATATAAAAAAGAATAAAAATTAAAAAAAAGAAAAAAATCTTAATACATTTTTTTAAAAATAAATAAAAGTTAAATATAAAAAAAAAAATATAAGTAATAAATGGCAGAAAAAGTAAAAAATAATGATTAAAAAAAAAAAATAAACTTTATATTTCTTTATATATAAAAAGTAAATTTTTAATAAATATATGATATAAAATTTTATATATAAAATTAAATAATTGAAAAAACAAAGTTATATTTAAAAATTATTTTATTTAAAAAATTATATTTATGATAGTTTTTTAAATATAAAATATATAATTTATATATTTAAAATTATTTTTATTTTCAAATTTGAATTTTTTAAAATCAAATTTATAATAAAATATAAAAAAAAAAAAAAAAACTTAAAAAACAGAACAAACAAAAAAAAATAAAAAACAAAAAAAAAAACAAAAAAATTTTTATGAAATTAAAAAAATCTATAAAAAAATGAAACAAAATTTTAGAAAAAATTAAAAAAAGTTAAAATTCAAAATAAAAATTTAGAAAATAAATTTTGAAAAAAAAAAAAAAATATTTTGTAATAAAAGAAAAAATATAAAAAAAAAAAAATTTTTTATGAAAACAAAAAAAAAAAAAAATAGAGAAAGAAAAATAATGTCGACAGAAAAATTTAATTAAAAAAAAAAAAAAAAAAAAAAAAGAAAAAAAATGTTTTTTTTGAAAAAAAAAAAAAAAATTTACTGTGATTTGAAAAAAAAAATGAAGAAATTTAAATTTTCAAAAAATAATTTTAATTTGAAAAAAAAAATTTCCTGTTTTAACATTTTAATAAAAAAAAATTTTATATTATATATATATATATATAATATTAAATATAAATATATATAATGAAATGAAAAAATGTATTTTAATTTAATTAAAAAATTAAATTCAGTTTTTAGCCAAAAATTTTTGAAACAAATTTGAAAAAAATAACAAAAAAAAGCTAAAAGACGTAAAAAAAAAAAATTTATATAATTAAACAAATGAAATTATATATATATATATTTATATAAATTTAAAAAAAAAATAATATAAATATAAAAAAAATGAAAAAAAATAAAATAAAAATTTTTTATAAAATGATAAGTTTAAAAATTATGAAAAAAATGAAGAAAAATTGCGAAAAAAAATCTTTAAAAAAATAAAAAATAAAAAAAAAAAAGGAAAAGAAAATTTGTTAAAAATTTAAATGGAATGGAAAAATTTTTCCATATTAAAAATATTTTTCACAATTGCAAATTTTTTAAAATTTAAAAAAGAAGAAAAGAAAAAGAAAAAAAAATTTTTTTTCCAAAAAAAGACAAAAAAAAACATTTAAAAAAAATTGATTTTAGAAAGAAATTTCAAAAAAAAAAAACAAAAAAAACAGGCACAAATTAAAGAAATAACAAATGTTTTAAGAGATTTAATCAGGTTGTTGAAATGAGCCAAAAAAAAATACATTAATTATAAATAGAAACAAATATAAAAAAATATTTATACATAAAAGTAAACAATGAAAATAAATAAATATATATATATATAGAAAATATATCAAAAAACAATATAAAATTTTAAACTTTGAAAAATTAATAGGAAATATATATTTATGGAAAAAAAAAATACAAAATGAGGATATCATTTGAAAATAAAAAATTTATATATAAAAATGTTATAAAAAAAATAAAACAATAATATTTGAAAAATAGAAAATTGAAAATATTTAATTTAAAAAAAAATAAAAAAAAAAGAAAAAATTCAAAGCACTAAAATTAATATACAACATCATAAAAAGAAATTTACAAAAAAAAAAAAAAAAAT